>OZ023313.1:52131459-52469019 GCA_964007375.1 Ophion obscuratus
TGAGAGCCGGTTTAGCACGGTCCAAATCCTGATCAGGATGATTTCCTTATTCAACTTGTCGATGCAGTGCTCAAGGTCAGAGACAGGACTACGAAGAAAGATCTGTAGGTCGTCAGCATATATATTGTAGTCACATGAGGCAAGGGCGTATCTCAAGTCCGATAGGTAGAGCGTAAAGAGAAGGGGACCGAGGACGGAGCCTTGAGGGACACCATTCTTGAGTGATGCCCAGCTAGAGTGGGTACCAGGCTCGCCGAGAACAGCTTGGAGCCTCCCTGTGAGATAAGATTTGATCCAGCGAGTAGAAGAAGCCGAGAACTGCAGTTGCTTTAGTTTTTTCAGAAGAATGTTGTGGTCAACCATGTCGAATGCTTTGGAAAAGTCGAATAATGCCATTGCAGTTACTCTTCCGTCATCTATGCCCTGTCGAATGTAGTCGGTTAGGCGAAGGAGTGCAGTCTGTGTGCTAAAGCCCCTTCTATACGCAGATTGGAGAGGGTCTAGCAGATTGCTAGACTCAAGAAACCTGTTGATTTGGTCAGCTACTATGCGTTCGAGTAGTTTCGATAGTGGGCAAAGAAGAGAGATGGGTCGGTAATCAGCTGGAGATGTGGGAGAGTTCACTTTGGCAATGGGCTTGATTAATGCTTTCTTCCAGATTAGCGGAAAAGTGCTATGTTGAAGTGAGAAATTAAATATATGTAGGACTATGGGAAGAGTAGCAGGTAAGGCCATGCGTAGTACTCTCAGCGAGATTCCATCAGCACCAGGAGCCTCAGAGGAGGCTCGACGAAGTGCTTCGAGAAGGGTCACTGGAGAAATGTCGCCAAAATAGAAAAGACTATCGCTGTATATCACTTGTTGTTCTTCGTACCGATCGTCAGCACGCTCAGCTTGGCAAGTTCCGAAAGAGGAGAAGTAGTTGTTTAGATCATCTATGGGTACGACAGGTGGATTGTTGTCACCCTTTGAGCGGAGAATTCCAAGCTGCCTCAGACGTTTCCACGCAATTCCGGCTTCCTTGATGTCTTCGAATGCCTCGGAGTAAAATTTGTGTTTGGCTTTTCTGATTTTTGACTGGACGGAGTTTCTTAACATTTTGTAGTTGGTATGTAGCTCGAGGAGGATTGCGTTATCTGTGATACCCGTGTCGTGATTGCGGTCTTTGCCAGCGTCTTTACAATAGCTGGTAAAGCGTTTCCAAGCTTTGTCTCGGTCTCTCATTGCCTGTTTGATGTCGTCTGTTAGCCATGGTGACAGATTCCGTTTTGGCGTGAAGCGTCGTAGCGGAGCAAGCTCATCAAGACAGTCGATTAGTATGGTGTTGAAATATGACACCTTGAAGTCAATGGATGGAGACTCAAAGAGCGGTGTCCAGTTGATGGCGGTAAGATTAGACGTGAAGGCCTGCTCATCAAAGTTCCGAAAATCTCGCTTCAGGATTTCGTTGCGGAAATCTTCGTCGATCCTACAATTGTATGCGATCCAGATGAGGTCATGCCCGGAGAGGGCGATGGGTTCTTGTCCATAGTCTGTAATTTTTTCTTGTCTGTCAACGATGCAGTGGTCAATGCGAGTGTTGGCTGTCAAAGTGTGATGAGTAGCACTATACGGGACTAGGAATAGATCGTTGGCCGATACAAATTGCGAGAGGTATAAGCTGTCATGTGTAACCATATTCATATTTAGATTGAGGTCCCCCATGACTACGAAATTGTTGTAGAGTGGAAGGAGCTTGAGGCATGCCATGGTGAAGGTGGAAAGTTCCTTGATTTTCGGTGGCCTGTAAATAGCTGCGACAAGAAGGTTCGGTCCTCCTACGCCGGAGACTTCGAGAAAGAGAAATTCAGGTCCATTCGAGGATATCCCTGATGAGGTTAGAATTACCGTGGCCTTGAGAGAGTGATGGACAAAGATGGCGACACCACCGCCTATTCGGTCGAGCCGATCGCGCCTAAAGATTTTATAGCGCTGCATTTGAGCCATGCCGTCGGGTATGTCTGGTTTGAGCCAAGTCTCGGAGATGCAGATTATATGACACTGTTCTTGGGAGAAACGCGCCTTAATACAATCGAGATGATCCTTAGCGAGTAGCGATTGGGCATTGATGTGAGCAATCCGTAGGTTACCGCTGCGTGTGGGTGGTGTAGAATCCATTATGTAAAGTTGATGAGGCTGACTTTGTCCTCGATTCGCCGTTTGAGAATGGGGCACCTTTTGCCATCAGTCGCTGAGTGATTGTCCTCTAACTTGGCCAATTTGCAGTTGGTACAGCAGGGTGGGGCGCGTTTGTTCCCACAATTGCGCATTTCGTGGTTACCGCCACAGTGACCGCAATGCGCGTTGCTGTTACATGATGATGCTACGTGTCCAAAACCCAGGCATTTGTAGCACTGAAGTACTTTGATGTAGTCTTCAACCGGGAAGGAATTCCAATTGCAAAAGGCTCGACCTCTGGAGAGTAGGATGTTGCGAACCTGCGGTGAGACTTCGATGACGATATTTCGGGTGGATCGACCATCGCGTGGTTTATAAACGTATATTACTTTGACAGCATCTTCAGGTTCTTCGGGGGCGTTGAGCTCAATAATTTGTTTAGCAAAATCATCAACTGCTACATCTGTTGGTACATAACGGACCAACATGCGGGGACGCAAGCCACCACCTTCTTTGACTTCGAGGCCGGCATTTCTCAGTGCATCCGAAGACTTGAGTTTACCGAGATCGACAGAGTCAACTTCAAGTCGGACCCCTTTGTCCCTGGCCCTCTTGACTTGGACCACTTTCATATCGGCATCAGCAGGGTTTACAGCTTTTAGGACTGCGGCTTTGGTCGCTTCTGAGTCGCGAAAATTGCCAGCTTTGCTGGCAACAGGGCCGATGAAGATAGTCTTCACCAGAGGTACCGGCAGAGAAGGTCCATTCGCAACCTTGACCCGATTTTTCGCTGTGTTCTTCGTCGTGACAGAGGCGTAGGTGCGCATGCTGTCTAATTTGGCCTGATGATCTTCATCGAGCTTCTGCAGGGCTGGATCTAAAGCTGCCTTGATGGCTGAATGAACCTCGTGTTTAATAGAGTTTCTGGCAGAATCAGCCGCTTTTAGGGCAGCTACTACTTGTTGGTAGGCTGTGGCAAGAGAATTTACTGCATCCATGTGCTCATGGAGAACTTGCATGGTTAATTGTCTGCGCTCCATACTGGGTTTGGTCGAGAAAAGATCTTCAGTGAGGGACGCAACTCCATTTCTGAGTGTGGACTTCAAGTTCTCAAGATTTTTGTCTGTATATGGCAGAGAGAATGTTGAGGACTCTTCATATAGAGATTCGCAGTCACTGAGGTCGTCGTGATGTCGGCTCGTGTGAGGCGAGACAGCCATCCGACGGCTATGTACGGGTGAGAATTCCGGCATGTCAGCGCCTGTGAGTTGACCACCCCGGAGAACCGCGCTGCGCGGCGGCAGCGGCGGTTGACGAGTACGTGGATCCGTCGATCGATTACTGCTAATTGGTTTACGAGATATCCACCGTCGATAAATCGATACAGCAGGCGGCGTGCGGTCGGCGCCGACGGATGGCGCCACCTGTCCTGATGAGCGAGTGTTGGGTGTGCCAGGCAAGCAGGTCCAAGCGCAAGGCAAGAGTGAGGTTATCAAAAGTGTCAGTTTTTGATTGCCGTAAATTGCGTGGCTGATCAACTTCTCAGAGAGTGTATGTATCTGAGAAGATCACCGCCGTGAGCGCATGCTGCTGTTCTGCAAGCAGGAGCATACGCAGAAAGAAAGCGACCAAAAATAATCCGGGAAGCAGAGCAAGCATAAGAGACGTCATGCAGTACTCACAGAAAGACCGGAGAGAGAGAGAGAGAGAGAGAGAGAGAGAGAGAGAGAGAGAGAGAGAGATTCTCTCTCTCTCTCATCTTTCATCCTCACTACGGCATCAACTTGCATCTCACCATTTCTAACCGCGCTTTTCAACAACTGTTTACTCCATGACTATTTCCCGCTGTCGTGGAGACGGGCTTGCATAAGGCCGTTACTTAAATCAAATCCGCCTTCTTCCCCAAGCGATACTAGACCCATCGCCAACCTAAGCGAGCTTTCCAAAATTTTCGAGAAAGTAGTCCATATCCAGATTTCGAAATACTTGGCCGATAATGACATCCTAGATAAGAGACAGTCTGGTTACCGTGTGGGTTTCAGTACGCAAACGGCTTTGTCGAGACTTTGCCATGACATTAGAAAGGGAATAGACGACAGACTCGTTACTGTGCTAATCTTGTTTGACTTCTCCAAGGCATTCGATACCGTACCTCACGCTCTTTTAATTTCCAAACTTCGTCGATTAGGGTTCGCTGACAAGGTCTTGTATTGGCTAATGGCATACTTGTCGAATCGTTCGCAAGCGATCCGTGATGAACATGGTCAGCTCTCCGAGTAGCAGCCTACTTTTTCTGGTGTACCTCAGGGCTCCGTCCTAGGTCCTTTGTTGTTCTCGCTCTATATCAACGACATTGCACTCAATCTCAAGCATTCTAAACACCTCGTATTTGCCGACGATACACAAATTTATCATAGTTGTTTGCCGGCTCTACTCCATCAGAGCATCTCGAAAGTCGCTGAAGATGTTGAGGCTGTATATGATTTTTCAGTTGCCAATGGGCTCAAACTTAACCTTACTAAGTCGAAAGTTCTCATTCTTGGCAGTGGTCGCTATATAAATGATATCGATACCTCTACCCTTCCCCCAATTATGGTGAAAGACACGTCCCTGCCATACGTACAAAAGGTCAAGAATCTAGGCGTTATGTTTGAATCTAATCTATCATGGCGTTCACAAGTAGCCTCGATATCTCAGAGAGTTAATTATTCCTTACATAGATTAAAATTTCGACGAAGCGCCCTCTCCCGTGAACTGCGTGCCAAGCTTATCGTCTCGCTAGTTTTCCCGCTGTTTGATTACTGCTGCGTAGTCCTAACTGATGTTACAAGTGAATTGAACCTGGTACTGGAGCGGCTGCTAAATAGCTGCATAAGATTTGTGTTCGATTTGCGTCGTGATGAGCATGTGACACCGTTCCGAAGGAGACTCGGTTGCCCAGGATCAGTATGAGGAGGAAATATTTTCTAGGCGTACTGATTTATAAAATTTTTCATGGCGAAGCCCCTGCTTACCTTTGCGATTTATTTGACAGGCCAGCAGATGCTTTTTTAACTGCATACCGCACGCGAAATTCGCTCATTAATACAAATTTTGTTATCCCCCATTGTCGAACCGCCACTTATCAAAATTCTTTTTACGTAACTGGAGTCTATTTTTGGAATTCTCTGCCCCAAAGTATTGTTTCTGCAACCTCCTTGTTCATCTTTAAGGAAAAACTCTTCGCCTACTTGCACGAGCACGATTTATAAACAACCAATTTATTAACATCCAATAATAACCGTAATTATTTCTTTTTGTTATTTTTAAGTTATCACTAATAGTATTCTTTATATACTTAGTTTATACCGTGTGGTACTGTCTCCACGACTACGATTATCATGATTATTATTGTTATTATTATTATTATTATTTTATTATTACTAACACCCTCTTTTTCATTACATCGCTTCTTATACTTTATTTTGAATATTTTTGCTATTATATTGCTTCTTATATGTATTATTATTTTGTATTATTATTTGTATTATAATTTGTTAACCGTACATTAATGTTTGCCCATAAGTGAGACACTAGGGCATAATAATAAACCCAATCAATCAATCAATCAATCAATCAATCAATCAATCAATCTTTCTCTCTCTCTCTCTCTCTCTCTCTCTCTCTCTCTCTCTCACTCTCTCGACATTTGTTGCGACATCTCGCTAGGTGTCGCGCCGAGCGCCGTGTGAACAGGTTGTGTCGGAGTGTCTGCCGCAGTGTTCAAGTTTTCGAAACGGCGCGAAATTATCTAGACACTCGCGACCCGCGTCAAATCAAAATGGCCATTATGTGGAGCAAGGGGAGCATTAAAAATTTGATATCTCTTGTGGAAGGACTGCCTGAACTTTGGCAAATATGTTGTGCTGATTATAAAAATAGAGTAACAAAACAGGCAGCGCTTCAATACTGAGCGGAACAGTTTGGCACAATATCGGCTAAGGTCGGCAGAAAAAATCATAATTTAAGAACACAGCTTAAGGGGCTATACCAGTGTAAACGCTGGAATTTTGGGTGATTTTCAGAATTTTTGGAAGGAAGGTACTCAATTAAATGTTTTGGAAAATTAAAAATATATTTGACCTAAATTACATAATTTTTTCATTGAGAAATATTGAGATTCAAGCGACTGATGCGCTGCTTTCGCAAGCGCAAAAGAAAGTTCCTCCACTGCTGACATGATTCCGGCTGATTGGGTAGCTGAAACCGAAAAAGGAATAAATGTCTTTAAACTGGAAGGTATTTCCTGTAAAATGGCGTAGGATTTTTGAAAAATATCAAAAAGTAGCGTAGTTATGAAAAAAAGTATGTTTTCTTGCCTATAAAATGGTCGTTTTTTTCAATGCCAAATCGTCAATTTTCATCCAATCAAAAATATCATACGTCATTGTAGAGTAAATATATTTAAGTGTACTCAGTTGAAATTTCAAGTCAATCATATAATTGCTCTTTGAGTTACAATGTCAGCAAATTTGAAAAAAATCTCATTTCGAGAAAAATGCGTTGAAAGGTTTAACTATCGATTTTTGCAAGATAAAATGATATTGATATATATAATGTAAATGATAATGATATTCTTGAAAGAATAAACTCTTGAAAAAGGGAAAAAAATCGATATTTTAAAAGTGTCACATTGGTTAGCCCCTTAATAACAGCGCACAAAATTACAGCTGCCGCCGCACGGCGTTTCTCCATGGCGTCCGAGCGGGTACTGCAGACGTGTTAGTAGTTTTGTCTGTGAACATCTGAGAGACTTGTGTAGCGACATCACAATACAGACACTTTCTGAGGCACCGAAACCGTCTTATGTGTGAACAGAACGGACATTGGTGTCAGACATTTGTGTCGCAATAAGTGTCGTAGTCTATGCAGACCTTATAGCTCGGGACAACAAAGTCAGATGAACCGAGAAGGATGAGACGAACGGTAAGCAGGAAAGCCCTAGAGGCAGCGGCCCTCTCGCACTATATTACGTGCAGTATATTTTATGAGATTGAGTTGCTCATGCTCTAATAACCACGAAATTGAGGTGAGACGAATAAAGGCCCTCCCTCTACCTCAGACTTCCCTTCTGCCTTTATTCCGACTATCTCATCTGCTTTTGCACACCTTTCTTCAAACCCTGGACCATCGTTCACACGGTTCAACACCGCCGCTTTTTCGTAACGAGTTCCGCTAATGAATATATTACTTGCTGCCTCGATAAACTTATTTGAATTTCCAGCATATGACGAGATAAAAACGACCTGGCCGCCCTCGCCATTTCTTAGCTGCTGGATATCCGGAGATTGTATTTCTTCCAATATTATATCAGTAGTGTAACTAGGCGGTTTCTGGATCAAATCTTGGCGAGGAGGGTGCGGGACGGGGAAGTCTGGCTCGGCGATGTGGTGACACGCGGTGGAGAGAGCGAAGCGATCGTAATGAAGGATCGGCAACGAGGGTCGGGTTCGCGGCGAAGCTAAGGGGTCCATGGGGAGGGGATAACGGTTGTGGGCTCAGGGCTTACGGATAACGGAGTGATCCTAGCGGCCAGAGGAACATAGAATACGATGCATCCAGCTTTTCTGGGGGCAGGGGTGTTATTGATACAAGTGAATCTATTTTTCAAACAATTGTGAAAAATTTACTTTAAGCCTGCAGACACATATATGAAAGCCAGTTGTGTGTGTTATAAACATTCTCGAAACATTAGGATCATAGAAATGGGAGATGTCAAATAAAGTCCTCTTTCAAGCCCGTAAAAATTGTCACGCAATTGTAGTAATAAACAGGCTCTTCCAAAAGTTCCGTTGCATCTACATCTTGTCTTCATTCCGAAAGATGACGTCGAGATATTTGTATGTTCGAGTATAAATGCATTGCACCCCGCCAAGAACCCGTGGGACTTGACGAATACGAGCTCGAGCACGTTTCAAAGACCTTTGAGGTCAACGTCTGAGAGTATCAGCCACGGCGATAAGGCGGCGAGGCCCGCGGACTTTTGAGGGCCGAAACGCAAACATAGTTCGAAAGCATAGCGCGACGACGCACAGTGGAGCCAAATCTCAAAAAGCTGGCAAAAACTCAAAAGCGTTATAAATTTGGCTCACAGTCAGTACTCGGGGGTTTTCGGGGTCGCTGATTATGAATCCGAAATCAAAATTTGAAATAGAAACAAAATGGCGGATTTGACATGAACCACTTTTATAGAGAAAGTGCAAAATAGATACGAATGTTGTAGAATACGATAAAACATACAATCAGTTGATTTAACGTTCACGCAATGTCATCCGAAGAATAATTTTATTCACCATCAGTTGATTCAACTTTTAAATCGCTGTGGCTTCCTGTACTTGCCGGTATACGTAGCGCAAGTAACAATATAAGTGCTTCTGGGAGCAAGAACTTTAAGTTTTTTCGAAGCAATTAGCGCAAACTTCAAATCAATTGATCGGATATTAATAATAAGCGTGAAATAATGGATTCCATTGTTTTGGCTCGGGAACACTTCCTTGCAAAATATTTACGAAACTTTTAAATATATTTATTAGTAGACTCTTGCGGGTCGTCAGATATTTGTCCTATCGGCAATATAGATGACTTTATCACTTCTGCGCCATGAATCAATACATTATGTACCGAAGTTGGCATGTAGAACTACGGATATAACTGCAAAACGTAGCGAGCTGCATGTGAGGCATATTCATGAAAATGTATGCAATCGATTTCATAGCCACTCTAAGTTGTCTGCAATGTGACATGGAAACGCTATATCAAGTCCTCTTCAACCCCTGTAATAGCAGCAGAAATGCTCCCGAAACCAGGATTTGGTTGATCGACTATTAGACCCAATTCGATACGGAAACCCTATATATTCTGCATATTTGTTTTTCGGATTCTTATTTGTTCCTTTTCGTTATCACTACGCGCTTGCCACTTATTAATTGCAAGCTTATATGCTATATGCAAACAACATTTAAAAAACCATTTCCATGCATGCAAAATTGATAATCCAAACTGCAAATGATCTTCAGATACTTCCTTTTCTATAATTGCATCGATATTGTTAAAGTCGTTTGAAGTTGCTTTGCATAAATAGCATCGTTGAGTAGACATATTATGCGTGATAGCATTACAAACTTTACTGTCTATCATGGTGAAACCACGTCGGAAAGAAACTCTTATTTCGTTTCCATATATGATCTTTTCGAAAGGGACAAGATTGATCTCTTGCTGTTTAATATAATCCATTTCCTCACGAGTGGCTTCAGGACTCACGTGAAAAAATTGGATCCCAATTGGTCTACAAAACGAGGAAATGACTGCCTCGGCTTTGTGCATGTAAGGCTAGCGTTTTTTCTTGGTCGTCTAATACAAGTTGCAGTGGAACAATTGAGATAAACAAAATATTTGCATCGGATTTGCTTCCATCATCATTGGTGAACTTTTGCTTGTACGTACTTTGGCCAGAAGTGCCAGCGCAGCCCCACGTACAAATTAAATTCAAGTTGCTCACATTTTCAGGAGACAAACTTTTGACAACATCCATTTGTGTTAATAATATTCTATCAGCAGTGTGATTCAGCGAAGCCTGCAATTTTACCTCTATTGACAGAAATGTCTGACTTAGGCGGATAACATTTGAGCTTCGCTTGATATGGCAATTCACACGGTGGGAATAAATTACAGCTATTTTCTTTGCTTCTATTACGAAGCCCCTGATATTGTGATTTCGATTATTTCAGATCCACTATGAGCGACAGAGCAGCATCGGCAGATAAAGTCGTTTCTTGGATCGCATCTATGGACTCCTTATATTTATTTATCCTTATATATATCTTAGCTTTAGATGGGCTCCCCAATCCCTTATCGCGGACAATTTTCGCAGCACCTGATTTCCCAGATGAACAAAGGCTCATTTCAGTCGCATACGTCAATTCTTCCATACTATATTTTGTGCGTAATTCTTCAGTCCTCCATCGGTCACTAGACCTTGCAAATTCTGAGGAAGGCCGACTCAAATTATGGGATTTTTCTGAAGATTGTTTATTTTCTTCGAAAGAAACAAACATGCTCAAACATTCAGAATATTTTTGCAGCAATTTTCCTTCAGTTCTTGATGCCTGCTGCCACTTTTTATGCAAGTCATACAACTACTTGATGACGACAGGTTTTGCATTGTTTGATAGAGCAAAGGGGCGTTGCAATTTAGCAGACATGAAATTTTCGATCACTTTATATGTTTCAGTCACTTTGTCATTCAAATGACCTTTCAATATCGAAAAAATTTCCTCTCAGGCCACATGCTTCACGTTCATCAGCGACAGATTCTAAAATTGGAAATTATAATATATATACAGATGGATAATTCCATATTCAACCTCGTCACGATTAATTATTCCAAAATATTATTTGAAAGGAAAAAGAGGGTATTGATAAAAATGAATTCTTATCAAAGAACTCAATATAATGAAGATTGCAGTCCAATTCAAGAAAAAAAGCAAAACATGCCGCGTTATTAATGCACGAAATTTAGAATACTATGTTTTACATTGCAAGAACTCGCACCAATGCCACAATGGCAACTAGAGGCAGCAAGTTTTAATTTTTGTCATTTAATAATAGTCCCATCTACAACATGCGATCGGTGAAGTCGCAGAACTCTATAGAACTTATCAACGTTTCTCTATGTGTTTAAAATTTTCCGTTGTAATGTTCCGTTCATTTTCGTACAAATTATTCGTTTATTTTTATCGCATAAACTTTTATTATTAATTTTGTGTTACATAGTACTTTTCTACTTACTTGCAGCTGCTGATTCCATTTAAAAAAATTGAAATCGAGTGATTTTTAGAGATTCGGCGTCCTCTTGAATACAGCGTTGGAATATTTGCTTACTGCACGACGCGTCTAGCTCGATTGAGAGTCCCATTTCAACTGTCCCACAGTAGCAAGTGCAAGGGAGAGGGCGCCCTGAAGCCTGGAATTCGACCTTTGGACCCTTACCTAACGTAACCCCCGACTACAAATTACCCGAACGTAAACTCTATTTTTCGACTTTTGGCCAGCTTTTTGGGATTTGGCCCCACTGTGCGATGCTTGCCAGAGGGCACACCAAGGAAAGCTTGAACATACCGATCGCTGGCGTAATCGCTAACACAGTTTTAACCCTTCAACTGCAAATTTCCACTACGAACCTCCGACTGCATATGGGGTCAATCTGACCCCAGACGATTTTCAGATCGTTGCATTTCGGCGAATCTGCATTTTTATTTTTGTAGAGACGTTTTTTGTAGTCAATGATCCTTATTTTATGGTCCCACATTTATTTGTTACGAAAAACAAAAACTCAGTGCCCAAACACTCGTTCAAAGTATGAGATGCGTTGAAAAATACGTACTTGCACGAAAAAGATCATAATTTTTTTTTCAAAATATAAAAATAATCCTTTGACGTTTTTAAAGAGGAAGGTTTGTAGATACGAAAAAAATACAGCGTCGACCATCTTTCCAAAAAGGATATTTATTCGGAGGTTTGATATTGAGCATTTTCGAGATAGTGAAAAATGAAGAAAAAAAATCGTCTCGGTCGGCAGATTAATTGTTTAAAACGTATATTTTCAGAATTTTTTTGCTTCAATTTCTTATTATTATTCATATTTATCGCAATCGACGCGTATGTACATTTGGTGTCCATTGCACATAGCTCTCCTGCATAACGGACACTTGCTCTTAGTTTTATTATCGTCATTTCGTTCACAAAGACCGTACCTAACGCGTTTTTCGAACTTTGGCCTTACATCGGAATTTTGCTGCAGCACTTCATCATTCCTCAAAATCATTTTTAGACTCGCAATTATCTCCGCTCTCAAATTAGGTGTCCATTGCAACCGTCTTTGTATAAAAGATCGTAATAGATGGTGGGGGCTTGTGAATAGGATCTGGTTTGGGCGGAAAATGCGCGAACAAATATAACGAGAATAAGAATAACGATGGTTATTAGCCTGGTTATAAGCTTAGCCTAGTACAATTAGCGTTGTAAATTGAATCGGATTGGTGGCGAACAAAGCGGTGAGAAAGATGGCGCCTGAGTTTTGAGAGGTTGTAAGACTCTCGATACCCGTTAAAAACGCAATTCCCGTAATTTCTCTCCCGAGCGATTGAATGCCCGAGAAAAAACTGTGTATCTATTACTCGTATAACGACCCAAAATGAACGGAATGTGTGAGAAGAATTGGGAGCCGCGTTGTCGCTTGTATGGTGTCTGGGTGAAAACTGACGAATATCGACCCGCGTATCGATGGAAGAGTTCACGCGCACGCGTACTAACCCGTGCGTAGTACGTTCCGGCAAGTGGCGCCGCCTACGGTCGCCCGTGCCCGCTCGGAGCGGGCCGCACGCACGAACGCCTGGTAGTGCGTCGAGCCCGTGAAAAACGCGCTAATTCCCGAACATTCCGCCCGCCATTGGCAGCTGTGCTGTCGATTATCAGGCCGGTAACCCGATTGGGAGTATCGCAAGCTTCGCTATAGGCCTCTTGAAGGTGGAGGTTGCGGTCCGGATGGTAACGAACTTGGTGAGCCCGTCTTGTCCCGGGTGCAGCTCGACGACCCGCGCGAGAGGCCACTTGGTCGCTGGCAGATGTTCGTCCATCAGCAGGACCATGGCACCGACTCGCATCTCTTGGTTGGGATGATGCCACTTCGAAATGGCTTGCTGTCGTTGTAAGTAACCCAATGACCAGAGTTAAGCACAGCCCCGATCTTTACTAGAAGAGTCGTAAGTTCTTCGTAGGTGAGGCTGGTATCCCCGAGTGTTCGTCTGAGGTTAAACTTGACGGACTGCACTGCCGCTTCCCATTTCTCGCCCATGTGAGGTGCCCCTGGTGGAGTGAAGGCCCAGTCTGTCCCGTCATGCGCCAGCAGCTGAGTCAGCAGTTCCGAATCCCGCGTCCCGGCCTTGAAGAGTCTCCGAAGTTCTGCGCTAGCCCCTTGGAAATTTGTGCCACAGTCGCTGTATAGCATGTGATACACGCCCCGTCTCCCGTTGAAACAGCGGAACGCCGCGATGAATGTATCTGTGGACAAATCTGCAACAACTTTTAAGTGCAGCGCAGAGGTGGATAGGCATACGAAAATGCATAGCCATCCCTTGTGGGTCTTGTTCCCGCGCCCGCGGCAACAGAAACGCCCGAGCCGGTATAACCCTCGCGACCGGCAATTGTCCCGTGATCTGCTGTCCTCTTATTGCCCGAAATCGGGCACAGCGAATGCAACGGAGGATTAACGACCGTACTGGAGCCCACCCGCCGATGAGTCAGTACCTTTGTCGAATGTATGCAAGTGTCGCCTGCGTTCCCCCGTGGAGCGTGTGATGGTGCGCATCGACGATGATGAGAGAAGTAAGCGGTGAATCCCGAGGGAGAATGGCTGCATGTTTGCACTCAGGTTGTAAGGCTGAATGCTTGAGCCGTCCCCCCCACTCTCAACGTCCCGTTTCCGTCGATGAATCCTGTTAGCCGCGTAATTGCATGCGACCTAGATAATACCTGTCCCGCGGAGAGTACTTTGAGCTCTGCGGCAAAGTATGCCGCTTGTATGGCCTTGACCCAATATAGCCGTGAATTTTCCAGATCCCCGGTGCCATGAATGCACCCGATGACCCGTCCCCTAATCTTCTCAGGTTTGTAAGCGCTTTGAAAAGTAGGGATGTAATTCTCAACAACCTGGTGAATGACGAATACCGGTGAATGAGATCGAAGACTGGTGAGGCTGTCGTTGAAACCGTGAAGGTCAGACCTGGTCGCTCCTCGAGTGCCGCTGAATCGTCCGTCCCGTTGTAACGAACTGGCCAATGGAGTGAGGATTTGGCTAACCAATGAGGCCCGTCCCACTACGGTTGAAATTGCTCGAGCTGAAAGACGGTTAGCCCCTGTGAAGCGCAATCTGCAGGATTGCCCGTCCCGGTGTAAATGTCCATTGCCCCCGAGGCAAGAGCTCGTGAATGCATGAGACCCGGTTCCGAACGAAATCCTTCCATCGAGGTGGATGGTTCGTCACCCACGTAAGTGTAACCGTGGAGTCCGTCCACAGGTAGATCAGTGCAGAATCAAGTCCCAACGCATCCCGCACTGATCGTACAAGTCTTGCAAGCAGGAATGCTGCAGCGAGTTTCAACGGAGGAATCGTGAGCCGTGTGATCGGCGCAACTTTGGTTTTGGCACACACCATCGTTGCCTTGGTGGTGCCTCCCGAACCCGAACCGTGTAACTCGACCGAGGTAGCCGAGGAGGTCCGGGTCCACCTCGGAACCGTAATGTTCCCGAGATGGGTCAGTTCTCGGCGAAAAACGACCCACGCCTTCGCGACATCGGATACCACCGTATCGTCCCACGACAACTTCTCCAGCCAGAGGCGCTGCAAGAGAATTTTCATCCGCACGACGACCGGAGCAGGAAATACCAACGGATCGTAGAGTTGAGCGATTTCCGAGAGCATAACTCTCTTCGTGACCCGGTTCTCGTCAGTGACCGGAGAGCCCGTGAACTGAAAGATATCCGAGGCTGGAACCCAAGAAAGGCCAAGCACCTTGCGCACTCGGGTAACGACCGTGATTCCTCCTCGTGGGAGGCCGCCCCCAAAACATGCAATAACTCCAGATAGTTACTCTGCCATTTGTCCAGTGGAAAGCCGCCCGCCTTGCAAATCCCGACCAACTGTCAAGCCTGAGTGACAATTTCCGAAGCGTGATCCGCGCCCCCGAAGATATCGTCCACGTAACGCCCCGACGTAAGGGGAGCGACCGCTTCAGGATATTTTCCATCTTCGTCTGCAACCAATTGAATGAGTGCCCGCCCCGCCAGAAATGGTGCTGACCGTGTTCCGTAGGTGACCGTCGTCAGATGGAATGGAACGATATTCCCGAGAGCATCCACCCAGAGTATTCGTTGCTCTGTGGTCCGATCGTCCCAGGTGACCTGGTGACGATTTGACCGGCAACCGTACGACATACCGGCCCGATGCATCCTGAGAGTGTGTGAAAACAAAGTGCCTCTCACGCTCCTCCTCCTCTGGAGTGAGATCCGACCCTGGTTGGACAGAGGGCTCCTCCTGAACCCAAAACCGCTTCAGAAGCTCGTGCACGTCCTGCTGATCATGATCTACCGATCATGATGCATGAAGCACTAGCCCCGATGAATGGAGCGCCTGCGGCACCGGCCCGAGTACGATCCAACCGAACATCGTATTCGGTGCAGTGGGCGCTTCCGAGCCTCCCCGTCTGATCTCCGAACGGATCAGCTGACCGTACGCATCCGCTCCGAGAGTAAGATCTATCGCCCGTGGGGTAGCGAAGTCCGCATCCGCTAATTGAAGTTCCTGTAAATGACTCCAATACGGGTGAGAAAGAACAAAGGAAGGAAAAATCGGCATTAACTTCGGAAGAATGAATGTTTTTATTGTAAGGTGATCCCCCGAGTAGATCGATTGCAACTTGCAAATGACCATGCCGCGAGTCAGCCTGGATGGAATGCCACCGATCCCCGGAATGGGAACCGCGGATGCTGATCGACGCAGCCTGGATTGGCGAACCAACCGTTCCGAGATGAAGGTTAGCTCGGAACCCGTGTCTATTGGCACCCGCACCCGATGCCGCGTCTCCTGCGTGACGAGGTGAGCCTGACTCGTGGCCACCAGAACCGATGGCCGTGAAACTCCCGATGAACCCGAGGAACCCGGTGTACCCGAAGTCAATGCTGCCTTATCTCATTGCCTCGTTCCCGAGGCCGATGCAGTGGCCGGAGAGCCCGCTGACGATGATCTCGCTTCTCCCGTTGATTGCGCCGGTGCATTGCCGAACTTCGACCAGCCCACGTGGATTATCGTGGGATGCTTCCGGTCGCAGTCCTTGCACCTCGTCGTGACGGTACTTGCGGTGACGTTTTGCCGCCCCAAGCAATTGAAGTAAAGTTTCAATTTCCCGACCTCCTCCCGTCGTGCTTCATTCGAGAGACAGCGGAATGAGGCGCATGTCACGACGAAGTGAGCCCCGTTGCAGTAGGAGCATTGCGCCGGAACTCCCGTAGTCGCCGCGTTAACCCGAGTTGCGGTAGGTGCGACCCGAGTTATAGCCCGTGGATTCGCTCCCGTTGTAGTCGTCCCCGTGGAAGACCGAGGGTTGTTGCCGACCTCGGCACCCTCCAGTGCCCGAGCCCGGTTCGAAATTAAAGCCCATAGTTGCGAAAAGGACGGGGGTTCCCGCCTTCAGCTCCCAGGCCTCCCGCATCGGCGTATCCAGACGCCGTGAAACTGTATGCACCAGGACCAAGTCCCAATGCTCGATCGGGGCGTCCAAGGCTCACAGGCAGTTGGACGCCTGCATTATCGTCTTCACGTATATCCTCTTCACGTCAGTGATGTCAGGGTTCTTCCGTACCAAGGCCGTGAAGAGGTCCCGGAAGGAGCCCCACTCCGAATACGCTCCCGTGAAAGAGGGCAGGGAGATCTTCGGCAGATGAGGCCTCGTCCCGCCCGATGAACCCGACGATCCCGCCTCGTGCCGAACCGGAGGCTGACGCTGCTCTTTCAGCGCCCTTACCCGTTGACGGATCTCCGAATGGAAATTAAATGCGACGGAAAACTCGTCCCCGGTGACGTAGTCCGATTCTAGGAACTTCATGGAGCACGACTCCGTGATGGCATCGTGCACCGAGGAGAACTTGCTCCATGTATCCTGCGCTGATATCCGATGGTTGTCCAGCGCCGCGACAGAAAAGTCTGTGGCCTCCGGAGTGACCAGCTGCGAGAAAATATCCCGCAGTAATGACACCCAAGCCTTCTGGGTCGCCACCTTGAGTGCCAGCGAACCCGATGCCCGAACCGAAGAGGGCGGCTCGTCCGAGGGACCCGACGACGACATGGTCGGAATGGGCAGAGAAGTTATCTCGGTCGCCGCTTCCGACTTCGCACTCCGCACGTCGTCGTGGGACATAGTTGCCCCGGCTCGTACCGTGCACCCCAACTAACCTCGAAAATGTAATTTCCTCTTAAAAATGTCCGAAAATGTCCCGAATGGCTAGTAACTGAGGAACCACCACGTGAATTTAGATTTCCCGATGAAAAAGATCTCGTGGCATGCGCGACGCGCCGACCCCGAGCACGAGTCTCTCAGTAGCCCGATCGTCCCCGCGAATAAGCGTGCACTTTTTCCCGTGAACCAATAGTAGGAAACTTGTCCAGAAGCGCGCACCAATCCCTGAGTCCCGAACACTCCGACCAATGCGCGCCCGACCCGCTTCGAGAAGAAGCCGAAGGCGTTCGCGAAGAACCCGACGCCAAGATGGCGGCGAATAGCCGGCTTTTCCGGCGCAGACCACGTACACACTCGACCACACTGTAACTCAATCCCAATGAGAAAAATGTCCCGCTCGTGATAGATTCCGAGTGCACGCCCGATAATTCGCAATAGGCACAAACAAAACACCGTCACTTCAACAACAAATTTAACAAAACTAACGAAACTAACAACTAACTAACTAACAAAAATAACGAGAATAATAATAACGATGATTTAATAGCTTAGCCTAGTACAATTAGCGTTGTAAATTGAACCCGACTGGCGGCGAACCACGCGGTGAGAAAGATGGCGCCCGAGTTCCAAGAGGTTGTAAGGCTTTCGATACCCGCTAAAAACACAATTCTCGTAATTTCTCTTCCGAGAGGTTGAATGCCCGAGAAAAAACTGTGTATCTATTACTCGTATAACGGCCCAAAATAAATGGAATGTGTGAGAAGAATTGGGAGCCGCGTGGTCGCTTATATAGTGTCTGGGTGAATACTGAAAAATATCGACCTGCGTATCGATGGGAGAGCTCACGCGCACGCATACTAGCTCGCGCGTAGTATGTTCCGGCAAGTGGCGCCGCCTACGATTGCCCGTGCCCGCACGGACCGGGCCGCATGCACGAAAGCCCGGGGAAAACGCGCTAATTCCCGAACAGTGGGTAATTCTTTTTCAGCATTTGCGACCAGAAAGTCTTTCATTAAGTTCACCACCGTTTAAATTTGCACATATGTACAAAATTCAAGCAAGAATCGCATCGGCCGTCGTTTTGTTCCCCGCGCAACAGTGTACCAGTAATGAATACACAGTTGATCAAATGTATCAATACACAGTTGATACACAGTTAATCAAACAAATCAATTCTACCTTTTGTGGAATTATAGTGTTCGATCACTAGTGGTTCCCCGGTACTACCATTTTTGTTATCGCACATGTACGACGAAGTCAAGAGCACCACCCTATTCTTCTTAGGCGGCTATGACAAAAGCGTAATTTCTTCGTGGTAGCAATATTTTGCAGTTCCCTCATCTTCAGCAATTTTCATCTCAAGGTGATTTCTCTCTTGCTGCTCCGAATAGTACTTGTAATCTTCATGTTAAATGGTGCCTTTATAATTTTTTCAATCAACGAAAAGGATGTGCACCATTTGCCACACGTAACGTTAGTGCCATGAATGGAATCCGTTACTTCTTGAAAAACTTGCGAGCGTATTGATTCTTCCTTTTCCACTTGAGTTTTCCGAGTGTAGGGTATGGCATTTATCTGCATTCAAAATATTATGATAAATAAAAGAGATAAGACTCAAAAAGAATTTATACTACTAAACAGATGGCTAACTAAGTAGAACGTTTTGGCATCATTCAACGTGACGAGTTTCAACCCATATCGATCTCGTTTACTTTTTATATACACGTTGAAACAACAACTTCCGCGGTATCCCAAAAGTGGTTCATCGACAGTGCAGAATTTGTACGAATTATAATTGTTTTTACATTTTGCAATGAAAATGTGTCAAATTTCATCGCTGAGTGGGAAGCGGTTTGGGTTTGATTGATTTGATATATCATCGAAGCGTAAACATTTGGCTAGAAATATGAACTGCCTGCAGGGCATCGTTGAACAGTAGGCATTGAAGCCTTCCTCATTGGACCAGAGATCCGTCACGCTAACACGACTCGCCTTCGAAATTCCCATGTAAAAAATGAGTCCAATAAAAGCGACGATCTCTACCGAATCGGTAACATTGTCATAAGTTTAGAGAATGTTTCCATTAGCGATTACGGTGTCCATGACTTCTGCAATTTTTATATTTCAGTAGCGCGTTATCAGATCTGTGATGTCTTTCGTAAATAGAATTTCGAAGAATTCATCGATGGTGTTGCAATTTTTGGCGTCCTTTGTAGGACTCGGCATGTGAGTGTTGTACTTTGAAAACCGATCTAAGAAATTATGAAAATCAATAAATACGAAAAATAAGAATAGAACATTTTTGGAGTAAACGTTTGTAAAGGAACTTTGATGCGGTAGGCAAAGCATTTCGGAGTTTACCGTTGTATAGCGTTTACGGACTTATAATTATTTGTTTACATTTCTTACCCAAGGTTCGTGAAGTGGCCTTCAAATTCCAAGTATAATCGCTCTCTCCCACCAAACGCGTGATCAGTCCACCGCGAGAGCGAGTTTTAGTCCAGTCGGAATGTACAAAAATTCGATCGACTTCTATTCTTGGAGACCATTACGTCGCCAATTTTTTCTTAGGTTTTTTAGGTTACCAGGAATGTACCCTAAACCCCTCCGCCCCAAAATTGTGTTTTGCGACCACCAAAGATTGTTAAATATAAAAAACGCGGTTTTTTTAACGATGTCTTTTTTGGAATTAGCTTTATCGAAAAATATTGCCAACAAAAGTTATGCGGAATAATGTCACCTATAAAATAAGTCCTATACAAAAGTCACATAGGATTGTTAGTTTAACAGCAAATTGGTGAACGGAAAACATTTTTTTCCTTTGCGTGTACTTCGTTTATTAATGAACTTAGTGTTCTGAACCTCAATCAGCATCTAGAAGAATCTATCCCAAAAATATATCTTTAACCCTTTAACTGCTATTATAACAAATTTGCTACATTCACTTGGACCCCGCCGGTAAAAGCGTAAAGACGCTATAGCGGACAAGCTACTTCAAAGTTCCATCAATCTATGCTAGATACAGCTACATATGCCGGGGCAGGTTGAAATTCAAACGTAAACATATGAATTATGTTAATATGGCAACAATGTTGACGTGAAAATTTATGACGCTTGATCCAGCACTCGATCTGCTGCCCGTTTATTGTCCAAAAAAGTAAGTAAATGGACATTCTTGAAATATTTTTTGATAGAATTGTATAAAGAAAGCTTAATTGGATGAACTAGGCTTTGGATATTTTTTATTGAATTAGAATAATAGTTCGAACCGAGCAGATAGTAGAAAATTTGCTACAGTCCGAAAATACTACTTCCCAGGCCCATTTCGACAAAAATATGGTTGGTCATTCATATTTAACCCTTTTTCATCTATACTACCAGAGGAAATAATTTTGAGCAATCCAGAAATAGGCGTGGCCGTTTAAGGGGTTGAGCTTTATTGATCTAGGTCATATAGTTAAAGAGTAATAACCGATTTACGTAAATCCGGCACATCCTTATGACAAGTGATCCAGGAGGGCCACATGGGAGAAAAAAATTACGTGATGGTCATTAGCGTGTGCATTCCACATCCAATGCGAAGAAGTGATTTTTTTTTCATTAAAAATTTTTTTTTCGAAGATTTAGATTTGTTTATGATAAACATATTCAATTATGTATTCGAAATTTAAGGCTACTTGAAATATTCTTTTAGATTTTTGTAGGTCTCTGTGAGACTCGCAATTCCCAAAAAAAGTAACTTCATATTTTCATTACAAGAGAAGATACAGTCATTTTTACGTTTCTTCAATTTGTTATTGTTCTTATCAACATTTTCGCACTGTTCAAGTTCGCAAGCATTCTGAATCCTTTTAGCCATAACATGCAATATGATAAAAAGCCGTTGAAGTGTTTATCCCCATGCACACATAGATTGAAGGCGATCGCGCGCACGCGGAATAGGGAACCGCGTCATCGCGGCGTCGGTGCGACCAGGCGACGTAGTGGGGGTACCACCTCTCCCGTCACGGCGCCCCTCGCCCGGCTTAGTTAACTATTTCGATATCGCCCTTCAACATGGTCGTGGAATTTTTTTGTTTAATTTTCCGTTTTTTTTCTCGTGCATTCGAAGATGTCTTGAAAATCAGGATTTCTCAGTATTCAACCCAATGATCGTTGTTTACCTACAATTTCCACGGAAACGAGCGACAAATGATATAACATTGGTAAGGTGAGCATATAAAATGTTAACTTTATTTAATTTACAGTATATCTCATTATAATAAAATCATAATTGCGTTTTCTACAAAAAGATTACAATAGTAAGTCAAATAAAGTTAAGGTGCTCGTCTTTCCAATATAATACCATGTGTAGCTCGTTCCCGTGAAAATGACAGGTAAACAACAATTATTGGGCTAAATACTGAGAACTCCTGATTTTTAAGGGCAGTCCGAAGGTGGAAGACAAAACACTGAATTGAAAAAGAATTATAGTTATTACACAAAGTGCAACAATTTCATGGCATTTAAAATTTAATCAGACATTACAGGTAATAAAGAAACAGGTAAATGTAAATAATATGAGTTGGTGTTGATTCAGTAGAAAAAATATTGATAGATTGACGTAACATAATTTTTTAATCAATAACAAGGTTAGAATTGGGTTGCGAGAGGGCATTTTTTAACCGATCACAAGCATTTAGTATGTGGCAGATCCCCCCCCACCTCCCCGACTCTACTACAACACAGTGTCAGTGGCGTGGAGGTAGCGCTAGTTTCGTGTGACATTCTGCTAACTCAGATCCCTATACCCAGCCTACCTCAACAAACATATATAGTTTTAAAAGCATTTTCAATGCTAAAACATCTTCTTACGACCATTTTTTAGGGCCATATTAAAATAGTTGACTAAGCTGAGCGAGAGGTGCCGTGGCGGAAGAGGTGGTATTCCCACCACGCCGCCCAGTCCCACCCATGACGCCGTTCCCTATTTCGCGTGCGCGCGATCGGCTTCAATCTTTATGTGCATCGCGATTAACACTCCAATGGGTTTTTATCACATTGCATGTTATGCCTAAAGGTATGAGAAATGCTTACGAACTTGAACAACGCAAAATTATTGATAACAACAATAATAAATTGAAAAAACGTAAAAATGACTATATCTCCCATTGTTATGAAGATATCGAGTTACATTTTTTTGGAAATTGCGCGTCTCACAGATGCATACAAGATTCTGAAAGAATATTTCAAGTAGCGTCAAACTTCAAGTACATAATTGAATTTGTTTATAAGCAAACATTTTAAATTGCCGAAAGAAATATTTTTAATGAAAAAAATCACTCTTTCGCATTGAATCTTGAATATAAACGCCAATGACCATCTCGTAAATTTTTTTCCCATGTGGCTCTTCTGGATCACTTGCTATAAGGAGGTGCCGGATTTACGTAAATCGCTGATTACTCGTTAACTATATAACCTAGCTCAATAAAGTTTGCAGATAAACTTTGGGGATAGATTCGTCTAGATGCTGATTCAGTTGCAGAACACTAAGTTTATTAATAAACGAAGTATATGCAAAATAAAATAAAATATTTTCTGTTCCCGGTGATTTCCCGTTAAACTAACAATTTTACGTAATTTTTGTATAGCACTTATTTTATAGGTGACATCATTCCGCACAACCTGCTAGGAAGCATTTTTCGATAAAGCCAATTCCAAAAAAGATATCGTTAAAATACCGAGTTTTTATTATAAACAATCTTTGGTGGTCGCAAAACAACATTTTCTTTAGAAACTTTAGGGTACATTCCTGGCACCCCTAAGAACCTACAAAAAATTGGTGACGTGCTAGCCTCCGAGAATAGGTCTGACGTACACTCCGACTCGATTATTTGTAACGCGCGCTTTTGCTGACAGAAAGTTTCCACACCCATGGCTCCGCAATCGGTGTCATCACTATCAGAGCCTCTTTGCATTTCGTCTACATAATCATTGTCATTATTGAACATATTTACCCCGAATTCGCCGTTGTCCGACTCTTCCAGTGCACTTCGTCGCTAACTACGCTCTCTTAGCTGATACGGCATTCTAAATACATAATTTATTGTAGTAGCGCGAAATAAAAAAGATCTATGAGCATTTTCTATTGTAACTCTCTTACATGATTTAATAAAACTCTGAATTTCCCAGATAAATTTCTTTTCGTTTTCACCGCCCTACTGCATAACCAGGGGCGTCTCGGCCCCAGGTCCTTTTTTGACAGCTGTCCTCAGTACACGGGCAGGATTTAAGATAGGGGCTGAGTGTCCACCTATAAAGTAGGAGTGGAGGGACATTCGAGTGCCGCACTGCGGCCGAATGGATTATTCCATGTTGCTACATAGTCAGGGGGACAAAAACCGGGCCAAACCGACCCAGTGTGCAGTCGAATGGATTAGATACCTGCGTATTAACGGAGGTGCTCTAGGAAGAAATGTGTCTGACAATAATCCAATACAATTACCAATATTGCACAGAGAAGTATTATAAAGATTATAAAAGAACACCCTATACCTTGTTTCCAAAATATTGGAGTTGTTATATTGGTGTACTGTGGGTAGGGCTGCCATCCGTCCGGATTTCCCCGGATTTGTCCTAGTTTGGGTGTGGATCCGGGGACGTCCGGGGAGGGTTCCGAAGAAGCGTCCGGTCGAAACCCGGACGTCTGCCGCGTTGGCAGTTTCGTATAATTCTATTTCATTTGCATGCACTATCCCTTTCGCGCCAACGCTACTATGTTCGGGGATCTGCGGTCTGATTTGAAAGATACTGTAGCACTGCCGTCGAGCCGGTGAGCTCGATCTGTAGAGGGTACGTACAATGTTGCTGTGCGCAGGCAAAGCCAACGAGAGCAAAGGCTAACAAAAAATGCCGATGAACGAATGTTGATGTCGGCATTCGTTCCTTAGCCTCCATTCGTTGGTTTTGTCTGTAACCATCATAACACCCGCCCGACTATCGTAGTGGGAAGTAGTGCACACTTCGCTCAGTTGCACACGAACCGCGGTCAAACGCAGTTTTACGAGGCCGAGCTGCGAAATTTGTATACTGTGGCCGTTGATTTACGTAAGTTTATTATAATTATTCACTGAGCAAGAATAACATTATTCATAATCGTATCGTTCACCAATGCCTTAACTTAATGTTTCAATTTCAGATTCAAAATGCCCAAACGTAAATGTACCTTCAACAGTGCATTACAAAACAAATATCCGATGTTGAAAAAAGGGAAATACGACTGGGAAGTAGTGTGCACTGTTTGTTCAACGAACATCTCAATTGCAAATAAGGGTTCTGCCGACATCAACGAACACTTAAATACCCAGAAACATCAAACTAATGCGAAAGATCAAGCCAGCAGTGCAAATATTGCCTCATACTTTGAGAAAGCAAGACCTAGCTCCGCAGAAAATCTTATTCGAGCAGCCGAAGGTGCAATGGCTTACCACACAGTTTCGCATCACATGTCATTCGCTTCATTGGATTGTACAAATTCTCTCAACCGGGTACTGTTTCCTGAGTCCGATACGGCAAGAAATGTAACATGCAATCGCACGAAAGCTACGGCTATCGTGAACAACGTATTAAGCCCATTATCGACTGCAGAACTCAAAAGTGATTTGAAGGATATACCATTTATAAGCGTATCTACCGATGCAAGTAACCACGGAAACACGAAGTTATTCCCCATCGTAATCCAGTATTTTGACCACCGAAAGAACGGCATTACATCAAAACTGCTTGAAATCGAACATACAGCAAACGAGACATCCGACACAATCGTTGAGATTATTCTGAAGCAGCTGCGGCAGCATGATCTTCTATCAAAATGCACTGCATTTTGCGGGGACAACTGCAACACGAACTTTGGCGGAATCAGTCGAGCAGGGACAAACAACGTCTTCCACAAGCTGAAAGGAGAGCTCAATCCAAATATTGTTGGAGTGGGATGTTCTGCTCATGTCCTTCACAACGCTGTACACCACGGATGTGACTTACTTCCTGTCGACGTAGAATCAATAATATTGAAGATCTTCAACTTCTTCTCAATTTATACGGTTCGTACAGAAGCTCTCAAAGATTTCTGCGCAGCAGCCGAAATGGAATATAAACAGCTTTTGTTCCACTCAAAAACACGATGGCTGAGCCTCTTTCCTGCCATAGAGCGTCTTTTAAAATTGTATGAGGCATTGAAAAATTACTTTGAAAGTCTGGATAGACCACCGGTTTTAATCAAAAAATTTTTCGACGATCCGCTGTCCGAAGGATTCTTATTTTTCATCCACTCAGTGATGCATATTTTTCACGAAAAAATTGGACAGTTAGAAAAAAGTGACAACTCCATCATCGAAACCAAAAATATATTGGCCAACCTAAAAAAAACGCTAGAAGACAGAATAAAGGAAAACTTCGTTCCAATGAAAGTTCAAAGTATTTTGAAGAAACAAAACGAAACCGCAAAGGCCGAGTTCAAAAAATGCTGTATGGATTTGTACAACGAAATGAAATCCTACATAGAAAAGTGGGAAAAACCGTTGGAGCAGTTCGAGAAATTCAACTGGATGATGTTGCTGAATATTAACGAAAGCACTCCATGGTCTGTAGTCGAAGAGACAGTCGCATTCCTCCAGGAAATGAACATCGAAATTGACGACACTAAGTTGATCGACGAATGGGCAAATTTAAAAGCTTTTAGCGTAAGCCTCAGTGATGAAGATAAGGACTTAAGCGCAAATCAGTTGTGGCTCAATTTTTTTAAAACGCCAAACGCCCATTTGTACTGTGAAATGCTTAAAATTGCCCAGTATTTCTTTTGCATTCCTGCTCACAATGCTAATGTAGAAAGAATATTTTCACTAGTGACGCAGCAGTGGACGAAAGAAAGAAACGCACTTAGTGCAGAAACCGTTTCTTCTCTGATCAAAATAAAATATAACTTCAAGGATTTTAAATGTTCTGAGTTTTACAAATTTCTGTTAAAAAAAGAAAACATTCTCGAAAAAATTGGGTCCACTGCGAAATATGAAACTAAATAATAAAAGACAGTTGATCGGATAACTCAGTTTATCAGTTCTTTAGCCAAATCAGATTATCTTTTCAACTGATTATGTTGATTCATTGTGACTCATGTTGATCTCTCAGAATCACTAATAATATATCTATCACATATATTATATATCTATTACTATTAATTACTATTATAATTATGTTGATCTTTCAGACTTTATAATTGCTGTTACTTAGTACTGAAACTATATGTTTTTATTATAATTCGTCTTATAATGTGATACCAGAAGGTGAAAAGTTCCTAATTATTTGTGTTAACTGATTATCTCGAACTCAAACGGAGAATAAACGATGTAACTTGTTATTCACGGAAATGAATGTTTAATTTATTTCACAAATACTTCTAAGATAGGGAAATACGCTATTTTATTTTTTTAAAGTTGTTTTTTTTTAATTTTCAAGCTTGTCCGGGGTAAAAATATTTTTTCACCTAAATGTCCGGGGTTTTGGGAGTTTTTGTCCGGTGCCCACAATTCATGGAATGGCAGCCCTAACTGTGGGATACGTGAAGAAAACTTGAAAGAGGGCGTGACGCAGCGAGCAAGCTCTCTGCTTCATAAGCCCTTCGTCCTCGGTTTTAATCTCGCGGCTGGCAGCTTTATTTATAATTCAAATGTGTATACAGATAATTCCCGGCAATCAGTTTCAACAATTATGCATACAATACGTTTTTAAATGCCGTTTGTTATGGAAAAACCGACGCTTTCGAAATTCATTATACTCTTCGTAAACAAAATTATAATTTATAGTTGTTTCATGGAAATAACACTAGAAATAAAACACAACATCGCAAGTAACATTGAAGTAGGTACCATGTGTTAAAAAGTTCCGTATATTGAGACCGATGTATTTTTTCCCTTACATCACACCTGCCGCGGCCGTGGTCCATCGGCTGGCAAGGCTCTTTTAAACGACTTTTTTGAACGACGATAACATTACAATTCAATTGGGCGCCAGCTAGTGCAAGTACTTACAAAAAATATCGGCCAGCGGGAGCACGAGAAATGCGTCCAGTTGGTGGGACCAGAGTTGAGCAAAGTTAAGAATAAATTGTAAGGATCACGTGTCGCAGAATAAAAGTATAACGAGGAACTTACGTTTGCGCTGACAATTCATAGGAATCTCCATTTATTTCGTCTCGCCAATGGTTTATTACAGGAGTATTCATTTTCTTTAATCAGTTTGATGAAATGCAGGCCTTGGGGTAGCCGGATCTGCTCTCACAACTATTCTCGTTTGCCGGACTCGCACGCACACGAAATATTAAAATTTATAATTTCACTTAATCATAAATATACGGACAATTAATTTGCGGATTACAATAGCAAGTTTTACAGCTAAAGATCGTTCTGTACGGGTCAAGTGTCGGGTGTCGATTCCCTGAGCTTTTCATGGAATTTTGCCACCGCGAAAATTGCGAGAGTGGGGCAAAACGAAAGGGGTGACTGCTGGCATCTTACTAGCCGTAAGATCCTTACGGAAAATGTGCGTATTGACTTTAAGTGTCGTAACGCGCAACGTTTGAACAACGTGGACGGGTTTTACTCGAGCGAACGAGTCGAGGACGATACTTTCCTGTCTCATTTCCTCACCACCAGACCTTAACATCGTGAGCGAGATCCTTTTACCGCCTTAAAAATATTGGAACCCGCAACTTTTATTCCACGAATGCAATGATCCTTGTTATTGAACAATTTATCCTCAACTCTGCGTTTAGGTTTTAACAGAGGCGCACAACGTATGGACATATAATACAACAGTAAGCTTATATTCAATAAAGGTTTTATTCCCTAATTCTATTTTATATCTTAATTCATCATTTTACAAATAATTCTGGGTCAATGATTATCAAATTTATTGAGGATTGCGATTCTGATCGTGGTGTCATTGTCGAATGACTGTATTAATCAGGCTCGGCTGAATGACGCAAACTTCGACGTGGGAATTTCAGATTGGTCACATAATATTTTCCAATAATTTTATCAATCTTACCTACTAATTCGACAACCATGGGACCTATTATTCGTTTAACTACAGCCGGTCATAGGAACCGGTGAGCTAATTTTGCCGAATAACCCTCAGCTTTATTGCTTAGTTTTTTATTTGGGTAATACACTTCAGTACCGGGCTTCACGTAAATTTTCTGAATCTTATCTGTATTTGCCTTTTTGAGACGTTTATTCGCGTGTTTTTTAATTTGTTGTTAGACTTTGTGTTGTAGTTCATCGAACCTAGATATTTTCGCGATCAATCCCTTGAGTACGCCGTCTGTTAATTCGTGCTGCTTGTCCACACAGCGTTCGCGGCCATTGCTTATTGCTTTGCGTGCATGATTCAGATAAAAAGGCGAAACTCGACCACCAGCGTGTGAACGGTGTTGTATGCCAATTGCAATTTTGACAGTTATTGATCCCATTCATCGTGTTTACCGTGAATCGTTGCGGCAATCATCGGTTTGATTGTTCGGTTGACACGTTTAACAGGATTGGCCTGCGGGTGAGCAAGCGGTGTTGTAATGTGTTTAACCCCTTTTGCTGTAAAAAATGCTTTAACGTTTTTATTTATGAACTCCGAACCGTTGTCGCTGACGATTGATTTTGGGATAGTGCCCCAACGATCGAATACAGTGTCTAATACTCTCGCAACGAATTTTCAGTCTGTTTTCGGACCGGGAAGAGCTCTATGTACTTTGTATACAGATCCTGAATAACGACGAGGTAACTATTTCCTTTTTTCGACCGAGGGAAGGGACCCACAGTGTCGACGGACAATTGAGTCCATGGCTTCAACAATGGCCTCGTTGTTTGGGGTACTCTTATCGGGTTTTGATTGTATTTGACTCTGAGGCAAATTTCGCATTCCCCAACAAATTTTCTAATGTCCTGTGTCATGCCGGGCCAATAATACGTGTGTCGTATGCGCTCGTAGGTGTTGTCTCTCCCGAGATGTCCGGCCCGTGGCAGCTCATGGTTCTCGCGTAAGATCTCCAATACTTTTTCCGGTTTGACGACTTCTTTCCAGGGACATTCGTCGTCGAACAAGAATTTTCCATAATCCGGTCGAAAATTGTACAACTTTTATAACAATTCATTTATAACAAATCATTTAGGACAACTTCATACTTCGAATCGTACCAGTTCCGATTCGAAAACGCTTGCAGATTCATTCATTGTTCTACAGCCTCTCCAACAGTAGCTTCCCAAATTCGACAATTTGCATTCACGTCGTGCATTCGTGATAGGGCGTCTGGTGCTTCATTCGTTGTTCCGCGTTTGTACTCGATAGCCATATTGTGTTGCAATAATTGAACGCCCATCGCGCTAATCGGCCTACTGGATCTCTTAGTCCATAAAGCCACTGCAGCGCTTGATGGTCAGTGACAACAGTGAAGTGCATTCTTTCGAGATAACATCTCAGTTTCTCTACGGACCAAACCACGGATAAACATTATTTTTCTGTTGTGGTATAATATACACTCCCGCTCAAAAGTTTGGATACACTCATCGATATTTCTTGCCGCACTTGAAGTTGGATAACTCTGCCAAAAAAAAGATATCCAAATTCCCAAGGCGGCGTTTGAAAAAGGGTGTATCAGGCTACAGTTTGTCGATTTTAAAAAATGTTTACGATTTTTTTTCGACCCAGTACGCCCTTTGGTACTTGACCGTTTTTAGGCCTTTTTTCGACCATCGCGAATCGGGCGCACATTTTAAGGAAATTTTTTGTATTTTTTTTTACTATGAAAAACTCAAAAGGGATAATAAAAACTCCATCTTCCTCTATTTAAAAAATTTTTGCGATTTTTTTTCGAAATGTCATTTCATTTTTTGCTAAAAAAGATAGATTTTAAAAAATTCAGAATAACTCTAGAACAATAGGGTTTAAAAAAAACATCAGGGATGTAAAAAGTTGCGTATTTTTATACTGGATCGCCTGGAATTTTTTCAGAATTTTTCTCCGAAATTTTTTTTTTGGAGTATTTTTATTGAGTGAGAATACTCAATAAATGAGAAAAATGATCACCAATTTCATGACAAAACGATTGTTTTCTTTTTCATGCTTTACCGTGTCCTCAAGGTTATTCAATGCCGTTTTTCTGCAACGCTGTCGCGTGAAAAATAAATCAATATTTTCTCATATTTTTTTCTATTTACATTTTTAATAGAAGAAGAAAGAAGAAAAGAAAAAAGAGAAAAAAAATAGAAGAAAGAAGGAGAAATTTTGCGGAATACTACAAGCGTTGTCGACGACGACAGTCAGTTCTGTGCGAGTGCTTCAAACGCGAGTACAAAATCAAACGTAATTTGCATATTTTCGCAAGAAAATTATTGATCAATTTTTCATAAATGGCACGGAAAAAACAGATTTCTCTCGATAAACGGGGTGCAATAGTAGCGCTATGGAAAAAAGGAGTTCCATATCGAAAAATTGCAAGAGAAATTAGAGTTTCTTTGAAAGGGATCCAGACAACGATCGCGAGGTGGAAATTAACGGGCACTCATCAGGATCGTCGTCGCTTCGGCCGGCCAAAAAAAACAACTCCCCAAGACGATCAAAAGATCATCCTCACTAGTAAGCGGAATCGAAGATTAACCGCCGCGGAAATTCAAGCAGAATATAATCAATCGAACGAACCCTCGATATCACTGGCAACAGTAAAACATCGGCTGTTCGATTCTGGGCTCCGAGGCTGTGTCGCGATAAAAAAATCCCTGCTGCGTCTCGTTAATAAAAAAAAAAAACGGTACCAGTGGGCTTTAAAACATCGAAAGTGGAGAGTAGCTCAGTGGAAAAATGTTTTGTGGACCGACGAGTCCAAATTCATCGTATTTGGATCTCGTCGACGAGTGTTCGTCGACGATCGAAACATGGGGGTGGCTCTGTGATGGTGTGGGGCTGTTTTTCGGGTCATGGTACCGGAGACTTAATAAAAGTCGAAGGAATTATGAGAAAGGAAGAATACAAACAGATACTAGTTCGACACGCTCTTCCATCCGGTCTCCGAACCATTGGCCATGGTTTTGTGATGCAGCAGGACAACGATCCGAAGCACAGCTCCAGACTCTGCAGAGGATATCTGGAAAATAAGGAAAAGACTGGGATCATCACCAACATGGTTTGGCCGCCGCAATCACCGGACCTCAATCCGATCGAGCTTCTGTGGGAAGAGCTTGATCGGAAAATCCGGAAATATTGTCCATCTTCCACGGGGGATCTCTGGATGCATTTGCAGGCTGCATGGTCGAGTCTCAACCAAGGCCAACTCAACAACAATCAACAAGGCCACGAATCGTAAACGCGGTGCGGCGAGCCAAAGGCGGCTTTTTCGACGAAAAACTCGTCTAGATGAGGTGAGTATTTTTACTCGTAACTCTCACGAGTTACGCGAGTACATTTTAAGGAAATTTTTTGTATTTTTTTACCATTAAAAACTCAAAAGGTATGATAAAAGCTCCATCTTCCTCTATTCAAAAAATTTTTGCGATTTTTTTTCGAAATGTCTTTTCATTTTGAGTTTTTATCATCCCTTTTGAGTTTTTCATGGTAAAAAAAATACAAAAAATTTCCTTAAAATGTGCGCCCGATTCGCGATGGTCGCAAAAAGGCCTAAAAACGGTCAAGTACCAAAGGGCGTACTGGGTCGAAAAAAAATCGTAAAAATTTATAAAAATCGACAAACTGTAGCCTGATACACCCTTTTTCAAACGCCGCCTTGGGAATTTGGATATCTTTTTTTTTGGCAGAGTTATCCAACTTCAAGTGCGGCAAGAAATATCGATGAGTGTATCCAAACTTTTGAGCGGGAGTGTATATAAATTTGCAAAGTCAAGTACTCCGCGAGATGACGATTACTGGGCCTATATGTGACTATAAATAAAATCTTAGGGTGCTCAAAATATACACACAATCTTTAATTTACATAAACCGTTAACGTATCAACTGTATTTAATGTTTGTCAAACAACCTTAGTTTTTTTTAAATAAAAATCCTGAAACTGAGTGTCATCGTGTGATAATAATTTCGCTAATGACTATTTTGCCAAATTAAATTCGCTCAATGAAACTTAATTGATAAAATGTATTGAACATTTAAATAGTTGAGCTTCTATTTATAGTCACATATAGGTGACTTGGTAAACAAAAATATTTTCTACTTTTTCGTACATTAAAAGTTCAGGCCCACCATATGATAGGGCGCAAGTTTCAAGTCGGCCGCAATTCCAGCGGATTGATGGCTGATCATCGAAGAACCGTCGGTCACGGCTTTTTGCATGTTCGATGAGAGTTTTAGGCACTTCTTTATCAGCGCCTCGACCACATGCCGCATCGAAATTAAAAGCTGAGCCGAGTTCAGTAACTCGGTCCCGAGGTACTCGTTCCGAAATGTGTAGACCAAATGGCGCCAACCGCCGAGTAGGCGGGCGTTTATTTTCGCCGTGTCTCTCTTTTGCGAACAGTGCGATATTAGGAGGAGTTCCATCAACAGGTCGTTCTCAAAAACTCAAGTACGCCCTTCTTCTCTGGGGTTAGCTCGTCCGAGACCTCGACGTCACAATCCGCATCGCTGAAATTTTTGTTACGATAAAAACGTGAGTATACGGGGTGTTTGGCGTATGGACCGACACGATTTTGTGAGGGATTGGGGGATCATTTGCTAATTGTTTCACCCTCAGATCCTATGTCCTAATTGTAATGGTAATTGAGATTTGATTCTTTTTCGTTTTTTTTTAATAGCCGAAATCTCGCCTTTAAATTGGAATAACATTTTTGTTTGTGATTATAACTTTCGTTGTATTCTGCAATATATATTTATTATAAATAAATCATTATTTAATACAATTGGTTTCAAGAAAATCACTCTTGCTTCTCTACTCTAGCTTCGAAAGTCTTAAAAATGTATAAATGTGTGAAAAATTATAACTTCTCAATTGATTATAAAAGAAACTTATTCTCTTTATTTTTACCACATAATGGACGATTTATATGACACGTAGCATACCGATGGAAAGAGTATGAACTAGAGAACTTTTAAAAATCTAAGCTAACTTAAAAGCTAAGTTCAAAATAGCTGTTAGTTTTTTCATAATGAACTTGCAAGTCGACATTTTTCATACATATTCGCATTTTTAAGACTTTAGTAGCTCATAAGTCATTTTATTCAAACCAATTGTATGAAATCTTGATTTATTTATAATAAACATACATTGCAGAATACAAGAACGTTATTTCGTGCTATTACAACACAAACAAAAAGTAATGACGTTTTAAAGGCTATATTTCGGGTAAAAAACTTCAAAAAAGTTATGACGCTCTAAAGGCTAAATTTCGAGTAAAAAATTCTAAAAACATATCTCAATTACCATCGCATCTACGACATGGGGTCTAAGGATGAAGAAAAACTAATCCCCCAAAAATTTATGTCGGTTTATGCGCCAAACACCTTGGGGCGTAAAAAACGTCGACCAACGATTGAAAACGTGTAGCTATGAACGAGTGTCGTCCCACGAACTTGTCGTAAACTTCCTGCTTGTAATGAACCTCGTCCGAGTCAAAATCCACCTCCCCTTCGCTATTCGTCCTTCGCCGGTCCTTGTTGCTCGTTCTCGCGGATGCTTTGAACATCCGTTTTCTGTTGTTCCTCAACGCCTCTTCCATTCCTACGAATTCCAATTGGTGTTTCTCTGAAATTCAGGAAACGAGAGAGAGAGAGAGAGAGAGAGAGAGAGAGAGAGAGAGAGAGAGAGAGAGAGAGAGAGAGAGAGAGAGAGAGAGAGAGAGAGAGAGAGAGAGAGAGAGAGAGAGAGAGAGAGAGAGAGAGAGAGAGAGACAGAGAGAGACAGAGAGAGAGAGAGAGAAAGAGAGAGAGAGATTTGATTTGATTGTTTTATTAAGCCCCAATAAACTATGGGGCTAAAGACAATTATAAAATTGACGAGTCATGTGGACATTACGCTAGCTGTTTCAGCAACTACAAAACCATAAAACTATAACGTCGGTGTTACATCGTTAACGTTATAACAGAGAGTAATAGAAAGTATATTGATAAGAATACAAACGATGTAGTACAAAATATAGTAATAAAAATATAAACCTAATAATACAAAATATAGTCAGTGGTAGAATAGGGGGGTGGGGGGGCGGCGGCGGCAGTCCGCCCGGGTCTCTGATCCTGGGGGGCCTCCAAATCTTGAGCAGTCATTTTTAGTCTTATTCCAACCAAGGCCGAAATATGTAACATAAACATAGATAGATACGTACTAATTCACTTGTTATCAGGTCATGATAGCAATTGCCAATATAGCATAACGCTCTACTTACTTATAGCCACCGCTATAAAAATTGCGCGCCCTGCCCGGTGGGACCCGCTCACTCTATGCTGGCTTTGGCGCGAAACAGAAATACTAGGTTCGAACAATAGAGAAATTTCGTGAAAAATATTACATACAGACGTACTAAAGAAATTACATACATACGTACTAAAGAACAACAACAGGGGAACCAATCTGAACCTTACTGTCGTAAAATTACATAATTAGTTGTAACTTGTTAGTAGCCAAAATAAAGATCGTACCCGTCGCTGTTGCCAACTTGTTTTGTTATACCCACCATAAGGGGTTCTTCAAACCACCAGAAAACCTCTAATACCGCCAGGTGTTACCGCTTACTGTCTAGTAAGTAAACAACTACACCTGATGCACTTGCATAACAAAATTATTAAGTATTTCTAAACATACTTTTCAACAAATTGAACTCGATTCGATTACTATATATGTGGTCTATATTCATTCAAATCTATATACAGCCAATGAAATATGTGGTCTATATTCATTCAAATCTATATACAGCCAAAACATTATTCAGGGAATCCCCATGGCACTGGTAGGTGTTTACAAGATCATATTGTTGCCTACACCATAGAAGTTGACACACTTTGTGTCAAAGGGCCTTGTCATAGTAAAATATAATGTATTATAAATTTGTTTACACGTTAGTGGTTGAATATCTTGCTCACCACTGACAAAAACCACCAGCCGCTAAAAACGAATTTTATCCACTAATAGGAATGTCTAAACCACCAGTTAACGTGGAAAATCCACTAAGTTGGCAAGACTGTTAGCCGCTGCCGGACTTTCCTGTCTTACATACAGGTCTGGAAACGAAACCACATTTCAATGATGCCGTGAAGCACCGTTACAAGATCCACTTTTTATTCCGCTCGCCGCCACATGCATCGCTCCTATCGGAGAATATCCCCCACCCACGGTCTTCTGTGAGCTCAACCTCCCCCCCACTTATAATTTCCATGTTGTCATATGAACGATAACCTCGGTCCGTGTGTCATCTCATGCTCTTAAGGCATTTCTTTCAGGAACTGGAACATTTAAGAATTCATTGACTTTCGTCTATAATCAAGTAAAAATACATCCCCGTATACTGGTAAAATTGTAAGTCAATTTACCGAACTTTTAACGAAAAATGAGACTTTAAAAAAGATCTCATTTATACGGCGTTTTATGGAGATCTCGCGCTGGCCTCATTTCTATGTAATAATTTAAACACTAAATAACTCTAGATGCCAGATATAAACTGCTCACACGTGTAAAATATTGTAAAGATTCCGTAACAATAAAAACAGCCGGTTACCGAATGTTTAGAAAAAATATTCAAGATTTAACTTAGCAAAATGTGACTGGCCAAAGAATTTTCGTAGCTGCGACTTTTCATAGAATGGGTCTATCAATCAGTTTAGTCTTCAGTAAGCGTATTATTTGTTTATTTGGTTTTTTATTCGTATTCTCATCAAATATTTCGGGGCAAGGTCGACGGCGCATGCGCCTCGATCTGAAGAGTGCAAGAAACAGACAGAAGATATTCTGTCCATGTCACACACCTACCCGTCAACAGCAATGCTACGTAGTGGCGAAAAATGTAAAGAAAAGTGGATCGACTTACAATTAGTGCACCTAACATATCGTACCCGTTTCCAAACCTGTATCAAACCTGTATTATTATTAAATGGGACTTTAGTTAATCTTTGCCCTGTTCACCACTTATAATCCAATACTTCTTGACCATTTGTGTGTCGGTTGCATCATGCGACAGAAGTTTTTCTAAGCCGAAATTTTTTTTTTTAAATCGTCGATCTACGATGAAACAAGAACGCCTAGTTAATCTGTCCATTCTATCAATTGAAAGGAAAGTTTCAAGGGGAATAGATTTCAACGACGTTATTAACAAATTCAGTTAAATGAAACTACAAAAACATGTAAATTAGTTACAAAGCAAAAGCTTTGTTTTTATGGCCTTAGGCCAAAGTAACCAAAGTAACGGGTATAAAATCATGCGTGAATTTAACAATTTTTTTTCGTATGAAAGTGATTCACTCATAAAATTAATTACCCATCTTTTTAGTATGAATATCATGCTGTCAGAATTTTTTTTCGATGTTCAAAATGGCCGACTACTAATATTTTCTTTTGTTATCGTTTTTTAGACGCTCCGCGGCGTGATTTTTAGCATCCACAATTTTTTACCTAGAACAAAAAACAAAAATTCTCGTCGATCGACATTAGAATACCTAGAGAACTACGTACAACATTTTAAAAAATATTGTTTTATTTAAAAGTTGTAGCTAATTAAACATAAGAAATGAGTTTTCAGTGAAAAATTTCGTTATAACTGCTCATAAAATGAAGTTTTCGATTAATCAGAAATTCCGTACGTACTTCTCTGCGAAATGCAATTAGGAACATAACTTTTTAGTTTGAAGTAAATCGAGTGAAAATTTTTGCAGTTATTTGTCACGCCAATTGGGTAAAAGCTGTTTCGAGAAGTTTGGAGTAGTCGGCTATTTTGTACATCGAAAAAAAAAAATTATAACAGCTTGATATTCATACTAAATAGATGTGTAATTATTTTTATGAGTGAATCACTTTTTCATAAGAAAAAAAATTGTTAAATTGGCACATGATTTTATACCCGTTACTGAGGCCTAAGGCCTTAAACATATAAGTACAATAAAACTTACTTTCTTATTATAGTCTTCATTATTTCTTTGCACTCTACCTGCTAGGTACTGTGCTGAATGCTGATCCGTATTCTATCTTTTTTACCCGTATCATAAGTAGGGCGTATAGTAAAATTACATATCATCAATAGTACATTCATTTTTAGCAGCCCGGGGACCTCATTTATATGCCGCCCCAGGCCTCCGACGGGTTTAGTCCACCACTGAATATAGTGATAAGAATATAAACGAAACAATACAAAATATAGTGATAAGAATATCAACAGAATATACAATGATGAGATCGTAAAATCGAATATCGAATATAGGACGCATTCCAATGCCATAGTAAGTCGAACAACAAAGCCGCAACAAGAGAGAGAAGCGATATAGCTAGTACAGTGGAACTTCAATCTCAGATTGGAATAACTGAATGTGGAGTCATGCTTTAATGGATGGCAAAGAGTGCCAAAAAGAAGCAGCTGATAATGCAAAAGATTTACGCATTATGAGAGAGAAAGAGGGGGAGAGAGAGAGGGGGGGGAGGGTGGGGGGAGGGAGAGAGGGAGGGAGGGAGAGAGAGGGAGAGAGAGAGAGAGAGATATGAAAATGGTTCCATACTTTTCTTGACTTTTCCCCGTCAAACTGTGCATTACATTACGTTCAAACTTCACTGCGATCGAAAATTGAAGAAGAATTGACCTGCACAAAATTAGGAAAGTTTACAAAACAATTGTATGTAGAGTTCTTGAAATCGTTCATTCGTCCCTACGTGAAACAAAAAAAATTCTATTCATTATCGATTCGTGGGGAGGGTACACTGATCAAACGCTTTACGATCACATCTTTGTAGACGAGAAGAAGGCATGTACATGCAGTATTAATGTTATACCGCCCAAGTACACGCCATTTGCCAACCGTGCGATGTATATTTTTACCGGCAAGTAAAAATTTTCACAACAAGAATACAAAATGCTCCCGATTTGTTAAAAAACATTACAGAGAAATTGCGTCAAGATTGCATACAAATTCATTCTTTGATTCCTCATGTATTAGGCGCACTTTCTTCCGCGCCGATGATTAAATATGCGTGGTTTGCATCGAACTTAATTGAGGAAAGACCACTGTTTTTGAATGTCAATCACGTATGCTTTCCAATAACGCTGCTCAAAACTCCGTGCGCCTGCACAACCATAGCTTTTATATAATGTGCGCTCTCTTGGTCGTATACTCTTTGGTCTTGTGTTTTGCTTGGTCTTGTATACTCTTTGATCTTGTGTTCTGCTTGCTTTTATGACAAATACCAGCCGCAATATTGTTCTGAGGTAACAGGCGACCAGGGTGATAGCGAGTAAGAAAAACCGGTATATTGTAATAAAAAATGATACACTGCAGTTTCTTGTGAAAGGTGTTATAAATTCTTCCCCTTCTTTTTTCTGCGTGAAAAAAAAAATAACAAAAAAATGAAATTGAAAAATGTTTAAAATTAAAAAAAAAATAATAATAAATAATTAGACGGTTTTGTATCATTTATCGAATTTATTTATATTCTGTGAAAAAAAACCCCCATCAGGGGACTCGAACCCTCGACCTCGAGCGTCAGAGCCGGGAATCTTGCCCACTGGGCCACGCCCGCTGGTTCGACAAAGGTGCAACCATACTGGTATAATAGCTACAAGCTAAACTTTCGAACGTTTTTTCTCGAAAACTAAAGAGCCTTGTATAAAATCCCTTTACTCAGGTACTCAGGGTAGGTCCCTCGACAACATATCTGAGACTTATCAAAATCCGTGAGTAACAGATTGTAAGGTCCCCTTGTATGAATATTTAGGCTTATGAGTAATTCTTTTACAAACCGAACACCTTTCTGACCGTCATATTTTTTATTTGGCTGAATTTTTTGTTATGGATTCTATATCGAAAAAAATAATATACCTATTCGAGGATTTTTTTTTTTTTTTTTAGATAGAGGGGGTTGAAAATTTGAGAGTTTCGTGATTTTTGCCTTGGAGACTCATTTTCAAACACTCATAACTCCGGTTCTTTTTAAGCTAGAGTAAACTTTTTTATTCATTTTGAAGATAATAAAGTAAATTTTAAGAAAAAAATATATACAAACAAAATTATAAACAATTTCATATTGTTATTAACAATTTAAGTGTTTAAATCAATTTTTAACTATGGTCCCCAAAATTTAACGATTATTTAATACAACCATCGTATTCTACGTCAAATTTTCTATAAAAAACATGTTTTTAATTAACGGAGAATCTATTATTACTGGGAGAGATACATTAATTTATGTAGCGCGGCACGTCGTATCGGCGCGCGGGCACCTCTGCAGCCAGATCACGTGTAAAACTTACCCCCTCTCGAGTCTCTTAGAGGCTAGAGTGGGGGTAACTTTCACACGCGCTCTGGCTGCTATGTTACCCCCACTCTAGCCTCTACGAGACTAGAGAGGGGGTAAGTTTTACACGTGATCTGGCTGCACTGCTCTGCACGCCTCTCATTCGGGATTTGTTGTCTCGTCTGGACTCACGTGTCTGAATTTATAGGTTACGAAACTATCTTTGAAGTGTGCAGACAGATCACGAAAGACAGGTAAGGAAATGTAATAATCAACTGTAACAAACGTAGATAATTAGCATTAATTTTTTATAACGCTTATTAGTCAATATTTATAACATAATGTGTCTCAGTATTTTAGGAAAGCGACGAGTCATCTCGATTGTTTTAGCTGACACACACGTGCACGCGCGCGCGCGGCCAAAGCTGAATACCAGCACGATGCCTAAAACGATAAGCACGAACGTTCGCACCGACAGATGTTTCAACCCTTTGAATTTGAGAGGTCACTCAAGTAAAGCGTCGCGATTGCGAAAAGTTACTACAAATCAACTATGTCAACTTAATGTACGAATAACTGCTGAGGCTTTACAACAAAGAATTTGCGATTCCTGTCGTCTGCGCATCTCGAAAAGTGTTAAAAAAAATGAAGACACAGCTGAAGTTGAAATGGTATTAATTATACGACATGAGATCTATGGAGTATATTTATTTTTTAGTCAATTTTTGATCCTCATAATCATGTTTTATTATTTGCAGCAGGAAGATGAACTAGAGTCATCTAAGAAAGTATCTGATGTACAATTGAGTAGTGATGGAACTTCGGGATCTTCAGGTGAAAACCAAAAGTTATTGAATGACAGTGTTGATCGTTTAAATGAAGGATTGCGTTTCTGGGGATCATCGCCTATTAAAAAGCGCAAATTAAAACAAAAACGTTATTCTGAGGAGAAAATTATAAAAATTACTGAGACAATCAAAAAGAAAGTTTTTCATGCAAACATCGATGATCCAGATGATGTTGATGAAGTTGATGATAATGTCGCAATTTTAAGAACCTTACAAGAAAGTTTTAACACCAGTACAGACCGATGTCATAAAGTAAAAATTTTGACTATTTTCAGACACTGGTCTTATCAGAAAATCCAGATAAACTTTCCCACAGCTACTCGCCATATGATAACTATTGCAAAAAATATTGCTAGAGATAAAGGAATATTAGGCAATCCAAGTCCCAAAAGCCATCCATCTTTAGGAGTGGATGTTATTAACAGTATAATGAACTTCTATCAATCTGATGAGCACACACAAATTATGCCCGGTAAAAAAGATTTCGTCTCCGTGATAGTGGATGGTCACAAAATACAGATGCAAAAACGGCTGATTTTGAATAATTTAAAAGAATTGTATGAACTATTTAAAAAAGAGTATCCGAAAATGAAGTGTAGTTTTTCAAAGTTTGCCAGCATACGACCAAACATTGTATACTGGCAGGAGCCAGTGGCACTCATTCGGTGTGTGTGTGTCCGATACATGAAAATATTAAACTCATGATAGATGGAGCGAATTTGAAATGTATCACAGTTGACTCCAAAAGACCAATAACTAATTATCATGATTGTTTGGATCGTATGACGTGTGATATTCAATCTACTAATTGTTTTTTGGGATTATGTGATGAGTGCCCCGGTGTAGATAATATTATTGAAGAATTACAACAAATTTTCGATAACAAATTCATCGAAAATGTGAAATACAAACAGTGGGTCACAATAGATAGAACTTCACTACAAACTTTGATATCTAGTGTAGATGATTTTTTACAACTTCTAAGCAATGGCTTGAAAAAATTGCTGATTCATTCTTTTTTGGTCAAAAAACAAATGGAATTCTTGGACTTGAAGAAAAAAAACTTAATGAAAAATGAATGTATTGTTATATGTGATTTTAGCGAAAATTATGCATTTGTTTTACAAAATTCCATACAAGGTGTGCACTGGAATAATGATCAAGCAACTGTGCATCCATTCTCAATTTACTATAAAGACGAAAAAGATGAATTAAAGGTCAAAAGTTTTGTTTGCATTTCTGAATGCTTGCATCATAACACAGTTGCAGTTCACTTTTTCAACAACAACTTGTAGAATTTATTAAGACGAATTTGAAAGGTGTTAATAAATTAATATATTTTTCGGACGGTGCAAGCGCACAATACAAAAACAAGAAAAACTTTATTAATCTTACTCATCATGTAGAAGATTTTGGAATATCAGCCGAATGGCATTTTTTCCCTACGTCTCATGGCAAGGGACCATGCGATGGAATAGGTGAGACGTTAAAACGACTTGCTGCTAGAGCTAGTCTTCAAAGGATAAATGATCCTATTCGAACACCCCACGAATTATTCACTTGGGCAACAGAAGCTTTGCAAAGCATAACGTGTCGTTATTCAACTAATGATGAGTATGATAAGGAAGAACAAATATTGTCAGAACGATTTCAAAAAGCTTTAACAATAAAAGGCACTTTACAATTCCATTGTATGATACCGATCTCTCTTCAGAGACTAGAAGCAAAAATATTTTCATTAAATGATAAAAAAACAATTGTAAAAGTCTTTAAATAGACATTAAGTTGATTATAAGTCTTGTTTAAAAATAAAAATGTTTTTTCATTTACTAACATGTTATTATTTTGATAACCATTAATGTTATTGAGAAAAAAGATGTAGGGTTAGAAGGAGAGGCGTGCAGAGGTGCCCGCGCGCCGATACGACGTGCCGCGCTACATAAATTAATGTATCTCTCCCAGTAATAATAGATTCTCCGTTAATTAAAAACATGTTTTTTATAGAAAATTTGACGTAGAATTCGATGGTTGTATTAAGTAATCGTTAAATTTTGGGGACCACAGTTAAAAATCGATTTAAACATTTAAATTATTAATAACAATATGAAATTCTTTATAATTTTTTTTGTGTATATTTTTTTCTTAAAATTTACTTTATTATCTTCAAAATAAAAAAAAAGTTTACTTTAGCTTAAAAAGAACCGCAGTTATAAGTGTTTGAAAATGAGTCTCCGAGGCAAAAATCACGAAAATCTCTAATTTTCAACCCCCTCTATCTAAAAAAAAAAAAAAAAAAATCCTCAAATAGGTATATTATTTTTTTCGATATCGAACTCATAAAAAAAAATTCAGCCAAATAAAAAATGTGTCGGTCAGATTTTGCCTCAATCTGTCCGGTTTGTAAAAGAATTACCCTTATTTAGGATTGTAAGGTCCATATGAATGAATATTTAGGCTTCAGTGTTGTAAAATTCAATATCGGACCTACATTCCATACGGTTTTACATTTCGTAATACGTACGAATTGAATATTAATACAATATCCATAATTTGTCAAGGCGTCTAATAGAAAAATTAATGTTGTTAGTTGAAAAATACAACAAGCGTTTTGAATATATGGTAATTATGCAGTTTGGCGCCTTTTCCGAAAAACGACGGGAAATTTTTTTTTTCGCCATGGGGTTGTTTATTCCATCATAACAAATGATATTTCGTCGGGGGAGGCTGACATTTCCCATAAACTCCATAAGTTATGGGGTTTTGAAGTTTGAGATTTTTAATTTTTTTTTTGTTGGGAATGCGTTTGCGTGTGCATGTGTGTATATGTGTGTTTAGTAAACAGTCGAAATACGTTCAAAATTTTGGTGGTCCTGATAAGGACCGATTTAAATCTTGAAAAATACTGATATAGTTGGCAGTCTTGAAAAAGACTCATATCAGTGTCGAAAGTCACAGCTTCTTTAGGGTTCCGATGATGTTGAAAATCGCGGGAAATCGATCACGATGGTCTATTGATCACGAACGCTATTGGTAGAACAATTATGGAAAAGAGACTTTTTTTCTTTTAAAAATCTCTTTCCAGTATCTTGGGGGGGCTCTGCCCCCTCCACCCCCGCAGGGGCGCTGCCCCTTGACCCCGTTGTCCCCCCGTTGTGACCCCAGAGGGTGCGTTGGATAGTGGATTTGAGTTGAAAGTCGTTCCAGAGCCGACACACACTGCCAAAATGCATGAAAATGCCCTATTCCATCATGTGTTTTCTCAAACTTGAAAACCCCATAACTCATGGTAATTATGGAACATGTCAGCCTCCCCCGACGAAATATCATTAGTTAGGACTAATAGAGGCAGTTTGTGGCGAAAAAAAAAGTTCCCGCCGTTTTTCGGAAAAGGCGCCAAACTGCATAATTACCGAATATATAAAATGTAGACAAAGTAAGAAAATTACAAACTGACTCTTAATTTTTACCATACTTTGTTCAGGAGTATACAATTTGTTGTGCACTGAATATTATGATAGACTACAGAAAATTAAGGAATGAATAGGAGATTTACAATACGAAGGCACTTCCTTTATCTGATTTAGTATATGTTTATTCTGATAGTCTGATTTTATATATAACTCAGTGCAGAAAACTTGAAATTCGTGCTTTGGTCAGCATGTTAAATCAAATCATAAAAAAACGTATCGAGTAACACCAAATCTAAAGGAGGTGGTAAACACCCGATGCGATGGTGTAGTGGTTAGCGTGCTCACCACTAAACCAGCGGACCGGGAAATCCCGGGTTCGAATCTCAGTCGCGTACATTTCGTCGTGAAATGTTTTTCTTCGGCATTTCGCAGCGAAATAAGACTAGTTCCACGACTGGGGGGCGAACTCGGTGACCGACTGTATTTGGTATCGGTTTTCCGCAGTTTCCTATACCCATTACCTATACCCACATAATGAATATAATACAGTGGGGGAAGTTGGCTGCGGCCGCAAGAGGGGAAACAGGGAGGACAAAGGAGTAAATAGTGTGTGTACGTAAGGAAAAAAAGCGTGTGTACGTAAGGAAAAAAAATAAGTAAGTGGTGAATTAACCGAACAAGCAGCCAAGTCTAATTAAACCGAAACAAACTAAAATCTATGCGCATTAATTTTGATATATTCACAACTAATACTTTTGAATAGGTATATGATTTTTCCAGGAATTTGGCATTACAGAATTACTATACATTACTTAGACATTCAAAACGTAGTGTATTAGTTTTATAAAATAACGATTATTAGTTTTCGCAGACTGAATCAGTAAAAAGACTTCCGGAATTTGTATATTAAAATTCATACAGAGTTTATTGAAGATGCAGAAAGCAAATAATAACAATTACACTAACCTAGCACCGTAAAATTAATACACTTTTGTATGCCAAATTTACTATTTTTTAATTTAAAAATACAATCTATGCATTTTAATTTTAATACGCTTATAATAGATACCGTGCGATACGTATAAGATTTTTCCAGTACTTGAGTGTTGCGATATTACTGAACGATTATTAGACATTAGAAAAGCAGTGCATTGATTTTCAAACGACAATATTAAAATTCATAAACGGTATCTGTAAAAAGACTTCCTACACTTTTATATTAATTTTAATACAGATTTTGTTTACAGTGTATACATACATCATCTATCGATCCATCCGTCCATCCATCCATCTATCCCTCGTTTCATCTATCCATCGATGCATCCATCCATCCATTCATCCGTCCATCTATCTATCCATCAATTCATCCATGTATCCATTCATTCATCTATACATCCATCCATTTATCCATCCCTCCATGTATTTATCCATTCATCCATCTATCCCTCCATCCATCTATCAATCCATCCAAATTTCCATTACTCATTACATTACACTTTATAATGTAAACATTTCTATTAGTCATTACATTCAATTTTGTAATGTAAAAGATATCCATTGTCCATTACAATGTAATGTGTTATGAAATTTTTCGTCATTACATATTACATTGCATTTTGTAATGAAAATGTTTCACATTACAAAATATAATGTAATGAGTAATGGAATTTTTTTACATTACTGAATGTAATGAAATAGTATTAGACAGTAATTAATAATGCATTACATTTTCATTACAAATTTCGCAACCCTGGGTATAACTTTGTGGTAAAAAAATCATTCAGAAATTCGGCCGAATATTATAAGATCTCAATATTCAGTAGACGGATCGAAAAATGACCCAAACAAAATCAATAGGAAAAAAGAAAATTTCATTGGTAAAATGTCATTAGATTTTCGAATCGTTGCCGCGTTTTTGCGTAAAGCCGATTCAACGTAAAACAGTCGTCTGTTGAAGCCCATCTTACTGCATAAAGAGTGGCGGCGTGTTCGTCAGTGTCAGTGGTGCTTAGTGGTGTCCATTTTTTTTACTTAGCGTCAAGACGCTGCCGTGTCTCTCTATATATGTATATGTAGATTTAAATACCGTAGAGCTAAAATATATCCGCCGATATTCTCTCATCTCCAAGGTTCATCCATATACAGGGCCGGTTTACGAAAATTAGCGCCCTAGGCCTGAGAAAGTTAGCACCCCCCCCCCCCTTCCCCGCCGGCCGTCCTGCTTGGCGATCATAAGGGGGCGAGATAAGAAGGGCGCACGTACTTGCAGATTCCGCTGACGCGCGGCGCCCCCTTTGCCGCGGCGCCCTAGGCCCAGGCCTAGCGAGCCTAGTGTATAAACCGCCTCTGTCCATATATACGTATTTGTATACGTATATGGATGAGCGAAAGTGTATATATAGGGAGTATGTACACGCACTGTGTGCGAAAGTGGGGACATAGGGAGCCAGTGGCGTGATCGACGCTCACCGTGTACAGTACTAGTACTCTCCTCTCGTTCGCACTCGTCGATCGTTTTACGCCACGAAAATCTCGTTAGCTACGGAAATTGTTCGAAGAGTAAGTTTTGGGCGAATGCTCAAGCATTATAACGAGCAACTTCCAAAGCTCTCTTTTTCTATCTTTCTCCTTCGCTCTCACATACTCTTATTTAATCGCTCTCCCCTATCTTCTGTCTATAATACCTTTTATTCCGCGCCTCTCTGATGAGCGCGCTTCTTGTTTGCTCAGTCTAACGGAGGTCCCGTAGTCCCTTTTGTACACCTTCAACCACTTGTTCTTCTTCGTCCTCTACTTTCACTTTGACCCAGCCATGAGGGCCTTAATCCCCTTTTTCAACAAACAAAAAAAAACATACAACCTGTCCTCGCACCGAGCAAGGTATTGATCTCCTTCCTATTCCCCTTGCTTACGTTTTCTATATTTCAGAAACGTTGATGGAGGAGATTCACTGTTATTTTGCGTGGATATTATATACAAAAACTGAACAAATGCTGATACAATTTAGAGTGATGAAAAAATTCTTTCTTTTTCGAAACATCATGTGGCCACGCGCGGGTCTATAAATTGACCTCGGTTATTAAACTTTACGAGAACATGCTTACGGCATCAATTGGCATCAAACGGCATACCTCCATCAAATGATGTATGGATAACCGAGCGATATCGGGTGAACGCTTCGTCCGCATGGGGAAAAATGTAGTAGGTACCCATTTTTCAAAAAAATAAGCTTGATAAAAACATCCCGTTTGCTTTTCTTCTTATACAATCATGAGAATTATGCCATAGAGTGCTTAGTAGTACGCATTCGTTTATGGTGTCTCGTTGTTTTTATAGCACATAGAGCATATTATTATGCGGTCGAGTAAGAGGTTTCGCATTTCTAATAAATAAAAACTTCATCATTATTGTGGCCGCAGTTAATCGATATTGTTATTCACCTAGAAACTAACAAAAAGTAGTGAAACAAAAAGGGGATTTTCATTCTTATTTGCGCCCTGAGCATTTGCATTTATTTGAGGTTTAGGATAAATCCAATAATTGAGCATTTACGCCCGTCGGTTACCTATTCATAAAGTTTCAGCCACGAGTAACGTTATAGGACACAGGTGTTTCCACATTATACTATTCACATTATTTTTTAATTATAGTACATCGAATATATGAGCGGAGCAGGAACTGAAAAAACAATAAGTCTTCAAGGCACATCTTTTATTAATTAGCCTGCATTTTACGAATATCTCAACACGCATAGCAATTGCGTCGGATAATCTGGTCATTTTGAGATAATATACAAACAGTTTAGCTTCGTAAGGCATCAAAATCAACTGGCAGCAAATACGTATCTTCGCTGAATAACCCTATGCCCGAGATGGGTAATATAATCCTTTTAAAGTATACTTTTTCTTCATTGCTCACATTTTTTTTTCTACCGTCTTGCTCGAACATGTTTAGCCATTTTTTCGTGTTCCTTTTTTGTGCTAACCAGAAGGCGGATGGGGGAACAAAGTTGTACCAAAACTTAGGGAAGCAGGAGAGAAGAATGGATGTAAAAGATAGACAAATTGTTATAAAGGGAAGTGTTTATATGCCTATGTCGTGCATATATATATATATACAGGGTGATCCAGAATAAGTGTAACAGCGGGAAATGCCGGGTTCGGCAGGTTACTCCGAAGATTTCTACCGAGCCGTTTTCTTTTTTTCGCCTCCGTCATCAAATGGGAAGCATTAGAAAATAGGCGTTCGATCTTCGAAATGAACGCTCGAATCCGCCATGTTGGACGATCGGAAAGGGCAGAAGAGTAGACGAAGGGCGACGAAGTCGTAGCCGACGTCAAGAAGGTTCTGCGAAACAGCAGCGTTTGACAAATGCCAGCGCGCATGATCTGACGTTTGGCGAATCATTCGCTACGTTGCCTGTCAACCTATCCGGCCCGAGAATCGTGACACACGATTTGACGTTTCACCTATCGTCTGCTATCGCTCGGCGTATTGCGTGCCACAGCGTGAAGCGCGCCGCAATTAATGACCTTTACGAATTTTGCCGCGATTATCCATCGAGAGCGCCTGTTGTTTTTGCTTCCTTGAGAAATAAAAATTAACAAAACCAAAGAATTGTGAATGATTATCGAATTTCGATATACCGAGCGATTTTTTTTGCGTATTGAAAAAAAATCAATACGTAAGTTTTTATTAACAAACTCTCAATAACTTGACGCTACATTTTCGAGAATTGGATGTTTTCGGGATTTCATTTCTCATTCGACCACTCCGTTCAGTATCATAGTCGGATTGATCTCCAAAAATACATTATTCTGTACGAATATCATCTCAAAGTGTGTTCGAGCTGGGTTAGGAAACATGAGAAGAAGCTTTCCATTTCCTCATTAGGGGAGGCGAAATCAGTCGGTTCTGGCGGACGAAAATCGATATGACGTTTTTTTAGGATTGAAAATAGATGTGAAGATCTTCTGCACCGCCTGAGATACAATTTTTCACGTAACGATACGGGTTGATTATGTAAATCCCAAAGCGTTGCGACTCTGTTTGCGATTCCTCTTAAGGGGTAACACCACTCGAGCGGCAGAAAATTAGGCCTAACTTTGACAATTTATTTTGGCAGTATGAAACAAGGAATAGGATTTCTTATGAGAGGGTTTATGTAAGACATATTAAAGTATGTAAAAATTATTGTAATTTTCATACAAAATAGCGACGACAGAGGCCATCTTGAAAAAATTGTTTTTCAAACTGGGAGGCCGGAATACGCGAACCCTTAGCATGAATCGATTTGAATTTTGATCGCAGCTTCATAATTACATTCTCTAATAGTCTGCGATTTTATCTTACTTCCGGTCAGAATGGGTAGAGCATTATGACGATGATGCGAGAACGACGGTAGAAGCATTGTTTATTTAACAAAGATAAAATCGGTGCTCGTAATGGTTCTCGGGGCCCCGAGCGAACATTCCCGATATTGCTGCCCCGAAATCGTCTCCGATTTTATCTTACTTCCGGTCAGAATGGGTCGACAAGTCTGACGATGCTGCGAGAACGACGGTAGGAGAATTGTTTATTTAACAAAGATAAAATCGGTGCTCGGAATGGTTCTCGGGGCCTCGAGCGAACATTCCCGATAATACTGCCCCGAATTCGTCTCCGATTTTATCTGACTTTCGGTCAGAATGGGGCGAGAAGTCTAAAGATGCAGCGAGAACGACGATTGGAGCATTGTTTATTTAAGAAAGATAAAATCGGTGCTCGGAATAGTTTTCGGGGCCTCGATCGTTCGTTTCCGATATTACTGCCCCGAATTCGACCCCGATTTTATCTTACTTCCGGTCAGAATGGGTCGAAAAGACTGACGATACTGCGGGAACGACGGTAGGAGCATTGTTTATTTAAAAAAGATAAAATCGGTGCTCGGAATGGTTCTCGGTGCCTCGAGCGAACATTCCCGATATTACTGCCCCGAAATCGTCTCCGATTTTATCTTACTTCCGGTCAGAATCGGTCGAGAAGTCTGACGATGCTGCGAGAACGACGGTAGGAGCATTGTTTATTTAACAAAGATAAAATCGGTGCTCGGAATGATTCTCAGGGCCTCGAGCGAACATTACCGATGTCACTGCCCCGAAGTCGTCTCCGATTTTATCTTACTTCCGGTCAGAATTGGTCGAGAAGTCTGGCGATGGTGCGAGAACGACGGTAGGAGCATTGTTCATTCAACAAAGATAAAATCGTAGCTCGGAATGGTTCTCGGGGCCTCGATCGTACGTTCCCGATATTACTGCCCCGAATTCGTCTCCGATTTTATCTTACTTCCGGTCAGAATGGGTCGAAACGTCTGGCGATGCTGCGAGAACGACGGTAGGAGTATTGTTTATTTAACAAAGATAAAATCGGTGCTCGTAATGGTTCTCGGGGCCCCGAGCGAACATTCCCGATATTACTGCCCCGAAATCGTCTCCTATTTTATCTTACTTCCGGTCAAAATGGGTCGACAAGTCTGACGATGCTGCGAGAACGACGGTAGGAGAATTGTTTATTTAACAAAGATAAAATCGGTGCTCGGAATGGTTGTCGAGGCCTCGAGCGAACATTCCCGATAATACTGCCCCGAATTCGTCTCCGATTTTATCTTACTTTCGGTCAGAATGGGGCGAGAAGTCTAAAGATGCAGCGAGAACGACGATTGGAGCATTGTTTATTTAACAAAGACAAAATCGGTGCTCGGAATAGTTTTCGGGGCCTCGATTGGAAATTCCCGATATTACTGCCCCGAAATCGTCTCCGATTTTATCTTACTTTCGGTCAGAATGGGTCGAGAAGTCTGACGATACTGCGAGCACGACGGTAGAAGAATTGTTTATTTAACAAAGATAAAATCGGTGCTCGGGATGGTTCTCGGGGCCTCGAGCGAACTTTCCCGATATTACTGGCCCGAATTCGTCTCCGATTTTATCTCACTTCCGGTCAGAATGGGGCAAAAAGTCTAAAGATGCAGCGAGAACGACGATTGGAGCATTGTTTATTTAACAAAGACAAAATCGGTGCTCGGAATAGTTTTCGGGGCCTCAATCGAAAATTCCCGATATTACTGCCCCGAAGTAGTCTCCGATTTTATCTTACTTCCGGTCAGAATGGGTGGAGCATTCTGACGATGGTGCGAGAACGACGGTAGGGGCATTATTTAGTTAACAAAGATAAAATCGGTGCTCGGAATGATTCTCGGGGCCTCGATCGTTCGTTCCCGATATTACTGCCCCGAATTCGACCCCGATTTTATCTTACTTCCGGTCAGAATGCGTCGAAAAGCCTGGCGATGCTGCGAGAATGACGGTAGGAGCATTGTTTATTTAACAAAGATAAAATCGGTGCTCGTAATGGTTCTCGGGGCCCCGAGCGAACATTCCCGATATTACTGCCCCGAAATCGTCTCCTATTTTATCTTACTTCCGGTCAGAATGGGTCGACAAGTCTGACGATGCTGCGAGAACGACGGTAGGAGAATTGTTTATTTAACAAAGATAAAATCGGTGCTCGGAATGGTTGTCGAGGCCTCGAGCGAACATTCCCGATAATACTGCCCCGAATTCGTCTCCGATTTTATCTTACTTTCGGTCAGAATGGGGCGAGAAGTCTAAAGATGCAGCGAGAACGACGATTGGAGCATTGTTTATTTAACAAAGACAAAATCGGTGCTCGGAATAGTTTTCGGGGCCTCGATTGGAAATTCCCGATATTACTGCCCCGAAATCGTCTCCGATTTTATCTTACTTCCGGTCAGAATGGGTCGAGCATTCTAACGATGGTGCGAGAACGACGGTAGGGGCATTGTTTATTGAACAAAGATAAAATCGTAGATCGGAATGGTTCTCGGGGCCTCGATCGTTCGTTCCCGATATTACTGCCCCGAAATCGTCTCCGATTTTATCTTACTTCCGGTCAGAATGGGTCGAGAAGTTTGACGATACTGCGAGCACGACGGTAGGAGAATTGTTTATTTAACAAAGATAAAATCGGTGCTCGGGATGGTTCTCGGGGCCTCGAGCGAACTTTCCCGATATTACTGGCCCGAATTCGTCTCCGATTTTATCTCACTTCCGGTCAGAATGGGGCAAAAAGTCTAAAGATGCAGCGAGAACGACGATTGGAGCATTGTTTATTTAACAAAGACAAAATCGGTGCTCGGAATAGTTTTCGGGGCCTCAATCGAAAATTCCCGATATTACTGCCCCGAAGTAGTCTCCGATTTTATCTTACTTCCGGTCAGAATGGGTCGAGCATTCTGACGATGGTGCGAGAACGACGGTAGGGGCATTGTTTAGTTAACAAAGACAAAATCGGTGCTCGGAATGATTCTCGGGGCCTCGATCGTTCGTTCCCGATATTACTGCCCCGAAATCGACCCCGATTTTATCTTACTTCCGGTCAGAATGGGGCAAAAAGTCTAAAGATGCAGCGAGAACGACGATTGGAGCATTGTTTATTTAACAAAGACAAAATCGGTGCTCGGAATAGTTTTCGGGGCCTCAATCGAAAATTCCCGATATTACTGCCCCGAAGTAGTCTCCGATTTTATCTTACTTCCGGTCAGAATGGGTCGAGCATTCTGACGATGGTGCGAGAACGACGGTAGGGGCATTGTTTAGTTAACAAAGATAAAATCGGTGCTCGGAATGATTCTCGGGGCCTCGATCGTTCGTTCCCGATATTACTGCCCCGAATTCGACCCCGATTTTATCTTACTTCCGGTCAGAATGCGTCGAAAAGCCTGGCGATGCTGCGAGAATGACGGTAGGAGCATTGTTTATTTAACAAAGATAAAATCGGTGCTCGGAATGGTTCTCGGTGCCTCGAGCGAACATTCCCGATATTACTGCCCCGAAATCGTCTCCGATTTTATCTTACTTCCGGTCAGAATTGGTCGAGAAGTCTGACGATGCTGCGAGAACGACGGTAGGAGCATTGTTTATTTAACAAAGATAAAATCGGTGCTCGGAATGGTTCTCGGGGCCTCGAGCGAACATTCCCGATAATACTGCCCCGAATTCGTCTCCGATTTTATCTTACTTCCGGTCAGAATGGGTCGAAAAGTCTAAAGATGCAGCGAGAACGACGATTGGAGCATTGTTTATTTAACAAAGATAAAATCGGTGCTCGGAATAGTTTTCGGGGCCTCGATCGGAAATTCCCGATATTACTGCCCCGAAATCGTCTCCGATTTTATCTTACTTCCGGTCAGAATGGGTCGAGCATTCTGACGATGGTGCGAGAACGACGGTAGGGGCATTGTTTATTAAACAAAGATAAAATCGTAGATCGGAATGGTTCTCGGGGCCTCGATCGTACGGTCCCGATATTACTGCCCCGAATTCGACCCCGATTTTATCTTACTTCCGGTCAGAATGCGTCGAAAAGCCTGGCGATGCTGCGAGAACGACGGTAGGAGAATTGTTTATTTAACAAAGATAAAATCGGTGCTCGGGATGGTTCTCGGGGCCTCGAGCGAACTTTCCCGATATTACTGGCCCGAATTCGTCTCCGATTTTATCTCACTTCCGGTCAGAATGGGGCAAAAAGTCTAAAGATGCAGCGAGAACGACGATTGGAGCATTGTTTATTTAACAAAGACAAAATCGGTGCTCGGAATAGTTTTCGGGGCCTCAATCGAAAATTCCCGATATTACTGCCCGAAGTAGTCTCCGATTTTATCTTACTTCCGGTCAGAATGGGTCGAGCATTCTGACGATGGTGCGAGAACGACGGTAGGGGCATTGTTTAGTTAACAAAGATAAAATCGGTGCTCGGAATGATTCTCGGGGCCTCGATCGTTCGTTCCCGACATTACTGCCCCGAAATCGACCCCGATTTTATCTTACTTCTGGTCAGAATGGGGCAAAAAGTCTAAAGATGCAGCGAGAACGACGATTGGAGCATTGTTTATTTAACAAAGACAAAATCGGTGCTCGGAATAGTTTTCGGGGCCTCGATCGGAAATTCCCGATATTACTGCCCCGAAGTAGTCTCCGATTTTATCTTACTTCCGGTCAGAATGGGTCGAGCATTCTGACGATGGTGCGAGAACGACGGTAGGGGCGTTGTTTATTTAACAAAGATAAAATCGGTGCTCGGAATAATTCTCGGGGCCTCGATCGTTCGTTCCCGATATTACTGCCCCGAATTCGACCCCGATTTTATTTTACTTGCGGTCAGAATGCGTCGAAAAGCCTGGCGATGCTGCGAGAACGACGGTAGGAGCATTGTTTATTTAACAAAGATAAAATCGGTGCTCGGAATGGTTCTCGGTGCCTCGAGCGAACATTCCCGATATTACTGCCCCGAAATCGTCTCCGATTTTATCTTACTTCCGGTCAGAATTGGTCGAGAAGTCTGACGATGCTGCGAGAACGACGGTAGCAGCATTGTTTATTTAACAAAGATAAAATCGGTGCTCGGAATGGTTCTCGGGGCCTCGAGCGAACATTCCCGATAATACTGCCCCGAATTCGTCTCCGATTTTATCTTACTTCCGGTCAGAATGGGTCGAAAAGTCTTAAGATGCAGCGAGAACGACGATTGGAGCATTGTTTATTTAACAAAGATAAAATCGGTGCTCGGAATAGTTTTCGGGGCCTCGATCGGAAATTCCCGATATTACTGCCCCGAAATCGTCTCCGATTTTATCTTACTTCCGGTCAGAATAGGTCGAGCATTCTGACGATGGTGCGAGAACGACGGTAGGGGCATTGTTTATTGAACAAAGATAAAATCGTAGATCGGAATGGTTCTCGGGGCCTCGATCGTACGGTCCCGATATTACTGCCCCGAATTCGACCCCGATTTTATCTTACTTCCGGTCAGAATGCGTCGAAAAGCCTGGCGATGCTGCGAGAACGACGGTAGGAGAATTGTTTATTTAACAAAGATAAAATCGGTGCTCGGGATGGTTCTCGGGGCCTCGAGCGAACTTTCCCGATATGACTGGCCCGAATTCGTCTCCGATTTTATTTCACTTCCGGTCGGAATGGGGCAAAAAGTCTAAAGATGCAGCGAGAACGACGATTGGAGCATTGTTTATTTAACAAAGACAAAATCGGTGCTCGGAATAGTTTTCGGGGCCTCGATCGGAAATTCCCGATATTACTGCCCCGAAGTAGTCTCCGATTTTATCTTACTTCCGGTCAGAATGGGTCGAGCATTCTGACGATGGTGCGAGAACGACGGTAGGGGCATTGTTTATTTAACAAAGATAAAATCGGTGCTCGGAATAATTCTCGGGGCCTCGATCGTTCGTTCCCGATATTGCTGCCCCGAATTCGACCCCGATTTTATCTTACTTCCGGTCAGAATGCGTCGAAAAGCCTGGCGATGCTGCGAGAACGACGGTAGGAGCATTGTTTATTTAACAAAGATAAAATCGGTGCTCGGAATGGTTCTCGGTGCCTCGAGCGAACATTCCCGATATTACTGCCCCGAAATCGTCTCCGATTTTATCTTACTTTCGGTCAGAATGGGTCGACAAGTCTGACGATGCTGCGAGAACGACGGTAGGAGAATTGTTTATTTAACAAAGATAAAATCGGTGCTCGGAATGTTTCTCGGGGCCTCGAGCGAACATTCCCGATAATATTGCCCCGAATTCGTCTCCGATTTTATCTTACTTCCGGTCAGAATGGGGCGAGAAGTCTGACGATGCTGCGAGCACGACGGTAGGAGAATTGTTTGTTAAACAAAGATAAAATCGGTGCTCGGAATAGTTCTCGGGGCCTCGGGCGAACATTCCCGATAATACTGCCCCGAATTTATCCTCGATTTTATCTTACTTCCGGTCAGAATGGGTCGAAAAGTCTGACGATGCTGCGAGAACGGCGGTAGGAGCATTGTTTAATTAACAAAGATAAAATCGGTGCTCGGAATATTTCTCGGGGCCTCGAGCGAACATTCCCGATAATACTGCCCCGAATTCGTCTCCGATTTTATCTTACTTCCGGTCAGAATGGGGCGAGAAGTCTGACGATGCTGCGAGCACGACGGTAGGAGAATTGGTTGTTTAACAAAGATAAAATCGGTGCTCGGAATAGTTCTCGGGGCCTCGGGCGAACATTCCCGATAATACTGCCCCGAATTCATCCTCGATTTTATCTTACTTCCGGTCAGAATGGGTCGAAAAGTCTGACGATGCTGCGAGAACGGCGGTAGGAGCATTGTTTAATTAACAAAGATAAAATCGGTGCTCGGAATGGTTCTTGGGGCCTCGAGCGAACATTCCCGATAATACTGCCCCGAATTCGTCTCCGATTTTATCTTACTTCCGGTCAGAATGGGGCGAGAAGTCTAAAGATGCAGCGAGAACGACGATTGGAGCATTGTTTATTAACAAAGATAAAATCGGTGCTCGGAATGGTTCTCGGGGCCTCGAGCGAACATTCCTGATATCACTGCCCCGAAATCGTCCCCGATTTTATCTTACTTCCGGTGTGAATGGGTCGAGCATTCAGACGATGGTGCGAGAACGACGGTAGCGGCATTGTTTATTGAACAAAGATAAAATCGTAGATCGGAATGGTTCTCGGGGCCTCGATCGTACGTTCCCGATATTACTGCCCCGAAATCGTCTCCGATTTTATCTTACTTCCGGTCAGAATGGGTCGAGACGTCTGACGATGGTGCGAGAACGACGGTAGGAGCATTGTTTATTTAACAAAGATAAAATCGGTTCTCGGAATGGTTCTCGGGGCCTCGAGCGAACATTCCCGATAATACTGCCCCGAATTCGTCTCCGATTTTATCTTACTTCCGGTCAGAATGGGGCGAGAAGTCTAAAGATGCAGCGAGAACGACGATTGGAGCATTGTTTATTTAACAAAGATAAAATCGGTGCTCGTAATGGTTCTCGGGGCCTCGAGCGAACATTCCCGATATTACTGCCCCGAATTCGTCCTCGATTTTATCTTACTTCCGGTCACAATGGGTCGAAAAGTCTGACGATGCTGCGAGAACGGCGGTAGGAGCATTGTTTATTTAACAAAGATAAAATCGGTGCTCGGAATGGTTCTTGGGGCCTCGAGCGAATATTCCCGATAATACTGCCCCGAATTCGTCTCCGATTTTATCTTACTTCCGGTCAGAATGGGGCGAGAAGTCTAAAGATGCAGTGAGAACGACGATTGGAGCAATGTTTGTTTAACAAAGATAAAATCGGTGCTCGGAATGGTTCTCGGGGCCTCGAGCGAACATTCCTGATATCACTGCCCCGAAATCATCTCCGATTTTATCTTACTTCCGGTGTGAATGGGTCGAGAAGTCTGACGATGATGCGAGAACGATGGTAGGAGCATTGTTCATTTAACAAAGATAAAATCGGTGCTCGGAATGGTTCTCGGGGCCTCGATCGAACATTCCCCATATTACTGCCCCGAAATCGTCTCCGATTTTATCTTACTTCCGGTGTGAATGCGTCGAAAAGCCTGGCGATGCTGCGAGAACGACGGTAGGAGCATTGTTTATTTAACAAAGATAAAATCGGTGCTCGGAATGGTTCTCGGTGCCTCGAGCGAACATTCCCGATATTACTGCCCCGAAATCGTCTCCGATTTTATCTTACTTTCGGTCAGAATGGGTCGACAAGTCTGACGATGCTGCGAGAACGACGGTAGGAGAATTGTTTATTTAACAAAGATAAAATCGGTGCTCGGAATATTTCTCGGGGCCTCGAGCGAACATTCCCGATAATACTGCCCCGAATTCGTCTCCGATTTTATCTTACTTCCGGTCAGAATGGGGCGAGAAGTCTGACGATGCTGCGAGCACGACGGTAGGAGAATTGTTTGTTAAACAAAGATAAAATCGGTGCTCGGAATAGTTCTCGGGGCCTCGGGCGAACATTCCCGATAATACTGCCCCGAATTCATCCTCGATTTTATCTTACTTCCGGTCAGAATGGGTCGAAAAGTCTGACGATGCTGCGAGAACGGCGGTAGGAGCATTGTTTAATTAACAAAGATAAAATCGGTGCTCGGAATATTTCTCGGGGCCTCGAGCGAACATTCCCGATAATACTGCCCCGAATTCGTCTCCGATTTTATCTTACTTCCGGTCAGAATGGGGCGAGAAGTCTGACGATGCTGCGAGCACGACGGTAGGAGAATTGGTTGTTTAACAAAGATAAAATCGGTGCTCGGAATAGTTCTCGGGGCCTCGGGCGAACATTCCCGATAATACTGCCCCGAATTCATCCTCGATTTTATCTTACTTCCGGTCAGAATGGGTCGAAAAGTCTGACGATGCTGCGAGAACGGCGGTAGGAGCATTGTTTAATTAACAAAGATAAAATCGGTGCTCGGAATGGTTCTTGGGGCCTCGAGCGAACATTCCCGATAATACTGCCCCGAATTCGTCTCCGATTTTATCTTACTTCCGGTCAGAATGGGGCGAGAAGTCTAAAGATGCAGCGAGAACGACGATTGGAGCATTGTTTATTAACAAAGATAAAATCGGTGCTCGGAATGGTTCTCGGGGCCTCGAGCGAACATTCCTGATATCACTGCCCCGAAATCGTCTCCGATTTTATCTTACTTCCGGTGTGAATGGGTCGAGCATTCAGACGATGGTGCGAGAACGACGGTAGCGGCATTGTTTATTGAACAAAGATAAAATCGTAGATCGGAATGGTTCTCGGGGCCTCGATCGTACGTTCCCGATATTACTGCCCCGAAATCGTCTCCGATTTTATCTTACTTCCGGTCAGAATGGGTCGAGACGTCTGACGATGGTGCGAGAACGACGGTAGGAGCATTGTTTATTTAACAAAGATAAAATCGGTTCTCGGAATGGTTCTCGGGGCCTCGAGTGAACATTCCCGATAATACTGCCCCGAATTCGTCTCCGATTTTATCTTACTTCCGGTCAGAATGGGGCGAGAAGTCTAAAGATGCAGCGAGAACGACGATTGGAGCATTGTTTATTTAACAAAGATAAAATCGGTGCTCGTAATGGTTCTCGGGGCCTCGAGCGAACATTCCCGATATTACTGCCCCGAATTCGTCCTCGATTTTATCTTACTTCCGGTCACAATGGGTCGAAAAGTCTGACGATGCTGCGAGAACGGCGGTAGGAGCATTGTTTATTTAACAAAGATAAAATCGGTGCTCGGAATGGTTCTTGGGGCCTCGAGCGAATATTCCCGATAATACTGCCCCGAATTCGTCTCCGATTTTATCTTACTTCCGGTCAGAATGGGGCGAGAAGTCTAAAGATGCAGTGAGAACGACGATTGGAGCAATGTTTGTTTAACAAAGATAAAATCGGTGCTCGGAATGGTTCTCGGGGCCTCGAGCGAACATTCCTGATATCACTGCCCCGAAATCGTCTCCGATTTTATCTTACTTCCGGTGTGAATGGGTCGAGAAGTCTGACGATGATGCGAGAACGATGGTAGGAGCATTGTTCATTTAACAAAGATAAAATCGGTGCTCGGAATGGTTCTCGGGGCCTCGATCGAACATTCCCCATATTACTGCCCCGAAATCATCTCCGATTTTATCTTACTTCCGGTGTGAATGGGTCGAGCATTCAGACGATGGTGCGAAAACGACGGTAGGGGCATTGTTTATTGAACAAAGATAAAATCGTAGATCGGAATGGTTCTCGGGGCCTCGATCGTACGTTCCCGATATTACTGCCCCGAAATCGTCTCCGATTTTATCTTACTTCCGGTCAGAATGGGGCGAGAAGTCTAAAGATGCAGCGAGAACGACGATTGGAGCATTGTTTATTTAACAAAGATAAAATCGGTGCTCGGAATGGTTCTCGGGGCATCGAGCGAACATTCCCGATATTACTGCCCCGAAATCGTCTCCGATTTTATCTTACTTCCGGTCAGAATGGGTCGAGCATTCAGACGATGGTGCGAGAACGACGGTAAGGGCATTGTTTATTTAATAAAGATAAAATCGGTGCTTGGAATGGTTCTCGGGGCCTCGAGCGAACATTCCCGATAATACTGCCCCGAATTCGTCTCCGATTTTATCTTACTTCCGGTCAGAATGGGGCGAGAAGTCTGACGATGCTGCGAGCACGACGGTAGGAGAATTGTTTGTTTAACAAAGATAAAATCGGTGCTCGGAATAGTTCTCGGGGCCTCGGGCGAACATTCCCGATAATACTGCCCCGAATTCATCCTCGATTTTATCTTACTTCCGGTCAGAATGGGGCGAGAAGTCTAAAGATGCAGCGAGAACGACGATTGGAGCATTGTTTATTTAACAAAGATAAAATCGGTTCTCGGAATGGTTCTCGGGGCCTCGGGCGAATATTGCCGATATTACTGCCCCGAAATCGTCACCGATTTTATCTTACTTCCGGTCAGAATGGGGCAAGAAGTCTAGAGATGCAGCGAGAACGACGATTGGAGCATTGTTTATTTATCAAAGATAAAATCGGTGCTCGGAATAGTTTTCGGGGCCTCGATCGGAAATTCCCGATATTACTGCCTCGAAATCGTCTCCGATTTTATCTTACTTCCGGTCAGAATGGGTCGAGCATTCAGACGATGGTGCGAGAACGACGGTAGGGGCATTGTTTATTGAACAAAGATAAAATCGTAGATCGGAATGGTTCTCGGGGCCTCGATCGTACGTTCCCGATATTACTGCCCCGAAATCGTCTCCGATTTTATCTTACTTCCGATCACAATGGGTCGAGACGTCTGACGATGGTGCGAAATCGACGGTAGGAGCATTGTTTATTTAATAAAGATAAAATCGGTGCTTGGAATGGTTCTCGGGGCCTCGAGCTAACATTCCCGATAATACTGCCCCGAATTCGTCTCCGATTTTATCTTACTTCCGGTCAGAATGGGGCGAGAAGTCTGACGATGCTGCGAGCACGACGGTAGGAGAATTGGTTGTTTAACAAAGATAAAATCGGTGCTCGGAATAGTTCTCGGGGCCTCGGGCGAACATTCCCGATAATACTGCCCCGAATTCATCCTCGATTTTATCTTACTTCCGGTCAGAATGGGTCGAAAAGTCTGACGATGCTGCGAGAACGGCGGTAGGAGCATTGTTTAATTAACAAAGATAAAATCGGTGCTCGGAATGGTTCTTGGGGCCTCGAGCGAACATTCCCGATAATACTGCCCCGAATTCGTCTCCGATTTTATCTTACTTCCGGTCAGAATGGGGCGAGAAGTCTAAAGATGCAGCGAGAACGACGATTGGAGCATTGTTTATTAACAAAGATAAAATCGGTGCTCGGAATGGTTCTCGGGGCCTCGAGCGAACATTCCTGATATCACTGCCCCGAAATCGTCTCCGATTTTATCTTACTTCCGGTCAGAATGGGGCGAGAAGTCTAAAGATGCAGTGAGAACGACGATTGGAGCAATGTTTGTTTAACAAAGATAAAATCGGTGCTCGGAATGGTTCTCGGGGCCTCGAGCGAACATTCCTGATATCACTGCCCCGAAATCGTCTCCGATTTTATCTTACTTCCGGTGTGAATGGGTCGAGAAGTCTGACGATGATGCGAGAACGATGGTAGGAGCATTGTTCATTTAACTAAGATAAAATCGGTGCTCGGAATGGTTCTCGGGGCCTCGATCGAACATTCCCGATATTACTGCCCCGAAATCGTCTCCGATTTTATCTTACTTCCGGTGTGAATGGGTCGACCATTCAGACGATGGTGCGAAAACGACGGTAGGGGCATTGTTTATTGAACAAAGATAAAATTGTAGATCGGAATGGTTCTCGGGGCCTCGATCGTACGTTCCCGATATTACTGCCCCGAAATCGTCTCCGATTTTATCTTACTTCCGGTCGGAATGGGGCGAGAAGTCTAAAGTCGCAGCGAGAACGACGATTGGAGCATTGTTTATTTAACAAAGATAAAATCGGTGCTCGGAATGGTTCTCGGGGCATCGAGCGAACATTCCCGATATTACTGCCCCGAAATCGTCTTCGATTTTATCTTACTTCCGGTCAGAATGGGTCGAGAAGTCTAAAGATGCAGCGAGAACGACGATTGGAGCATTGTTTATTAACAAAGATAAAATCGGTGCTCGGAATGGTTCTCGGGGCCTCGAGCGAACATTCCTGATATCACTTCCCCGAAATCGTCTCCGATTTTATCTTACTTCCGGTGTGAATGGGTCGAGCATTCAGACGATGGTGCGAGAACGACGGTAGCGGCATTGTTTATTGAACAAAGATAAAATCGTAGATCGGAATGGTTCTCGGGGCCTCGATCGTACGTTCCCGATATTACTGCCCCGAAATCGTCTCCGATTTAATCTTACTTCCGGTCAAAATGGGTCGAGACGTCTGACGATGGTGCGAGAACGACGGTAGGAGCATTGTTTATTTAACAAAGATAAAATCGGTGCTCGGAATGGTTCTCGGGGCCTCGAGCGAACATTCCCGATATTACTGCCCCCAATTCGTCTCCGATTTTATCTTACTTCCGGTCAGAATGGGGCGAGAAGTCTAAAGATGCAGCGAGAACGACGATTGGAGCATTGTTTATTTAACAAAGATAAAATCGGTGCTCGGAATGGTTCTCGGGGCCTCGGGCGAACATTCCCGATATTACTGCCCCGAAATCGTCACCGATTTTATCTTACTTCCGGTCAGAATGGGGCAAGAAGTCTAGAGATGCAGCGAGAACGACGATTGGAGCATTGTTTATTTATCAAAGATAAAATCGGTGCTCGGAATAGTTTTCGGGGCCTCGATCGGAAATTCCCGATATTACTGCCTCGAAATCGTCTCCGATTTTATCTTACTTCCGGTCAGAATGGGTCGAAAAGTCTGACGATGCTGCGAGAACGGCGGTAGAAGCATTGTTTAATTAACAAAGATAAAATCGGTGCTCGGAATGGTTCTTGGGGCCTCGAGCGAACATTCCCGATAATACTGCCCCGAATTCGTCTCCGATTTTATCTTACTTCCGGTCAGAATGGGGCGAGAAGTCTAAAGATGCAGCGAGAACGACGATTGGAGCATTGTTTATTAACAAAGATAAAATCGGTGCTCGGAATGGTTCTCGGGGCCTGGAGCGAACATTCCTGATATCACTGCCCCGAAATCGTCTCCGATTTTATCTTACTTCCGGTGTGAATGGGTCGAGCATTCAGACGATGGTGCGAGAACGACGGTAGCGGCATTGTTTATTGAACAAAGATAAAATCGTAGATCGGAATGGTTCTCGGGGCCTCGATCGTACGTTCCCGATATTACTGCCCCGAAATCGTCTCCGATTTTATCTTACTTCCGGTCAGAATGGGTCGAGACGTCTGACGATGGTGCGAGAACGACGGTAGGAGCATTGTTTATTTAACAAAGATAAAATCGGTTCTCGGAATGGTTCTCGGGGCCTCGAGTGAACATTCCCGATAATACTGCCCCGAATTCGTCTCCGATTTTATCTTACTTCCGGTCAGAATGGGGCGAGAAGTCTAAAGATGCAGCGAGAACGACGATTGGAGCATTGTTTATTTAACAAAGATAAAATCGGTGCTCGTAATGGTTCTCGGGGCCTCGAGCGAACATTCCCGATATTACTGCCCCGAATTCGTCCTCGATTTTATCTTACTTCCGGTCACAATGGGTCGAAAAGTCTGACGATGCTGCGAGAACGGCGGTAGGAGCATTGTTTATTTAACAAAGATAAAATCGGTGCTCGGAATGGTTCTTGGGGCCTCGAGCGAATATTCCCGATAATACTGCCCCGAATTCGTCTCCGATTTTATCTTACTTCCGGTCAGAATGGGGCGAGAAGTCTAAAGATGCAGTGAGAACGACGATTGGAGCAATGTTTGTTTAACAAAGATAAAATCGGTGCTCGGAATGGTTCTCGGGGCCTCGAGCGAACATTCCTGATATCACTGCCCCGAAATCGTCTCCGATTTTATCTTACTTCCGGTGTGAATGGGTCGAGAAGTCTGACGATGATGCGAGAACGATGGTAGGAGCATTGTTCATTTAACAAAGATAAAATCGGTGCTCGGAATGGTTCTCGGGGCCTCGATCGAACATTCCCCATATTACTGCCCCGAAATCGTCTCCGATTTTATCTTACTTCCGGTGTGAATGGGTCGAGCATTCAGACGATGGTGCGAAAACGACGGTAGGGGCATTGTTTATTGAACAAAGATAAAATCGTAGATCGGAATGGTTCTCGGGGCCTCGATCGTACGTTCCCGATATTACTGCCCCGAAATCGTCTCCGATTTTATCTTACTTCCGGTCAGAATGGGGCGAGAAGTCTAAAGATGCAGCGAGAACGACGATTGGAGCATTGTTTATTTAACAAAGATAAAATCGGTGCTCGGAATGGTTCTCGGGGCATCGAGCGAACATTCCCGATATTACTGCCCCGAAATCGTCTCCGATTTTATCTTACTTCCGGTCAGAATGGGTCGAGCATTCAGACGATGGTGCGAGAACGACGGTAGGGGCATTGTTTATTTAATAAAGATAAAATCGGTGCTTGGAATGGTTCTCGGGGCCTCGAGCGAACATTCCCGATAATACTGCCCCGAATTCGTCTCCGATTTTATCTTACTTCCGGTCAGAATGGGGCGAGAAGTCTGACGATGCTGCGAGCACGACGGTAGGAGAATTGTTTGTTTAACAAAGATAAAATCGGTGCTCGGAATAGTTCTCGGGGCCTCGGGCGAACATTCCCGATAATACTGCCCCGAATTCATCCTCGATTTTATCTTACTTCCGGTCAGAATGGGGCGAGAAGTCTAAAGATGCAGCGAGAACGACGATTGGAGCATTGTTTATTTAACAAAGATAAAATCGGTTCTCGGAATGGTTCTCGGGGCCTCGGGCGAATATTGCCGCTATTACTGCCCCGAAATCGTCACCGATTTTATCTTACTTCCGGTCAGAATGGGGCAAGAAGTCTAGAGATGCAGCGAGAACGACGATTGGAGCATTGTTTATTTATCAAAGATAAAATCGGTGCTCGGAATAGTTTTCGGGGCCTCGATCGGAAATTCCCGATATTACTGCCTCGAAATCGTCTCCGATTTTATCTTACTTCCGGTCAGAATGGGTCGAGCATTCAGACGATGGTGCGAGAACGACGGTAGGGGCATTGTTTATTGAACAAAGATAAAATCGTAGATCGGAATGGTTCTCGGGGCCTCGATCGTACGTTCCCGATATTACTGCCCCGAAATCGTCTCCGATTTTATCTTACTTCCGATCACAATGGGTCGAGACGTCTGACGATGGTGCGAAATCGACGGTAGGAGCATTGTTTATTTAATAAAGATAAAATCGGTGCTTGGAATGGTTCTCGGGGCCTCGAGCTAACATTCCCGATAATACTGCCCCGAATTCGTCTCCGATTTTATCTTACTTCCGGTCAGAATGGGGCGAGAAGTCTGACGATGCTGCGAGCACGACGGTAGGAGAATTGGTTGTTTAACAAAGATAAAATCGGTGCTCGGAATAGTTCTCGGGGCCTCGGGCGAACATTCCCGATAATACTGCCCCGAATTCATCCTCGATTTTATCTTACTTCCGGTCAGAATGGGTCGAAAAGTCTGACGATGCTGCGAGAACAGCGGTAGGAGCATTGTTTAATTAACAAAGATAAAATCGGTGCTCGGAATGGTTCTTGGGGCCTCGAGCGAACATTCCCGATAATACTGCCCCGAATTCGTCTCCGATTTTATCTTACTTCCGGTCAGAATGGGGCGAGAAGTCTAAAGATGCAGCGAGAACGACGATTGGAGCATTGTTTATTAACAAAGATAAAATCGGTGCTCGGAATGGTTCTCGGGGCCTCGAGCGAACATTCCTGATATCACTGCCCCGAAATCGTCTCCGATTTTATCTTACTTCCGGTCAGAATGGGGCGAGAAGTCTAAAGATGCAGTGAGAACGACGATTGGAGCAATGTTTGTTTAACAAAGATAAAATCGGTGCTCGGAATGGTTCTCGGGGCCTCGAGCGAACATTCCTGATATCACTGCCCCGAAATCGTCTCCGATTTTATCTTACTTCCGGTGTGAATGGGTCGAGAAGTCTGACGATGATGCGAGAACGATGGTAGGAGCATTGTTCATTTAACTAAGATAAAATCGGTGCTCGGAATGGTTCTCGGGGCCTCGATCGAACATTCCCGATATTACTGCCCCGAAATCGTCTCCGATTTTATCTTACTTCCGGTGTGAATGGGTCGACCATTCAGACGATGGTGCGAAAACGACGGTAGGGGCATTGTTTGTTGAACAAAGATAAAATCGTAGATCGGAATGGTTCTCGGGGCCTCGATCGTACGTTCCCGATATTACTGCCCCGAAATCGTCTCCGATTTTATCTTACTTCCGGTCGGAATGGGGCGAGAAGTCTAAAGTCGCAGCGAGACCGACGATTGGAGCATTGTTTATTTAACAAAGATAAAATCGGTGCTCGGAATGGTTCTCGGGGCATCGAGCGAACATTCCCGATATTACTGCCCCGAAATCGTCTTCGATTTTATCTTACTTCCGGTCAGAATGGGTCGAGAAGTCTAAAGATGCAGCGAGAACGACGATTGGAGCATTGTTTATTAACAAAGATAAAATCGGTGCTCGGAATGGTTCTCGGGGCCTCGAGCGAACATTCCTGATATCACTTCCCCGAAATCGTCTCCGATTTTATCTTACTTCCGGTGTGAATGGGTCGAGCATTCAGACGATGGTGCGAGAACGACGGTAGCGGCATTGTTTATTGAACAAAGATAAAATCGTAGATCGGAATGGTTCTCGGGGCCTCGATCGTACGTTCCCGATATTACTGCCCCGAAATCGTCTCCGATTTAATCTTACTTCCGGTCAAAATGGGTCGAGACGTCTGACGATGGTGCGAGAACGACGGTAGGAGCATTGTTTATTTAACAAAGATAAAATCGGTGCTCGGAATGGTTCTCGGGGCCTCGAGCGAACATTCCCGATATTACTGCCCCGAATTCGTCTCCGATTTTATCTTACTTCCGGTCAGAATGGGGCGAGAAGTCTAAAGATGCAGCGAGAACGACGATTGGAGCATTGTTTATTTAACAAAGATAAAATCGGTGCTCGGAATGGTTCTCGGGGCCTCGGGCGAACATTCCCGATATTACTGCCCCGAAATCGTCACCGATTTTATCTTACTTCCGGTCAGAATGGGGCAAGAAGTCTAGAGATGCAGCGAGAACGACGATTGGAGCATTGTTTATTTATCAAAGATAAAATCGGTGCTCGGAATAGTTTTCGGGGCCTCGATCGGAAATTCCCGATATTACTGCCTCGAAATCGTCTCCGATTTTATCTTACTTCCGGTCAGAATGGGTCGAAAAGTCTGACGATGCTGCGAGAACGGCGGTAGAAGCATTGTTTAATTAACAAAGATAAAATCGGTGCTCGGAATGGTTCTTGGGGCCTCGAGCGAACATTCCCGATAATACTGCCCCGAATTCGTCTCCGATTTTATCTTACTTCCGGTCAGAATGGGGCGAGAAGTCTAAAGATGCAGCGAGAACGACGATTGGAGCATTGTTTATTAACAAAGATAAAATCGGTGCTCGGAATGGTTCTCGGGGCCTGGAGCGAACATTCCTGATATCACTGCCCCGAAATCGTCTCCGATTTTATCTTACTTCCGGTGTGATTGGATCGAGCATTCAGACGATGGTGCGAGAACGACGGTAGCGGCATTGTTTATTGAACAAAGATAAAATCGTAGATCGGAATGGTTCTCGGGGCCTCGATCGTACGTTCCCGATATTACTGCCCCGAAATCGTCTCCGATTTTATCTTACTTCCGGTCAGAATGGGTCGAGACGTCTGACGATGGTGCGAGAACGACGGTAGGAGCATTGTTTATTTAACAAAGATAAAATCGGTGCTCGGAATGGTTCTTGGGGCCTCGAGCGAATATTCCCGATAATACTGCCCCGATTTCGTCTCCGATTTTATCTTACTTCCGGTCTGAATGGGGCGAGAAGTCTAAAGATGCAGCGAGAACGACGATTGGAGCATTGTTTGTTTAACAGAGATAAAATCGGTGCTCGGAATGAAGTAAGCGGAAATATATTTATATTCGTATTATTATATTAATTCTCATACTTTCATCAAGCGATAAAGCATCATCCCCAAAACAAGCTAATCATCCATCCGGCCGCGAATCCTAAGTATCAGAAAGTGTACATATTCTACAAGCGATGAGATGGTCCCGTTGGTAGCGTTCCTGGCTTCGGTCCGCAGGGGTTCCTAGTGCAAATTTTTCTCCAAATTTTTCATAATTTCTCATATTTTAGTCGTATTTGAGGTTTTTGGAGAAAAAATGATTTAAAACATATTCAAGTTCTGGTCTATTTCCCAAAAACACATTTTTTTTTTTACTGACAATTCATGATTTCTCATTTTTTTCCGGAAATTTCTCTTTTTCCTATGACCTGAGTGAACGGCTGCGGACATATTCGGAGAAAAGTTAAAGATAAAAAGAAATGAGATTTTCGTAAAAAAAAAAACGTATTGTTATTTATCTCCGGAAATTTCCCTTTTTCCTATTACCTGAGTGACCGGCTGCGAAGATATTTGGAGAAAATTTCAAGATGAACAAAATGAGATTTTCGTAAAAAATTGTTATTTTTTTTCCGGAACTTTTTCTTTTTCCCATTCACCGGTGCGATGGTCTAGTGGTTAGCGTTCGAATCCCAGTCGCGTACATTTCGTTGTGAAATGTTTTTCTTCGGCATTTCGCGGCGAAATAAGACTAGTTCCACGACTGGGGGGCGAACTCGATGACCGGCTGTATTGGTGTAGGTTTTCCGCAGTTTCCCTATACCCATGACAGAAATGTCATGATGAATATAACAAAGAGGGGGAAGTCGGCTGCGGCCGCAAGAGGGGGAAACAGGGAGAAAGATGGAGAAAAAAGTAAAAATCAGTAGAGGAAAGAAACGGGCACAATGAGGGGAAAGAATAGGTAACAAACGCGAAAAGCGTGTACCTAAGAAAAAAAAACGAATAACAAAAAAAAATCGATTTTCGTAAAAAAAACTTATTGCGTTTTTTATCCCTCATAATTCTGAGAAATAATGAATTTCCGAAATGTTTGCAAACATTATTTTCCTTAAGGGGTAACACCACTGTAACGGCCTACCACGAAGCGTTTTAGACAAATAATACTTGGGGTAATTATTGAGCATATATTGAAGTATATTGCAAAAAACGTTATGGGAAAATATTACACAATTGCGACACTGCAGCAAATTCTTCCGAGACATGTTGAACTTAAGGTGCTCTGCATCGCGCAGTATAACTTGTGCCAATTTTAATGTGGACAAAATAATTTTTTTAAATTAAATCTAGATGAGTGTAGCTAGTGAACCACGTAGGGGATTTTAGAAATATTGATTTTTGAGTAATTGCCGAGTATTTGACTAAATATGTTCAATTTGTTTTTTAAGACATTTATTTGTTAATAAATATCGTTTAAACTAACTTATCAAAAATCCCCTACGTGCTTCAGTAGCTACACTCATGTAGACTTATTAAAACAAAATCCTTTTTTTAATATTAAAATTGGCAGTTATCTGCGTGCCGCAGAGGTTCGACATGCTTGGGAAGAATTGCTGCAGTGTCGCCATTTTGTAATATTTTCGGATAAAAATTTCTAGCAATATACTTAACTATATGCTCAATAAATTCCGCAAGTATTATCCGAGTTTCGCCGAATTTTTTCAAATTTTTCTCGGAAATTATATGAAGACTTTATGGGGTAACACCACTGTAACGGCCTTATGGGAAGCGTATTTTTTGATATTTTTTTGGCCGAAGAAAATGTGTATTTTGGCGGAAGAAAATGTGTATTATTAACCGCAAGTGTTAATTGTTTATCACATTTTCTTCCGCCAAAAAAAATATCAAAAAATACGCTTCCTGTAAAGCCGTTACAGTGGTGTTACCCCTTAAAGTCTTCATTTAATTTCCGAGATTTTATCGCGATCATAATTAAAATGATGAAATATTCGGAAAAATTCGAAAAAATTCGGAGAAATTCGGAGAAACTCGGATGTTTGCGTAAAAATATTTGTTCCAATTCATAGAAAAAATCGGAAAAATTTTCCGGATAATATTTTCGACACTAAAAGATAAACTAAAAGATAACTAATTAAAATAATAATGATAACTAATTAAAATAATTAATCAAATAAGAATTAATAGTAATAATAATTTTTAAAAAAGCACTCAGCGCGGGGAACGATCCCGCGCCCCTAGTGCAATTTTTTTTCTGAAAAACTCCGATTTTTTCCGGAAAATTTTTCCGAATTTTTCTATGAATTGGAACAAATATGAAGGATTCGGAGTTTTGCGGACAATTTTTTTTACGCAAACATCCGAGTTTCTCCGAATTTCTCCAAATTTTGACGATTTTTTTTGAATATTTCATTATTTTAATTATGATCACGGGAACATTTCGGAAATTAAATGAAGACTTTAAGGGGTAACACCACTGTAACGGCCTTACAGGAAGCGTATTTTTAGATATTTTTTTTTGGCGGAAGGAAATGTGATAAACAAATAATACTTGCGGTATTTATTGAGCATATATTTAAGTATATTGCTATAAATTTTTATTCGAAAATATTACAAAATGGCGACACCGCTGCAATTCTTCCGGAGCATGTCGATACTCTGCGACACGCAGTATAACTGTGCTAATTTTAATCTAAAAAAAAGAATTTTGTTTTATTAAGGCGTTACCCCCACTTGTAGCGCAAAAAAGGCCTCTTTCATGAATTTTTTTAAAGAAAACTACAAAACTTTTTTAATCGATCAATTTACCATCTTAAAGAACACATCTTGAAGAACTTTCAGTAATTCTTTTATTGAAAAATATTACATTGTTTAGTGGCAGATGGCCGTCAATGAATTGGCATTTCTGAAGTCGGTGACCAAGATTATTCGAACACTAATGAACCGATCTTCTTGAAATTATATCTTCTTATATCTTCTCATATCTTCTTCTACATGCAAAAAGTTTTGTAGTTTTCTTTAAAAAAATTCATGAAAGAGGCCTTTTTTTGCGCTACAAGTGGGGGTAACGCCTTAATAAAACGAAATAAAATAATAATAGACCAGAACTTGAATATGTTTTAAATCATTTTTTCTCCAAAAACCTCAAATACGACTAAAATATGAGAAATTATGAAAAATTTGGAGAAAAATTTGCACTAGGAACCCCTGTGGACCGAAGCCAGGAACGCTACCAACGGGACCATCTCATCGCTTGTAGAATATGTACACTTTCTGATACTTAGGATTCGCGGCCGGATGGATGATTAGCTTGTTTTTGGGGATGATGCTTTATCGCTTGATGAAAGTATGAGAATTAATATAATAATACGAATATAAATATATTTCCGCTTACTTTTATGAATTATAATTTATTTGACATAAGCACGGGTGTAAGTAAAGCGTAAACAATTTTATATAAGAAAAATAAGTTGTAATTTAGATTTATTATTATATTTAAATTAACGTATAAACTAAAAAAATAAGCGATCAGAGTGCGCGATACATTTTTTTTAATACGTTAATACCGCAGAGAATCAAGAGCTAAATAAGCATTGAAATCATCTAAAAGCCTCCCGCGTGCCGTCGGGTGAAGTCACGCGCGAGTCGTGCTCAGATTGCTTTTTCCCTCGAAGCCTTCGTTTCGGCTTGGCCGCACATGAACGTGCTCAGCGTCCATGCGTTGGTGTAGCTGCCGAAGGCGCGGTCGGGAAACTTCGACCGTGCTCGGCTCTTTCCGAAGACGTCCGAGCGTCGCTCGCTCAGGGACACGCGCCACTATGATTGTGTGATGGGCGCGTAAGAGACTAGAGAGGGGGTAACTTTTACGCGCGATCTAGCTGCACTGGGCGAAGGAAATAACGGGCGAATGAGCCGAAACTTCAACGCGACTTCACGATGAAGAGGTGAAGAGGTGAATGCATGAACCAAAATCTTGTTTACAGCAATGAAATACATTTTTGGTCGGGAAACGTAACTTAAAATTCTTACGAATCGCTGTCAGTTATGCAGGAAATATCTTTTGTGGGTACAGAAATCGATTAAAAAAATTATCGGCTATGTTTTACGAGACAAAAATAAATGAGATGGTACTTTTTCCCAGTTTACAGGTTTTTCCCAGCCCGGAACGTCTAAGGTCCTCGAAAAGCTTCAAAAATTGATTGAAGCGGAAAAATAATAGCAAAATAAAAAATCTGGATTTACAAAATTTCGTGCGAAATGATTTTTTTTAAATCGCATTTGAGGGATTCATTTCAGGCATGTCCGGTAGAGGCTACAAAAACATTCAGAGCATCGATTTCGTTTATCCTCGTTTAGTGTCAACTGGTAGTCGCTCGAACTCCGTTCTAATGGCGGGCCATGCATGCCTCGCATATCATTTACTGAACCTAAAATGAAATCGATGACTGCGGTCATTAGTATGGTCGATTTACGTGAAACATCAAGCGCCACATCGATTTCATTTTTATAGTGTGAACAACGATGCTGTCGTGGCTCTCGAACTGTGCCATACAGCTTAAATGATCTACACACTGTAACCGCAAATAATATGAAGTCTAGTATGAATTTTGGCGAATCGCTACAGAAATATTTAATAGACACTGCAGAAACCAATTGAAGCATCGATTTCGTTTTCACTCGTAAAGAAAAGCTGGTAGTCCCTCAATCCTCGCTTCAATGACGGACCATGCAAAGTAGATGCTAAGGGTATTTTTGCTGCTACGAAAACATCGCCATATGGCGCAGAAACCGCAGATTGCAAATCCGCAAACCATGAAAAAAATTGATCTTGTAACCTGTACGCGAAAGTACTTTCTTTCCATTTATTTCTCGAAATTACGCTTCTACAAAAACAATGTATTTTAGATTAAAAATGAAATACTAGTTCCGTCATCGATTTATAAAAAAAAACGTATGTCATTAATTCCTGCGCTAACTCTAATAGTCATATAATAATAATCGCAAAGCCAAATTTGTGGATTTCTTAACTGCATCGCATACACTGAAAGGCCACAAGTGAGATTTTTTCTAGCATCGATCTCGGGAAATGAACATTTCTTAGAGGTTTAATCACGGCGAAAATGTGACTTTCTTCTGAATCGTCGACGAAAAATTTCACAATTTTGACTACTGCAAACCTAACGACCCAAAAATATATATTTCATTCCACGTAAAAACACCTGGAAATGCTGGCAAGAAAAGCCTAAGCAGTTGCCAGTCAAAAGTTTACAAAGTTCCGGTGACAAGATTCTTCGTAGCAACAGCTCTTTGGCTACTCCGATCTTTAATCAGCGATAACGAAAAATGTTTACCTCCGCAGCTTCTAGCAGGGTCCATGCAGCACTACAAATAACATAACGCTGCTCCAATTAAATTGTAATAAAAATTGTACTTCATTTTTAATTGAATACAAGCGTAAATCTTACAATATTTGCATATATATTTTTTTAACGCTTTTCTTCGTTTCCTGCAACAAACAAAAGAAAATCCATTAAATATAAAGAAACTATATAGACATGTAAAACGTTAAGCGGTAACTCCGCTCCTTAAAGGTTTAATAAATTTATTTCTTATTTTTACTCCGGAGTCTTAGACAATGACACTGTTCTCTAGCGGTCCGGAAAATAGTAGTATCTTCACGAATCTTCGTACCAGAGAAAATAATGTGGAAATAATATTGATTTTAAACTACAGACGTGTAACTTCTGAAAACATATTAGAAATTCACGACTCTTTGGGCTTAAACTGGAAGAAACCAAAATGTTCTCTCTAAAAAAAAAAATCGGATCTCCTTTAAAAACGTTTAAAAAGTTAGAAAAGTACGCCAATCAATAAAAAAATTCCCTCGGAATCATTGTTGTTTTTTTGTCCAATAAAAAATGATAGCCTTTACCTCATAAATAATTATACCTTGAAAGTAATTATTATTCGTTTTAATTCAAAGAATGGTTTTTTATATTTTTTTATAATTTTTATGAGATAAAAAAAAGCAACAATGAGTTCGAGGTTTTTTTTTTATTACTTGCCGTACTTTTGTAACTTTTTAAGATATTTTTATGTACTATCCAGAATGGTATACAATCTTATTTCTCTCTTACTCTAGCCCAAAAGATGTTCGAAATGTCCTCCTTCCATTTCGATGCAGCATCGAGCCCGCTTGATTAAGCTGCGCTTAATACGCTGCAGCATTTCCGCCGTCACCGAGCGCAGGGCACGATCGATTTTGTTTTGTAGGTCCAAACGGCTATCGACAGGGGTCCTGTAGACATGTACCTTTATGTGGCCCCACAAAAAAAAATCTAGTGGATTGAGATCCGGCGATCGCGGGGGCCAATTGGCAATGCCACCCCTACCGATGAGCCGCTCGGGAAACATCTCCAGAAGGATCGCCTGTGCTGCTCTGCTCGTGTGGGCTGGTGCACCATCGTGTTGGTAATACGCTCGGTCCAAGTCGACCCGGGTCACACCAGCCCGCAAACAAATCCGACGCAAATTTCTTCGAACGAATTCGCAGTACTTGATGCTGGTCATCGTACCTTCATATTCGAAAGGTCCAATCTGGAATGTATTATATATAATATGAAGTTGTCTGCAGCATCAATTATTTTGACGTTTCACCCGCTTCTAGAGGTTGTTTCCGGGGCTTGAACATGACTTCATTTTTTTAGGAACCGTTTTCATACTACTACTACTCCAAAAAAATTAAAGGACAAGAAAATTTCTTCACTTTTTCTAAGTGAAGCGCTGTATCTGTGTGGTAAATGGTCGCATCGAGATGAAAAAAAACATTTTGAAGCGTCACGTTTGTAGGTTTGAAATATTTTGACAAACATGTTTTGTGAGGCACAGTTACCGCGTAATCATAAGGAAAAGCGCGCGCGCCAAGCAATTTTCAATTTTTTTATATTTTTTTTCAAAGTTCCACGGGCTCCGAAAAATGATTTTCAGTTAAATCAATTGAATTTCTTTTTTCGTTGGTCTCTCTACATCAATTTTTTTGCTGAGATATCCGCCTTTAAATGAAAAAGGATCCTTTTGTCCTTGATCATCGATATGTTAGCAACCAATGATCACACAGGGAGTTGAAGGGCAGTTTTCAAAAGGCCATAGCCGGGTAAGTAGGGAACAATTGCCCCCGCATTTTTTCCAGCGAAATTTGGAGTATATTCTGAGGTATAAAAAAAAATTCTGAGAATTTCATCGCCGTCAACGCAATGGTTTTAGAAAAATGAATTTTTTTTAAATATAAAAAAAATTCCGGAAACGGTTCAGTGGATCGATTTGATTTTTTTTGGTCCTTGTTACGATCAAACGTGTTACGAAATAAAATTATAAAACATCTTGCGAAAGATTAAGGTCTAAAAAAAATAATGTTCCTTGTTTTATTTTTTTTTATGTGTTTATTCTTTTCACTGTGGCGTACCAAACCGATCATTTAGTCACATATCAAACTTCATTGGATTGGTTTATTGATAGCTTTATTGATATACTTTAGTTATATAGATATATAAAGAAAATATACCAAGAAAGTCTGTTTCTTTATTTTCACGGTAGCGTACCAAACCGATCATTTTGAAAAAATTATATAATCTAATAAGGTGCCCAAAGATTATATGAAAAAAAATTCGTTATTGTACCCCAAGTGGATTATAGTAAAAAAAAAAAAAACAAGGAACATCATTTTTTTTAACCTTGATCTTTCGCAAGATGTTCTATAATTTTATTTCGTAACACGTTTGATCGTAATAAGGACCAAAAAAAATCAAATCGATCCACTGAACCGTTTCCGAAATTTTTTTTTTTGATATTTTCAAAAACTTGATTTTTCTAAAACCATTGCGTTGACGGGGATGAAATTTTCAGAAAATTTGTTTTTTTTTATACCTCAGAATATACTCAAAATTTCGCTGGAAAAAATGCGGGGCCAATTTTTCTCTACTTACCCGGCTATGGCCTTTGACTAATTTTTTTCCGAGACCATTCCATTGATTCTGGCGATTTTTTTCACCCTGAATATTAAGTAGAAAGAAGTACAAAAAAATGACTTATCCTGGTTTTTTAGTAAATCTACCACTACTTTCCAAATATTGTTGGAAAGACAGTTCCAATATGTGTTAGTATTGTTTCCTGAAATGTTTCACTAATTAAAAAAAAATCGAATCTGTTCTTCAAATTTTACGGAATTTTTTGTTCTCAAATTTAAAAACTAACCGGTGATAATTTGTAAAAAGAGACGAAAAAAATGTATCGTTTCATTTTGATGATGATTGCAGGATGCTTAGAAACAATACACTTGTTCCTTTAATTGTTTTGTAAAACTTTGATTAATCGGTTCGGAAAACGGTTCAATGGATTAATTTGAAAATTTACAGGGCGATTGGGGATACATTAAGTTGAAGAAAATAAAACTGGCAACATTAGTCTCTCCATTAATACTTGTTAAGTAGTGGTAGATTTACTGAAAAATCATTGAAAGCCATTTGTTTGTACTTTTTAAAAATGAATAACAAGGGTGAAAAAAATCTGAAAAATCAAGGAAAGGGTTTCGTAGGAAATGTAGTCAAGTTTCAGAAACTGCCCTTTAACATTCTGTGCAGTCCATGTTTTCTGAGATATCGATAATCAAGGACAAGAAGATCTTTGTTCATTCAAAGTCGGATATCGCAGCCAAAAATTGACGAAGTGAGACCAATAAAAAACGAAATTGCGGCTCAATAAGCAAGCTAACTGAACGCATTAACTATCGAGAAATATTTTGCCGAACCCGTGGACCTTTGAAAAAAAAATTGGAAATTTTTTGTCTCCCGCTATTTCTTATGATTGCGCGATAACCGTGGCCCACAAATAATTTTTGCCGCTCTCAAAACAAGAAACTTGGAGTTTTAAAATGCTTTTTTTTATGTCAATACGACTATTTTTCACACAGATACAGCGCATGAAAAAAACTTTAAAAAATTGGAGCAATTCTCCGTTCCTTTAGCTTTTGGAGTAGTTTGAAGATATAAATATGAAGTGAAATATATACTGGGTGGAGTTGAAAACAAAATCGAGGTTGTGAACGTCCGGTCCTCCCTTCGAATGTTGCGAAATAAGTTTAAGGTGCGCCTGGAACCTCAAGATCGGCGAACTTCAACTCGATAAATGGTCCATCTACGTACCAGTTTTCCTCCGGTGATTCCAGCCCAGAGGTGCACTGAGGTGCATCGCATTTGTTTTCCCGGCATGATGACATGCGGATTTTCTTCCTCGGGTGCCCACCAATGGGAATTATGGAAATTCCATGTGCCGGTCCGGTTGAAATTGCATTCATCGGTAAAGATGATGCGATCAAGGAAAGTCTCATCGACTTCATGGCGCTCGATCAGCCACCGACAAAACGCAAGCCGCGTCGGATAATCTTCTTCCCGCAATCCTTGAACACGCGTATAGTGGAACGCGTGCATGCGTTCGTCTTTCATCACGCGTTGTACGGTGCCGTATGTTAAATGAAGCAACCGTGCCACTCCACGGATGCTGAGCGTCGGGTCATCCGCGAATGCGTTCAAAATTCGCTCTTCGTTTGCATTATTGCGGATAACCCTTGGCCGACCGGCGTTCCCTCGATTCGGCTTTACATCGCCGGTAGCCGCTAGCCGGTGAAAGGCCGCCGCTATCGCACGATGCGATGGTTGGCGCCGTTCCGGCCATCTCTCGCCGTATTCCCGAGCCGCAGCGCGAGCATTGAAGTCGTTTCGGCCGTACATAGCGACCATGTCGCTATACTCGCGGCATGTAAAATCTGCCATTTCTTCAACCATACACCGAATGACACGCACTCGATCGATCACAGACACACAACCGATTACAGCCACACAGACGATTACAGATACACTACCGATTACAACCACACAACGGATTACAGACACACAAACGATAACAGATACACAACCGATTACAAACACACAAACGATTACAGACGCACCACCGATTACAGACACACGACGAATGACACACACACACACACACACACACACACAGACACACAACCGATGACAAACACGCGATAGATCACACGCACAAGACGGATTGTACACACAAGACAGATAATACACTCATACACGACGGATCTTGCACACACGGCAGTTAACGGGATTAGGGTTGATTCTGGGATGACAGCACGAGGAGATACGGTGACAGAATGGCTCAAGGTGACGAGAAGCGGTTGGGAAGTTTTTTTTAACAGTCATTTGTTTCGCTCGTGGTCATAGTGCTCCATGAAAATTTATCGATGAGATTTACGCGGTATTCGCCAAAGTGTCAATGGTTTTTAATGCGAATTGTGTGTGTGTGTGTGTGTGTGTGTGTGTGTGTGTGTGTGTGTGTGTGTGTGTGTGTGTGTGTGTGTGTGTGTGTGCGTGCGTGCGTGCGTGCGTGCGTGCGTGCGCGTGTGTGTGTGTGTGTGTGTGTGTGTGTGTGTGTGTGTGTGTTTGGGTTTGGGTTTGGGTTTGGGTTTGGGTAAAAAGTGAACCATTCGCTTAATTTTGTTGATCCCGACACTGGCGCGCATACTCAAAATATCGAGCGCACGTAGAGGGAGGTCCGCGCAAACGTCCCACGATATGGTCGTCGCGAATATCACATGGATGGATATATCGCTGAATTTTTATTCAAGCGTCGATATCCAGACCATCGTGATCGATTTCACGCGATTTTCAACATCATCGGAACCCTAAAGGAGCTGTGACTTTCGACACTGATATGAGTCTTTTTCAAGACTGTCAACTATATCAGTATTTTTCAAGATTTAAATCGGTCCTTATCAGGACCACCAAAATTTTGAACGTATTTCGACTGTTTACTAAACACACATATACATACATGCACACGCAAACGCATTCCCAACAAACAAAAAAAAAAAAAATTAAAAATCTCAAACTTCAAAACCCCATAACTTATGGAGTTTATGGGAAATGTCAGCCTCCCCCGACGAAATATCATTTGTTATGATGGAATAAACAACCCCATGGCGAAAGAAAAAATTTCCCGTCGTTTTTCGGAAAAGGCGCCAAACTGCATAATTACCGAACATTTTAGTCACTATGCTAATGCAATGAACAAAGATTACGTTATACATAATATTGGTTTATGAAAGCGAATAAATGTCACTTAACTGCACTCGAACAAATCGAAGTTGCACCGCTGAGAAAAGTACACGGACTCACTAACCACGGGGACTTGAATTGTTTGTTTGTTTGCTCGGCTGAAGATGAAATCGCCGACTATCAAGACGAGGACGGTTAAATGACGGTAATAGCCACGCGAAAACGTCAAGGGCAATACCTATTCTGTCGTCTAAACAAGATAGATCAAGAAATTAAATAAATAAAATAATAAATAAAACCAGATGAAATCGAGAACAAATTTCAGTGGATCATTTCAGGGATGTCCAATAGATGCTCCGAAAAGCATTCGAACCATCCGTTTCATCTTTGCTTGGTTTGTACCACCTGTTAGACGCTGGAGCTGCGGGTCAATCCCGCACCTTGCCCGACTCCGCAATCGCTGACTCGATCGAAGATGAAATCGACAAATGCCATTACGAGGTCGTTCGAACGACGTTGACAGTTGCGCGGAAACGTTTAGGGCGTCGTTGATTTCATCTTTATCACGAAAACAATGCGTTGTTCCCACAGCTCGCAGCATTGCCTGAATTGCCCACTAGCTCTGGTCGGAAATAAGATGAAATCGAAAACTATTTTCAATAGAGGATTTCAGCAGAGATTAGTAGGGAGATGCACAACGCTCCCTTTTTCGGCGTGCCTCGTAAATGGCGCTAAATCGCGGCGCCGAATTCGGGAGTATGATTTCGTGATCATTGCCTCTGGCGAGGTTGCAGATTCCCTTGTAGCCGCGCGAGTCCGTGATCACCGTTCAAGTCGGTATCGCAGTCAGCGTGAACACGAACGGGTAGCTCGGAGGGGGAAAAGTTTCTGCCCCGCGCAAATCGCGCTCGCTCGATAGGCGAACGGAGCGAGGTTTTCCATCTGATCGAGCTCGACATATATGTGTGGCCGTACTGCGGATTGGAATATGCATTAAATGAATTTCAAAGTGAAAAACATGTATCGAGATCATTGTTTTCTCTCGGCTGCCCGTTTATGCCGAAAATGCGGGTTGAAAAAATTAACGACGAACCGCGTTGAAAAATAAAACGCCGAAATGACCGTGGAAGGTTCAAAAAGAAATCTTGAGCCTTTACCGCGATCGTTTCGGCATTTTTTTTCTCAACAGTAAACATTATGGATAAGGGTGTATCATAAATGTTTCTCTATCTGCAATGAGCGTCGTGGCTAAGTTGGCAGCGTGGCGGATTAACGATGCTTACGGTCCGGGTTCAATCCCCGGTGAATCAACTTTTTTTTTCATTTTATATTCAGAAAATTTCGAATTTACTCTCACTTTAGATATTCTCGCCTGTTCAGGCAGTATTTATGATATTTAATTCGTATATGCTTAATAAAAAAAAAACAAGACATTGCTTCCGGGGATCGAACCCGCGTCCAGTGCAGCCGGATCGCGCGTAAAAGTTACCCCCTCTCTAGTCTCTTACGCGCCCATCACCCAATCATGGTAGCGCGTGTCCATGAGCGAGCGACGCTCGGATATCTTCGGAAAGAGCTGAGCACGGTCGAAATTTCCCGACCGCGCCTTCGGCAGCTACACCAACGCATCGACTCTGAGCACGTTCATGTGCGGCCAAGCCGAAACGAAGGCTTCGAGGGAAAAAGCAATCTGAGCACGACTCGCGCGTTACGTCACCCGACAGCACGCGCGAGGCTTTTAGATGATTTGAATGCTTGTTTAGCTCTTGATTCTCTGCGTTATTAGTTATACAAAACAATGTATCGCGCACTCTGATCGCTTATTTTTTTAGTTTGTACGTTAATTTAAATATAATAATAAATCTAAATCACAACTTATTTATCTTATATGAAATTGTTTACGCTTTACTCACACCCGTCCTTATGCCAAATAAATTATAATTTATAAAAGTAAGCGGAAATATATTTATATTCGTATTATTATATTAATTCTCATACTTTCCCCAAGCGATAAAGCATTATCCCCAAAAAGAAGCCAATCATCCATCCGGCCGCGAATCGTAAGAACCAGAAAGTGCACATATTCTACAAGCGACGAGATGGTCCCGTTAGTAGCGTTCCTGGCTTTGGTCCGCAGGGGCCCGTAGTGCAAATTTTTCATAATTTCTCATATTTTAGTGATATTTGAGATTTTCGGAGAAAAAATGATTTAAAACAGATTCAATTTCTGGCCTATATCCCAAAAACACATTTTTTCACTGAAAATTCATGATTTCTCATTTTTTCGCCGGAAATTTCTCTTTTTCCTATGACCTGAGTGAACGGCTGCGGAGATATTCGGAGTAAAGCTAAAGGTGTCCTTTAAAAGAATCTTAGATTGTAAGATCATTCTTCTTCAAAGTACTGCATGTGATTTTGAAAAGCACGAAAATCTTGAAAAACCGGAATTTTCAAAATAACGTGCCGGGTACAATTTTTTTTTTCAAAATACAAAATAAAAAAAAAGCAAAATGAAGCTTGCTTTGTCCTCTTCAAAACCCCGTTTGGTAAGTTGGCGTACATTTTTGCCCGCCGAGATATTCGATTTTTGGTCCAGATAGAAAATTTGCACAGTGCCTAATACTTTTGGCCAAGGCTGTATTTATTTCAACGTACACGTAATACATTTAAAATTTTGTTGTCTACTTTTTCTGCTCTTCGACGGATAATAACTTCCTCACGATCTTCAGTGTCGCTGATATTCCGGGCGGATGAAACCCTGTCAACTAGCACACATTTTTTTTCTCATTTCTTTCTTTCTCCAATACGGTGGCAGGTAATTAACCTAAGGCATATGCATAATCTTGAAATTGAAAAAGAAATTGGTTTATTTTATTTTCTTATTGGTTTATTTTATTTTCTTATTGCAGAGTTATGACGATTCTCGTGGAGTAGGTCAGAACGTCTCGTTGCGGTACGGCTCTAGAGCGGCGCGGAGCTTCGTATAGTTTCTAAGGGCATTGATATGACTTTGGCCAACATGGCTAATCATCCCAAAACCTCAGACGAAAATAAATATTAAAAATTGATCTGTTATTTTAACTTCGAGGTTATGCATACCCCTTAAGGAGTTTTCTAAATGTAGAAAATATTTCATATACAATTAGTGGTTATTGTAATGAACATAAGGTAATGATTTAAAATCATAGAAGCCTTCCATGGCTGTGAGCAATCTTTGGATTCGTATTATTCACCTCTTCACTATCGACGTTGATCCGATCTTTTGAGTGGTTGCCCTTTCTTGGTCGTCGTTCTCCGCACAAAACTGCTATCTGGGTGTCGCTAAAATTACAAATAATAGCGAAGATTGAGGCGCCTGTCATTTTGTTGTGTACATTAGTTTAAAGCATATGAATATATACAAATTACTACCTTGGTGATATGATGTGCGTATCTGTTTTGGCCAAAATGTTGCGTCTCATGGCTCGTCCGATTTCGCCGAAACTGTGACTAAATCAATTATTGTCAATCAATACAGTCCGTTATAAGGAGTCTTCGCACTTTAGACGCTAAAAAAGCTATTTTCATAAATTTTTTTATAGGTTTATATTATAGATTTTGATATAAAAGTTGTTATAGTGATTAACTAGAATTTCGAAATACATTTTTTTTAAACGTTTGTACTAATGCAAACCAAACCAACTTTAACCGCCTTTTTTCGACACAACGTTTTTCGACGGCATGTTGATAACATGTTCAAAACTACTGAATCGATCCTTATGAAATTTTAACCACATGATTTTCAAGCCTATAGCTATAGCGCATGTCAAGGAATGTTAAAAAATTTGGTATTAACTGTTTTTCCCCAAAAAACGGTGAAAGAACTCTTTTCTTTTTGGTTTTTCGAAAAATGTCCGCCATTTTGTCGTTTCTGCATATGTCAAGTATTTTATGATATGCGCTATTGCCTTAACCCCTTGAGCGGCAAGACCAATATTCGCCTCATAGTGCCCAAAATGCGGGAAAAAAAAGTATTCAGATTGTTACGAAATTTTGTACTCGGGGGTTTTCGGGGTCGCTGATTACGAATCCACTCTCAAAATTTCGAAATTCAAAATGGCGGATCCAATATGGCGGCCGAAAATGCAAAAATTCATTTGAATCGGATAAAAATTGGTACTCGGGGATTTTCGGGGTCGCTGATTACGAATCCGCCCTCGAAATTTCGAAATTCAAAATGGCGGATCCAATATGGCGGCCGAAAATGCAAAAATCCATTCGAATCGGATAAAAATTAGCACTCGGGGGTTTTCGGGGTCTCTGATTACGAATCTGCCCTCAAAATTTCGAAATCAAAATGGCGGATCCAATATGGCGGCCGAAAATGCAAAAATTCATTCGAATCGGATAAAAATTAGTACTCAGGGGGTTTTCGGGGTCGCTGATTACGAATCCGCCCTCAAAATTTATAATTCAAAAAGAATATCTCATATGTCGACCAAAATTGTACAAATTCATTTGAAAAAGATGTAACTGTTCTTGAAATCCAGCAATTGGAAATTTTGTAGTGTTGGTCGCTGATTATGAACATGTAACTAGAACTTACGAATTATCAATTTTTTTCATGAAATATTGTGGATTTTGATACTAAACTGATAGCATTAAGTTTTATTCCAACAGACCCGTTAGATTTTTACCGTCTTTACTCTTTTAACGTTTTCACCGAATGTAAAAGATCGTAATTTGTTTACACATATTGAGTTTTCTAATTTATACATAAAAGTTCAATTTTGTGGAAAGCTTTTTTAAAATGAGTTCACTCTCAGCTTCAACAAGTCGAGCAAAAAGGAAATTAGAATCAAGCTTGTCGAGTTCTGAAGATGATTCCGACATGGATACTTCTGTACCGGACAGTGACGATGATGACGAATGGTTGACCAAAGAAATTGAAGAAGCGGAGGAAATAATCGAAACGGAAGTTCTTCGACGTGACGATAATGATGATGACGTACCACTCGCAGTACGTTGGGAAAAGTTTCAAACTGACCTAACTTGGAGTCAACGCGGAGTTTTTGATCCAATTGTTCATCCATTCAATGATCCGAATGCGGGTATTCAAACGGGAGTCCAGTTGAATAAAGATAGTACTCCGATCGAAGCTTTCAAGTTGTTTCTTACCCCAGAGTTTATAGAAATGATTTGCGCACAAACGAACATCTATCAACAAGCAAAAGTTGATGTATTGCGTGAAAGTGGAAAATTGAAACTTCGATCGAGAATACTTGAGTGGACACCAGTAACTGCCGATGAAATCTATACATTTCTTGCACTGATTATTCTCATGGGTCTAATCAAAAAGTCAGATATGAAGCAGTATTGGTCTACAAATCCCATATTGGAAACCCCGATATTCGCTAAAACCATGACCCTAAGAAGGTTCGAGAGCATTGCGCGATTGATTCATTTTTCTGAGAACGACAATCAATCTACGGATAAAATTCCAAAAATTCGACCTCTGTTGGAATACTTGGTTGAACGATTCAAAGCTGTTTATCGACCTGGGAAGAATATCGCCATCAATGAATCTCTTCTGAAATTTAAAGGTCGGCTCAGTTTCAGGCAATGCAATCTCCACAAGCGGGCTCGATGCGGAATTAATCTTTACAAAACCTGCGAGTCTAATACAGGATACGTCTACGATTGCTCGATTTATACTGGTAAAGAAACCGATAAATCTAAGGCTAACAAGCAAATTGGAGTTTCTGGAACCGTCGTAAAAACTATGCTAGGAGATCTTGCAGGACAAGGTCGTACACTGTACGTCGACAATTGGTATACCTCACCGGTGCTTTTCAAGCTACTTGTGGACGAGAAGACCAATGTGTGTAGAACGGTGAGAGTAAATCGTAAATATTTACCACAAGTAAATACCAAAGGAATGAAAACTGGTGAGATGCAAGTATTGCATACCCCAAAAATGGCGTTTCTTTGTTGGAAAGATAAAAAAGTTGTTAGCTTGCTCACAACGACGCAACAGCCAGAAATGACAGACACAAAAAAAAAGAGTAGACGAACAGGAGAAGTGATAAGAAAGCCGAATGTCGTCATTTCTTACAACGCAAATATGGGAGGTGTCGATAGATCAGATCAATTATTACAGCCCTACGAGCTTCTCCGTAAATCTCGTAAGTGGTATCATAAAATTTTTCACCACCTTATCGATATTTCGATCTTCAACGCTATGGTTGTGTACAACGCTTTGCATTCGGATGAAACAAAACAAAATCAGCTAAGTTTTCGACAAGCGTTGGTAGAAGAACTGATCAACGAGCATTCCGAACAAAAAGCCACAAGCACGAGAAGAAGGTATTCAGGCGTCATTGTACCAAAAATTGCTCCTCATACTCCAAGCGTGTTGAAATCATCAGACAACAAGCGGTTCAGAAAACGATGCTTTTCTTGTCACGCCGCTGGTAAGAGGAAAGATACAAGAACAGTCTGTGTGGAGTGTGGTGACGTACCCCTTTGTCTGGAATGTTTCAGTTTATTTCACAAAAAAAAAATAATTGAAAAAAGATTGAACGATTCAGAACTTTGCAAAAACAAAGGGCACAAAAAGAAAACCCATTAAAAATCGCTAAAGTCAAGGGTCACAATATGAGAATATCAACATAATTGTTGAAAATAAACAAAAAAAAAGACAAAAAAAATGATAAAGATGATAAGAAAAACGAAATACTATTGGAAAAAAAATAAAAAATAAAAAAACAAAAATACAAAAAAAAGTAAACGGAGTGTAAAGTCCTACGAATGCAACCTCCTCGCGGTACACTCTGGGAGCGTGGATTTAAATTCACCAGCTAATGCACGGGGCAATTTAGAATGGGATTTGTGTTACATTTATTCACATATAAAACTTGAAAAACTCAGGGTTAATATAAAATCAATATGAAGAGAAAGGTGCCATTGAAAAAATTTTACATTATCAATTCATATGTGTCGTAGAGAATGTGCTATTTTCAATTTATATACTCCGTAATCAGTGACCCCGAAGAGTACTAAATTTCGACCGATTCTAATGAATTTTCGGATTTTTAACCACCATATTGGATCCGCTATTTTGAATTTCGAAATTTCGAGGGCCGATTCGTAATCAGCGACCCCGAAAACCCCTGAATGCCAATTCCTATCCGATTCGAATGAATTTTTGCATTTTCGGCCGCCATATTGGATCCGCCATTTGGAATTTCGAAATTTTAAGAGCGGATTCGTAATCAGCGACCTCGAAAACCCCCGAGTACCAATTTTTATCCGATTCAAATGAATTTTTGCATTTTCGGCCGTCATATTGGATCAGCCATTTTGAATTTCGAAATTTTGAGAGCGGATTCGTAATCAGCGATCCCGAAAACCCCCGAGTACCAATTTTTATCCGATTCGAATGAATTTTTGCATTTTCGGCCGTCATATTGGATCCGCCATTTTGAATTTCGAAATTTTGAGAGCGGATTCGTAATCAGCGACCCCAAAAACCCCCGACTATCAAATTTGGTGACAATTGATTGACTTAATCACGAGATCATCGATGTGCGCCATATGGCGTCATTGCCGCTTTGGGCCCAGAAAAAATGTGCGCCATATGGCGTCATTGCCGCTTAAGTGGTTAAACATACTGAATCTAAAACTAGAACTACAAAAAAAAGACCTACAATTTTTTTAGGACATTTCTTGAACTACCATTTTCGTCTATAAATAGTGACGGGCAGAGATAATTTTTTTAAAATGAATTTCTAAAATGTATTTAATAAGCGTAACAACTTTTATATCAAAATCTATAATATAAACCTATAAAAAATAGCGTTTTTTAGCGTCTAAAGTGGAAAAACCCATTAATACTGGGGTAAACGTATACATAACATTTTACATTTACTTACAATTTGGATCTTTCTGGCCCTCCTCGCCGAATCTCGTGGACATGAATGAAGTTTCTGATGGAGCTGCGATGTCGGTTGATAAAATTTCGCAAATAATCAAAACGTTTTTTTTTTGGAGACGCCACAAAAACGAAACGGGAAATTTTCCTCAATTTTGTTGCCGAAATCCCTTTATCATCCGGATCCTGATCCTCGCCTAAACCGATAATGAGTCTACCTAAAATTTCGTCGTTCCAAAGAAGATTTTTGTGGTATTTAAGGGGTTTTCCTGATCGGTAGTACGGCAGAGCGCCCGAAGCCATTGCGATGACAGTGACAAATGTATCGGTACGACCTCCTTCTACTGTTATCGTCTCCAACATGAAATGAGCTCAATTCATGTTGGAGACGGTGACAGTAGAAAAACGTGAACTGAGCGGAGGCGAATTCGGGGCGGTAATATCGGGAATGTTCGATCGAGGCCCCGAGAAAGATTCGGAGCACCGAATTAATCTTTGTTGAATAAACAATGCTCCTAACGTCGTTCTCGCACCATCGTCAGACTTCTCGACCCATTCTGACCGGAAGTAAGATAAAATCGGAGACGACTTCGGGGCAGTAACATCGGTAATGTTCGCTCGAGGCCCTGAGAACCATTCCGAGCACCGATTTTATCTTTGTTAAATAAACAATGCTCCTACCGTCGTTCTCGCAGCATCGTCAGAATTCTCGACCGATACCGACTGGAAGTAAGATAAAATCGGAGACGATTTCGGGGCAGTAATATCGGGAATGTTCGCTCAAGGCACCGAGAACCATTCCGAGCACCGATTTTATCTTTTTTAAATAAACAATGCTCCTACCGTCGTTCTCGCTGAATCGTCAGACTTTTCGACCCATTCTGACCGGAAGTAAGATAAAATCGGGGTCGAATTCGGGGCAGTAATATCGGGAACGAACGATCGAGGCCCCGAGAATCATTCCGAGCACCGATTTTATCGTTGTTAAATAAACAATGCCCCTACCGTCGTTCTCGCACCATCGTCAGAATGCTCGACCCATTCTGACGGGAAGTAAGATAAAATCGAAGACGATTTCGGGGCAGTAATATCGGGAACGTACGATCGAGGCCCCGAGAACCATTCCGATCTACGATTTTATCTTTGTTCAATAAACAATGCCCCTACCGTCGTTCTCGCAGCATCGTCAGACTTTTCGACCCATTCTGACCGGAAGTAAGATAAAATCGGAGACGAATTCGGGGCAGTATTATCGGGAATGTTCGCTCGAGGCCCCGAAAACCATTCCGAGCACCGATTTTATCTTTGTTAAATAAACAATTCTCCTACCGTCGTTCTCGCAGCATCGTCAGACTTTTCGACCCATTCTGACCGGAAGTAAGATAAAATCGGAGACGAATTCGGGGCAGTAATAACGGGAATGTTCGCTCGAGGCACCGAGAACCATTCCGAGCACCGGTTTTATCTTTGTTAAATAAACAATGCTCCAATCGTCGTTCTCGCTGCATCTTTAGACTTCTCGCCCTATTCTGACCGGAAGTAAGATAAAATCGGAGACGAATTCGGGGCAGTAATATCGGGAATGTTCGCTCGAGGCACCGAGAACCATTCCGAGCACCGATTTTATCTTTTTTAAATAAACAATGCTCCTACCGTCGTTCTCGCAGCATCGTCAGACTTTTCGACCCATTCTGACCGGAAGTAAGATAAAATCGGAGACGAATTCGGGGCAGTAATATCGGGAATGTTCGCTCGAGGCACCGAGAACCATTCCGAGCACCGATTTTATCTTTGTTAAATAAACAATGCTCCAATCGTCGTTCTCGCTGCATCTTTAGACTTCTCGCCCTATTCTGACCGAAAGTAAGATAAAATCGGAGACGAATTCGGGGCAGTATTATCGGGAATGTTCGCTCGAGGCCTCGAGAACCATTCCGAGCACCGATTTTATCTTTGTTAAATAAACAATGCTCCTACCGTCGTTCTCGCAGCATCGCCAGGCTTTTCGACGGATTCTGCCCGGAAGTAAGATAAAATCGGGGTCGAATTCGGGGCAGTAATATCGGGAACGAACGATCGAGGCCCCGAGAATCATTCCGAGCACCGATTTTATCGTTGTTAAATAAACAATGCCCCTACCGTCGTTCTCGCACCATCGTCAGAGTGCTCGACCCATTTTGACGGGAAGTAAGATAAAATCGAAGACGATTTCGGGGCAGTAATATCGGGAACGTACGATCGAGGCCCCGAGAACCATTCCGATCTACGATTTTATCTTTGTTCAATAAACAATGCCCCTACCGTCGTTCTCGCACCATCGTCAGAATGCTCGACCCATTCTGACCGGAAGTAAGATAAAATCGGAGACGATTTCGGGGCAGTAATATCGGGAATTTCCGATCGAGGCCCCGAAAACTATTCCGAGCACCGATTTTATCTTTGTTAAATAAACAATGCTCCAATCGTCGTTCTCGCTGCATCTTTAGACTTCTCGCCCCATTCTGACCGAAAGTAAGATAAAATCGGAGACGAATTCGGGGCAGTATTATCGGGAATGTTCGCTCGAGGCCCCGAGAACCATTCCGAGCACCGATTTTATCTTTGTTAAATAAACAATTCTCCTACCGTCGTTCTCGCAGCATCGTCAGACTTTTCGATCCATTCTGACCGGAAGTAACATAAAATCGGAGACGATTTCGGGGCAGCAATATCGGGAATGTTCGCTCGGGGCCCCGAGAACCATTACGAGCACCGATTTTATCTTTGTTAAATAAACAATACTCCTACCGTCGTTCTCGCAGCATCGTCAGACTTTTCGACCCATTCTGACCGGAAGTAAGATAAAATCGGAAACGAATTCGGGGCAGTAATACCGGGAATGTTCGCTCGAGGCACCGAGAACCATTCCGAGCACCGATTTTATCTTTGTTAAATAAACAATGCTCCAATCGTCGTTCTCGCTGCATCTTTAGACTTCTCGCCCTATTCTGCCCGGAAGTAAGATAAAATCGGAGACGAATTCGGGGCAGTAATATCGGGAATGTTCGCTCGATGCCCCGAGAACCATTCCGAGCACCGATTTTATCTTTGTTAAATAAACAATGCCCCTACCGTTGTTCTCGCACCATGGTCAGAATGCTCGAGCCATTCTGACCGGAAGTAAGATAAAATTGGAGACTATTTCGGGGCAGTAATATCGGGAATTTCCGATCGAGGCCCCAAAAACTATTCCGAGCACCGATTTTATCTTTGTTAAATAAACAATGCTCCAATCGTCGTTCTCGCTGCATCTTTAGACTTCTCGCCCTACTCTGACCGAAAGTAAGATAAAATCGGAGACGAATTCGGGGCAGTATTACCGGGAATGTTCGCTCGAGGCCCCGAGAACCATTCCGAGCACCGATTTTATCTTTGTTAAATAAACAATGCTCCTACCGTCGTTCTCGCAGCATCGCCAGGCTTTTCGACGGATTCTGCCCGGAAGTAAGATAAAATCGGGGTCGAATTCGGGGCAGTAATATCGGGAACGAACGATCGAGGCCCCGAGAATCATTCCGAGCACCGATTTTATCGTTGTTAAATAAACAATGCCCCTACCGTCGTTCTCGCACCATCGTCAGAATGTTCGACCCATTCTGACCGGAAGTAAGATAAAATCGGAGACGATTTCGGGGCAGTAATATCGGGAATTTCCGATCGAGGCCCCGAAAACTATTCCGAGCACCGATTTTATCTTTGTTAAATAAACAATGCTCCAATCGTCGTTCTCGCTGAATCTTTAGACTTCTCGCCCCATTCCGACCGAAAGTAAGATAAAATCGGAGACGAATTCGGGGCAGTAATATCGGGAATGGTCGCTCGAGGCACCGAGAACCATTCCGAGCACCGATTTTATCTTTTTTAAATAAACAATGCTCCTACCGTCGTTCTCGCAGCATCGTCAGACTTTTCGACCCATTCTGACCGGAAGTAAGATAAAATCGGAGACGAATTCGGGGCAGTAATATCGGGAATGTTCGCTCGAGGCACCGAGAACCATTCCGAGCTCCGATTTTATATTTGTTAAATAAACAATGCTCCAATCGTCGTTCTCGCTGCATCTTTAGACTTCTCGCCCTATTCTGACCGAAAGTAAGATAAAATCGGAGACGAATTCGGGGCGGTATTATCGGGAATGTTCGCTCGAGGCCCCGAGAACCATTCCGAGCACCGATTTTATCTTTGTTAAATAAACAATGCTCCTACCGTCGTTCTCGCAGCATCGTCAGACTTCTCGACCAATTTTGGCCGGAAGTAAAATAAAATCGGAGACGAATTCGGGGCAGTAATATCGGGAATGTTCGCTCGATGCCCCGAGAACCATTCCGAGCACCGATTTTATCTTTGTTAAATAAACAATGCCCCTACCGTCGTTCTCGCACCATGGTCAGAATGCTCGAGCCATTCTGACCGGAAGTAAGATAAAATCGGAGACTATTTCGGGGCAGTAATATCGGGAATTTCCGATCGAGGCCCCAAAAACTATTCCGAGCACCGATTTTATCTTTGTTAAATAAACAATGCTCCAATCGTCGTTCTCTCTGCATCTTTAGACTTCTCGCCCCATTCTGACCGGAAGTAAGATAAAATCGGAGACGAATTCGGGGCAGTATTATCGGGAATGTTCGCTCGAGGCCCCGAGAACCATTCCGAGCACCGATTTTATCTTTGTTAAATAGACAATGCTCCAATCGTCGTTCTCGCTGCATCTTTAGACTTCCCGCCCCATTCTGACCGGAAGTAAGATAAAATCGGAGACGAATTCGGGGCAGTAATATCGGGAATGTTCGCTCGATGCCCCGAGAACCATTCCGAGCACCGATTTTATCTTTGTTAAATAAACAATGCCCCTACCGTCGTTCTCGCACCATGGTCAGAATGCTCGAGCCATTCTGACCGGAAGTAAGATAATATCGGAGACTATTTCGGGGCAGTAATATCGGGAATTTCCGATCGAGGCCCCAAAAACTATTCCGAGCACCGATTTTATCTTTGTTAAATAAACAATGCTCCGACCGTCGTTCTCGCTGCATCGTCAGACTTGTCGGCCCATTCTGACCGGAAGTAAGATAAAATCGGTGATGATTTCGGGGCAGTAATATCGGGAATGTTCGCTCGAGGCCCCGGGAAATATTCCGAGCACCGATTTTATCTTTGTTAAATAAACAATTCTCCTACCGTCGTTTTCGCAGCATCGTCAGACTTGTCGACCCATTCTGACCGGAAGTAAGATAAAATCGGAGATGAATTCGGGGCAGTAATATCGGGAATCTTCGCTCGAGGCCCCGAGAACCATTCCGACCACCGATTTTATCTTTGTTAAATAAACAATGCTCCTACCGTCGTTCTCGCACCATCGTCAGAATGCTCTACCCATTCTGACCGTGAGTAAGATAAAATCGCAGGCTATTAGAGATTGTAATTATGAAGCTGCGATCAAAATTCAAATCGATTCATGCTAAGGGTTCGCGTATTCCGGCCTCCCAGTTTGAAAAACAATCTTTTCAAGATGGGCTCTGTCGTCGCTATTTTGTATGAAAATTACAATAATATTTACATACTTTAATATGTCTTACATAAACCCTCTCATAAGAAATCCTATTCCTTGTTTCATACTGCGAAAATAAATTTCCAAAGTTAGGCCAAATTTTCTGCCGCTCGAGTGGTGTTACCCCTTAAGAGAAACCGCAAACAGAGTCGCAACGCTTTGGGATTTCCATAATCAATCCGTATCGGTACGTGAAAAATTGTATCTCAGGCGGTGCAGAAGATCTTCTCATCTATTTTCAATTCTAAAAAAACGTCGTATCGATTTTCGTCTGCCGGAACCGACTGATTTCCCCTCCCCTAATGAGGAAATGGAATGCTTCTCCTCATGTTTCCTAACCCAGCTCGAACACACTTTGAGATGATATTCGTACAGAAAAATGTATTTTTGGAGATCAATCCGACCATGATACTGCACGGAGTGGTCGAATGAGACATGAAATCCCGAAAACATCCAATTCTCGAAAATGTAGCGTCAAGTTATTGAGAGTTTGTTAATAAAAACTTACGTATTGATTTTTTTTCAATACGAAACGATTCAATATAACCGATTTTATCTTTGTTAAATAAACAATTCTCCTACCGTCGTTCTCGCAGCATCGTCAGACTTGTCGACCAATTCTGACCGGAAGTAAGATAAAATCGGAGACGAATTCGGGGCAGTATTATCGGGAATGTTCGCTCGAGGCCCCGAGAAATATTCCGAGCACCGATTTTATCTTTGTTAAATAAACAATTCTCCTACCGTCGTTCTCACACCATCGTCAGAATGCTCGACCCATTCTGACCGAAAGTAAGATAAAATCGGAGACGATTTCGGGGCAGTAATATCGGGAATGTTCGCTCGAGGCACCGAGAACCATTCCGAGCACCGATTTTATCTTTGTTAAATAAACAATGCTCCTACCGTCGTTCTCGCAGCATCGCCAGGCTTTTCGACGCATTCTGACCGGAAGTAAGATAAAATCGGGGTCGAATTCGGGGCAGTAATATCGGGAACGAACGATCGAGGCCCCGAGAATTATTCCGAGCACCGATTTTATCTTTGTTAAATAAACAATGCCCCTACCGTCGTTCTCGCACCATCGTCAGAATGCTCGACCCATTCTGACCGGAAGTAAGATATAATCGGAGACTACTTCGGGGCAGTAACATCGGGAATTTCCGATTGAGGCCCCGAAAACTATTCCGAGCACCGATTTTGTCTTTGTTAAATAAACAATGCTCCAATCGTCGTTCTCGCTGCATCTTTAGACTTTTTGCCCCATTCTGACCGGAAGTGAGATAAAATCGGAGACGAATTCGGGCCAGTAATATCGGGAAAGTTCGCTCGAGGCCCCGAGAACCATCCCGAGCACCGATTTTATCTTTGTTAAATAAACATTTCTCCTACCATCGTTCTCGCAGCATCGCCAGGCTTTTCGACGCATTCTGACCGAAAGTAAGATAAAATCGGGGTCGAATTCGGGGCAGTAATATCGGGAACGTACGATCGAGGCCCCGAGAACCATTCCGATCTACGATTTTATCTTTGTTCAATAAACAATGCCCCTACCGTCCTTCTCGCACCATCGTCAGAATGCTCGACCCATTCTGAACGGAAGTAAGATAAAATCGGAGACGATTTCGGGGCAGTAATATCGGGAATTTCCGATCGAGGCCCCGAAAACTATTCCGAGCACCGATTTTATCTTTGTTAAATAAACAATGCTCCAATCGTCGTTCTCGCTGCATCTTTAGACTTTTCGACCCATTCTGACCGGAAGTAAGATAAAATCGGAGACGAATTCGGGGCAGTATTATCGGGAATGTTGGCTCGAGGCCCCGAGAACCATTCCGAGCACCGATTTTATCTTTGTTAAATAAACAATGCTCCTACCGTCGTTCTCGCAGCATCGTCAGACTTCTCGACCAATTCTGACCGGAAGTAAGATAAAATCGGAGACGATTTCGGGGCAGTAATATCGGGAATGTTCGCTCGAGGCACCGAGAACCATTCCGAGCACCGATTTTATCTTTGTTAAATAAACAATGCTCCTACCGTCGTTCTCGCAGCATCGCCAGGCTTTTCGACGCATTCTGACCGGAAGTAAGATAAAATCGGGGTCGAATTCGGGGCAGTAATATCGGGAACGAACGATCGAGGCCCCGAGAATTATTCCGAGCACCGATTTTATCTTTGTTAAATAAACAAGGCCCCTACCGTCGTTCTCGCACCATCGTCAGAATGCTCGACCCATTCTGACCGGAAGTAAGATAAAATCGGAGACTACTTCGGGGCAGTAATATCGGGAATTTTCGATCGAGGCCCCGAAAACTATTCCGAGCACCGATTTTGTCTTTGTTACATAAACAATGCTCCAATCGTCGTTCTCGCTGCATCTTTAGACTTTTTGCCCCATTCTGACCGGAAGTAAGATAAAATCGGGGTCGATTTCGGGGCAGTAATATCGGGAACGAACGATCGAGGCCCCGAGAATCATTCCGAGCACCGATTTTATCTTTGTTAACTAAACAATGCCCCTACCGTCGTTCTCGCACCATCGTCAGAATGCTCCACCCATTCTGACCGGAAGTAAGATAAAATCGGAGACTACTTCGGGGCAGTAATATCGGGAATTTTCGATTGAGGCCCCGAAAACTATTCCGAGCACCGATTTTGTCTTTGTTAAATAAACAATGCTCCAATCGTCGTTCTCGCTGCATCTTTAGACTTTTTGCCCCATTCTGACCGGAAGTGAGACAAAATCGGAGACGAATTCGGGCCAGTAATATCGGGAAAGTTCGCTCGAGGCCCCGAGAACCATCCCGAGCACCGATTTTATCTTTGTTAAATAAACAATTCTCCTACCGTCGTGCTCGCAGTATCGTCAGACTTCTCGACCCATTCTGACCGAAAGTAAGATAAAATCGGAGACGATTTCGGGGCAGTAATATCGGGAATTTCCAATCGAGGCCCCGAAAACTATTCCGAGCACCGATTTTGTCTTTGTTAAATAAACAATGCTCCAATCGTCGTTCTCGCTGCATCTTTAGACTTCTCGCCCCATTCTGACCGAAAGTAAGATAAAATCGGAGACGAATTCGGGGCAGTATTATCGGGAATGTTCGCTCGAGGCCTCGACAACCATTCCGAGCACCGATTTTATCTTTGTTAAATAAACAATTCTCCTACCGTCGTTCTCGCAGCATCGTCAGACTTGTCGACCCATTCTGACCGGAAGTAAGATAAAATAGGAGACGATTTCGGGGCAGTAATATCGGGAATGTTCGCTCGGGGCCCCGAGAACCATTACGAGCACCGATTTTATCTTTGTTAAATAAACAATACTCCTACCGTCGTTCTCGCAGCATCGCCAGACGTTTCGACCCATTCTGACCGGAAGTAAGATAAAATCGGAGACGAATTCGGGGCAGTAATATCGGGAACGTACGATCGAGGCCCCGAGAACCATTCCGAGCTACGATTTTATCTTTGTTGAATGAACAATGCTCCTACCGTCGTTCTCGCACCATCGCCAGACTTCTCGACCAATTCTGACCGGAAGTAAGATAAAATCGGAGACGACTTCGGGGCAGTAACATCGGTAATGTTCGCTCGAGGCCCTGAGAATCATTCCGAGCACCGATTTTATCTTTGTTAAATAAACAATGCTCCTACCGTCGTTCTCGCAGCATCGTCAGACTTCTCGACCGATTCTGACCGGAAGTAAGATAAAATCGGAGACGATTTCGGGGCAGTAATATCGGGAATGTTCGCTCGAGGCACCGAGAACCATTCCGAGCACCGATTTTATCTTTTTTAAATAAACAATGCTCCTACCGTCGTTCCCGCAGTATCGTCAGTCTTTTCGACCCATTCTGACCGGAAGTAAGATAAAATCGGGGTCGAATTCGGGGCAGTAATATCGGAAACGAACGATCGAGGCCCCGAGAACCATTCCGATCTACGATTTTATCTTCGTTCAATAAACAATGCCCCTACCGTCCTTCTCGCACCATCGTCAGAATGCTCGACCCATTCTGACCGGAAGTAAGATAAAATCGGAGACGATTTCGGGGCAGTAATATCGGGAACGTACGATCGAGGCCCCGAGAACCATTCCGATCTACGATTTTATCTTTGTTAAATAAACAATGCTCCAATCGTCGTTCTCGCTGCATCTTTAGACTTTTCGACCCATTCTGACCGGAAGTAAGATAAAATCGGAGACGAATTCGGGGCAGTATTATCGGGAATGTTCGCTTGAGGCCCCGAGAACCATTCCGAGCACCGATTTTATCTTTGTTAAATAAACAATGCTCCTACCGTCGTTCTCGCAGCATCGTCAGACTTCTCGACCAATTCTGACCGGAAGTAAGATAAAATCGGAGACGATTTCGGGGCAGTAATATCGGGAATGTTCGCTCGAGGCACCGAGAACCATTCCGAGCACCGATTTTATCTTTGTTAAATAAACAATGCTCCTACCGTCGTTCTCGCAGCATCGCCAGGCTTTTCGACGCATTCTGACCGGAAGTAAGATAAAATCGGGGTCGAATTCGGGGCAGTAATATCGGGAACGAACGATCGAGGCCCCGAGAATTATTCCGAGCACCGATTTTATCTTTGTTAAATAAACAATGCCCCTACCGTCGTTCTCGCACCATCGTCAGAATGCTCGACCCATTCTGACCGGAAGTAAGATAAAATCGGAGACTACTTCGGGGCAGTAATATCGGGAATTTTCGATCGAGGCCCCGAAAACTATTCCGAGCACCGATTTTGTCTTTGTTAAATAAACAATGCTCCAATCGTCGTTCTCGCTGCATCTTTAGACTTTTTGCCCCATTCTGACCGGAAGTAAGATAAAATCGGGGTCGATTTCGGGGCAGTAATATCGGGAACGAACGATCGAGGCCCCGAGAATCATTCCGAGCACCGATTTTATCTTTGTTAACTAAACAATGCCCCTACCGTCGTTCTCGCACCATCGTCAGAATGCTCCACCCATTCTGACCGGAAGTAAGATAAAATCGGAGACTACTTCGGGGCAGTAATATCGGGAATTTTCGATTGAGGCCCCGAAAACTATTCCGAGCACCGATTTTGTCTTTGTTAAATAAACAATGCTCCAATCGTCGTTCTCGCTGCATCTTTAGACTTTTTGCCCCATTCTGACCGGAAGTGAGATAAAATCGGAGACGAATTCGGGCCAGTAATATCGGGAAAGTTCGCTCGAGGCCCCGAGAACCATCCCGAGCACCGATTTTATCTTTGTTAAATAAACAATTCTCCTACCGTCGTGCTCGCAGTATCGTCAGACTTCTCGACCCATTCTGACCGAAAGTAAGATAAAATCGGAGACGATTTCGGGGCAGTAATATCGGGAATTTCCAATCGAGGCCCCGAAAACTATTCCGAGCACCGATTTTGTCTTTGTTAAATAAACAATGCTCCAATCGTCGTTCTCGCTGCATCTTTAGACTTCTCGCCCCATTCTGACCGAAAGTAAGATAAAATCGGAGACGAATTCGGGGCAGTATTATCGGGAATGTTCGCTCGAGGCCTCGACAACCATTCCGAGCACCGATTTTATCTTTGTTAAATAAACAATTCTCCTACCGTCGTTCTCGCAGCATCGTCAGACTTGTCGACCCATTTTGACCGGAAGTAAGATAAAATAGGAGACGATTTCGGGGCAGTAATATCGGGAATGTTCGCTCGGGGCCCCGAGAACCATTACGAGCACCGATTTTATCTTTGTTAAATAAACAATACTCCTACCGTCGTTCTCGCAGCATCGCCAGACGTTTCGACCCATTCTGACCGGAAGTAAGATAAAATCGGAGACGAATTCGGGGCAGTAATATCGGGAACGTACGATCGAGGCCCCGAGAACCATTCCGAGCTACGATTTTATCTTTGTTGAATGAACAATGCTCCTACCGTCGTTCTCGCACCATCGCCAGACTTCTCGACCAATTCTGACCGGAAGTAAGATAAAATCGGAGACGACTTCGGGGCAGTGACATCGGTAATGTTCGCTCGAGGCCCTGAGAATCATTCCGAGCACCGATTTTATCTTTGTTAAATAAACAATGCTCCTACCGTCGTTCTCGCAGCATCGTCAGACTTCTCGACCGATTCTGACCGGAAGTAAGATAAAATCGGAGACGATTTCGGGGCAGTAATATCGGGAATGTTCGCTCGAGGCACCGAGAACCATTCCGAGCACCGATTTTATCTTTTTTAAATAAACAATGCTCCTACCGTCGTTCCCGCAGTATCGTCAGTCTTTTCGACCCATTCTGACCGGAAGTAAGATAAAATCGGGGTCGAATTCGGGGCAGTAATATCGGAAACGAACGATCGAGGCCCCGAAAACTATTCCGAGCACCGATTTTATCTTTCTTAAATAAACAATGCTCCAATCGTCGTTCTCGCTGCATCTTTAGACTTCTCGCCCCATTCTGACCGAAAGTCAGATAAAATCGGAGACGAATTCGGGGCAGTATTATCGGGAATGTTCGCTCGAGGCCCCGAGAACCATTCCGAGCACCGATTTTATCTTTGTTAAATAAACAATTCTCCTACCGTCGTTCTCGCAGCATCGTCAGACTTGTCGACCCATTCTGACCGGAAGTAAGATAAAATCGGAGACGATTTCGGGGCAGCAATATCGGGAATGTTCGCTCGGGGCCCCGAGAACCATTACGAGCACCGATTTTATCTTTGTTAAATAAACAATGCTTCTACCGTCGTTCTCGCATCATCGTCATAATGCTCTACCCATTCTGACCGGAAGTAAGATAAAATCGCAGACTATTAGAGAATGTAATTATGAAGCTGCGATCAAAATTCAAATCGATTCATGCTAAGGGTTCGCGTATTCCGGCCTCCCAGTTTGAAAAACAATTTTTTCAAGATGGCCTCTGTCGTCGCTATTTTGTATGAAAATTACAATAATTTTTACATACTTTAATATGTCTTACATAAACCCTCTCATAAGAAATCCTATTCCTTGTTTCATACTGCCAAAATAAATTGTCAAAGTTAGGCCTAATTTTCTGCCGCTCGAGTGGTGTTACCCCTTAAGAGGAATCGCAAACAGAGTCGCAACGCTTTGGGATTTACATAATCAACCCGTATCGTTACGTGAAAAATTGTATCTCAGGCGGTGCAGAAGATCTTCACATCTATTTTCAATCCTAAAAAAACGTCATATCGATTTTCGTCCGCCAGAACCGACTGATTTCGCCTCCCCTAATGAGGAAATGGAAAGCTTCTTCTCATGTTTCCTAACCCAGCTCGAACACACTTTGAGATGATATTCGTACAGAATAATGTATTTTTGGAGATCAATCCGACTATGATACTGAACGGAGTGGTCGAATGAGAAATGAAATCCCGAAAACATCCAATTCTCGAAAATGTAGCGTCAAGTTATTGAGAGTTTGTTAATAAAAACTTACGTATTGATTTTTTTTCAATACGCAAAAAAAATCGCTCGGTATATCGAAATTCGATAATCATTCACAATTCTTTGGTTTTGTTAATTTTTATTTCTCAAGGAAGCAAAAACAACAGGCGCTCTCGATGGATAATCGCGGCAAAATTCGTAAAGGTCATTAATTGCGGCGCGCTTCACGCTGTGGCACGCAATACGCCGAGCGATAGCAGACGATAGGTGAAACGTCAAATCGTGTGTCACGATTCTCGGGCCGGATAGGTTGACAGGCAACGTAGCGAATGATTCGCCAAACGTCAGATCATGCGCGCTGGCATTTGTCAAACGCTGCTGTTTCGCAGAACCTTCTTGACGTCGGCTACGACTTCGTCGCCCTTCGTCTACTCTTCTGCCCTTTCCGATCGTCCAACATGGCGGATTCGAGCGTTCATTTCGAAGATCGAACGCCTATTTTCTAATGCTTCCCATTTGATGACGGAGGCGAAAAAAAGAAAACGGCTCGGTAGAAATCTTCGGAGTAACCTGCCGAACCCGGCATTTCCCGCTGTTACACTTATTCTGGATCACCCTGTATATATACACATATATAGGTGTTCAAGTAAGAGCGGATATTAAAAGTTCTTCCAGCATCGAATAAAATATCCAAAAGTTTCGCCTTTTCATATTGCTGCTAGGGGCCTACTACTGTACGACGGCATAGTTAATCGCGAGCCCTTCCTTGGTGCTTACTTTTTGTACCTTTTCTTCTACTTTCTCCTTCTCTCTACTTTTGTAAACGCTATCTCTTCTTTGCCAAAATTTTTCTCCGTTCCTCATCGCCATTTACTTTTGCTGTCATACCTTTATGATTTTCCTTTACGAAGAGCCGAATTCTCCAATATAACTCCTCGGAGTATGAATGAAACCCGACTTACTTTAGTTAATTTTTCACTCACTGCACGAAGGGGGCACCCTTCGTAATTACTCGAACCTTCCTTGATTCCTCTGGAAAATCTCTCCACGCTTTGGGATCCAATCGAAGAAAAGACATTTTCGATTGTAACGTGAACACTTTTCATTACTTAACTAATAATCTTGCGTGATATTCCTTTCATTAAGGAGCACCTCGTTCGAGTCACGCAACAGAATTTTTGGCTAGTTGAAAAATCCGGCGGTGATGCGTAATCGAAAAAACGCGCTAGTCTTATTAAATAGCGTAGCAAAAATACAAATGCTTTTCGTGAGGTAAATTAAAACGCGGGCTGGAGGGGAAAAAATTGAGCGCAATTTTCATGGAGTACCTGGAATAAGTAATTAATTATTTATTATTTGTTTTATATATAAGAATTTATCTACACTGCGACTTCTATTATCGGAACCTCCACAGATTCAACTCCCCCCGCCAAGACCTAGCGCGATGCTCGAAGCATGCTAGACATTAAAAGAGGGCTTCAAGGAATAGTGCTATTAGCTACCTCAGCTGCGCAGAGTCGGCTTGGGTGAACGATGCGCAACCTCAATTTTTTCATGCGTGACGTGGAGCCGATCCCGCCGCTGTGCTGATAAGGAGATCGCAGTTTATAAGAATTGATGGATTTAGCATTTCCCGATGAGAATGCGATGTTGCAATCGAATTTCTTGTGTTTTCTTTGCAAATATTATTTTCATTCATTTGGTGGATGGATTTGAATCACAATTCAATTTAAAGATTAAATTTGTTGCGTTCAATCAACAGATATTTTCATTCTAAGAATATTAGAAAATTGCGGAGGCACACACATTCGTGAAAAGTTTTTTCCTTGCATAGCTCGTTTCAACTTAAGTTCCTGAGCTCCAAAAGTTGACGACGAAAATATTTTGCATTCAACGTTGTAGATTCAGAATGTATATACACCAGTAGAAAAAGTCGTGAGAAATCACAGTGCGCGGCTTGCGGCAGAATGGCGAGGAGCGCAAGAAAAGCTTGTACAAATGCGAAAGACCGGGATTTTCCGAGATCAACAGAGGAAGAAATAGAATATTTCTGGCAACCCGCGTGAATGGCGGAAAAGACTTGGGAATTTACCAACATATGTATATAGCTGCCAGAATGCCAAGTCCGCGCAACTATTCATGAAATTCAAGCCGCAAAGCTCTGCCAACGGTCTTCCTCATAGATATGTATGTATAAATATATCGACCGGGGTACATGAATGTATGTGCGTGTGTACGGACATTGGGATGAGTAAGTACAATGTACGTGCGTATGTATTTCTATACGAAAATCCAAAATACGGAAGATCCGAAAAAATATTGCAGAACGAGTTAATACGCGTTTTGTACTAATGGACGAGAGAAACGAAGGCGAAAAGATATTGCCTATGTGCATGCCTTTAGTAATTTTTACATTTAGTGCCTCTACTGCGCTTGATATCTTTTTGATTATTTATTTTTCGCGAAACAAGTCAATTGTATCGGTCCCCATCTACGTTTTTACGGTATTCTCTTCGCGTTCAATTGTTCTCAACGGTGACGGGATTATTCCAACGTCACAAACTCTGGTTTACTGAAGGCAGATACACTTAGTTCCATATTATGTTCGGCCTAATTATTATCCGGCTTATTTGCTCTCAGTGTATATAATTCGCCTATATACTCTTTTTCGAATCCTCTTTACTGATTTTTAGTTTACATTCGTCCTTAAAAAAGGGATTCATACGATTGTTTGTCCGATATCATTGCATTCATTTTCACAATATGATTTATGAGCATGGATATGATTTATAAGTGTGAATTTATCGATAATTGCACACAGGTACTCGAAGTTTACTGTACCCCGTCGTTACAAGAATTACAGTATTGTTTCAATTTCGATTGCTCGCACTGTAAGTTTAGGGGTGTAGTGCGTCTTGGGATTATTCAGAAATTTAATTATTTGTATTATCTACAATGCACATACAATTTAATTTCGCTTAAGTTATTGCTAGACCACTACACCAAGTTTACGATATGCTGCGCGTATAATAGATTCGTGAGAAATGTGATATACATATATCGGTAAGTCGGGCTCGTAATAACATCAGCCACTTCTGGTATTTAAAATGTTTTCTAGCTGCGATCGGTGTTGATGTTTTTCAGAAGAAAGAAGAAAGAATGAAAAGGGTCTCCACTCTTCTGCCACTTCGAATATCTGGTATTGAGGGTTAGGAGGGTGAAATACCCATATATACATGCACGCGCGCGCGCACATACACCCACACACACACACACACACACACACACACACACACACACACACACACACACACACACACACACACACACATTTTCGATATGTCGCCTGGAAAGACTTCGTTTGAGTATTTCCTGGTTTAGGGCGATGGTAAAATGTCACTTTCTCATTTTTTTTCTTCTTTATTCGTATATGTACCGGTATGCACATATATGTTTGCAGTGCATACATCATAGGCATATAAAAATCGCTCCCTTTTTTAGTTCGAGCGATCTTCGAGAAAGCGCAGTCGAAAGCACTTTTTATGCCTCTATTCCTACGTCTAATATTTATTAGATCGCCACCATCGAAAGGTTTTTCTTGGAATATACAGAAAACTTTAGGACGTCGCGCTCTGCCTTCTCGAAGCGGAGGGTTTTTCTACCATCCCATATGCCCACAAGCAAACACGCGCGTGCACACCTTGTCGTTGCTTCCAATCGCTCGTCAACACTGAATAACACGATAAATCCACTGAATTACCGTACCAATTTCGATGCATGAGCTCATGAGCCTTTTCTCTATCTCCACCACCTAGCGATACATTTTTTCGCCATTAATTGGCGCGACGAATTCACGCGCAGAACCTACTGAAAATCGGTCAGACGCTTCGACGTACTCTTGGTTTTCGCGAAAGAGCAGATTTACAGTCCGCGCGAATGTTTTAGTAGAATACAGCTTTTACGAGCTAAACGCACCATCGGAAGTCTCGAACGGACTCGGTGAGTTTGTCAGAAGTCACGATAACTTGGAGTTTCAGGAAAAATGCACAAGCGTTTTGCTCGCTGTATATCTAATCTCTAAAAAAACTTAAATGAGTAAAAAAACGCCAAGTAATAAAAGTTTCCTTGAAAACATTCGGTGGTTTCACTATCTACAAAATTTCCATTAGACTCGAGATGTTTTTAATTCTATTTCAAACAATGGTTTTATTGAGATTGTTACTGTTAAAATTTAAACGTACAAGAGAAATGAAATAGCTTTTTATGAAAAAGCCAAATTTACAAGAAATGTATGCAAAATCATCAAATCCTAGAAATAATATTTTGTCAACATTTTATTTAAACACTCATATAGCTATTATAATAAAAAAAGAATCATAATTATTCAAAAGTACAACGTATGAATCACACAAGTACACTGGAAATGTTGTGCAACGACTTAGCGTGCATGGTTAAGAATAAAAGTTCAGGAAGATACACAATTTTCTTACAGAACCGTTCCTACTGCTTGCATCAGTAAATTTTGCAACGATTCATCTACTTAGATTATTTCAAATTGTATCATCGCATCAGTTACTGTATCAGGTATATTAGGATTATTAGGAATCATATATCCGACTATACTTGGACAGACTATCGAAAATGGAGCGATAGGTGTCGAGAATACTATCGATATTATTTTTCCACCAGCAAACGGTGCGCACCGTAATTAAAATCTTCAACCTGCCAGAAATGTATCCATTGCATCCAAATTTATACGACACAATAAATTTCATCAGATGTATGGTGGTTCTGCAATAGAGTAGAAAGTGTAAGAAATACATAGACATAACTTTTAAAATTATAAAAATAAGATGAGATTTCAAGAGTTGTGTGGTCTAGGAGTACATAACCTATAGCTCGCTGTATATACAATGCGACAGGCGACATATACCTACAACATCATATCGCGTTGCAGAATAGAACAAAAAGTCTCTGGCTTCCTGATATCATTGAATGCGCACATGCGTTTTTTGAAGTAATATTTAATCGATGGGAAAAATGTCTATATTATGTCACTGACGTCGAAATCAGCCATTGATGTCGCCTATGGAGAATCCCAAGGAGGCCAGAAATAGACAGAGAAAGAGAGTAAAAACAGACGCGGGACCACACTCAACCACTGTGCAGTAATCATGCAAAATTTGAAAGGACAAAGAGAAAATCCATGAGATCCATGGGTGATTGATCAAAGCTTCATCATTTTCTTCATGATTATTCACGTTTGCGCGGTTACTCCATCGACCTCTACATCGATTCATAACAATTTTCACTCTATACGAAAGTAAATGAAAAAAATATTCTTTACTGGAAAGCAATATGGCACTGCAATATCGAGAAAGGAGCATTTGTTCTGCTGATGGTGCTTTTGTTGCGTTTTTAATCAATGGTGCGACCGCTCATTACGTCTTCAATTCTCGAATGGGTTTAATGTCTATATATATATACACTAAGCTCAACAATTAAGGAATCACTATTTTTTCGACGAAACATAGCCCTTTTTCAAACCGCTGTAACTCGGTGAAAAATGGTCGGAGAAAAAATGGAAAAAAAAAGCATTTTGTAGTGTAAACCTTCGACTTTGATAATCTGATTATAAATAATTTTTTTCGTTTCGTTTAAATAAAGAAATTCGTTGTTAAACAAAACAAAACATAAAATCGAAATATTTGCTCGAGTTTGACAAGGTACACGGGGAACAGAATTTTTTTTTTCGAAAATCTGTTTCGACCATTCGAAAGCTTGTATCTTTCTCAACAATTTGGTTTTTTTTCAATTTCTGTGCGATTTTTTTTAGCCAAGTTATCGCAGCTTGACGAAAAAATGCATTTTTCAAAATTGACCGGTCATAACTCTGGTCCAAATCATCGCACAGCATCCAAATCGGCATCGTTGGAAAGCTTGGATTTCCCCCTACAAAACTGTTTATTTTTCGTATCTTTCAGAAGCCGTTTTCAACATTGTAAAACTGATTGTTTAAAAGTGTGTAAAATGCCCATTTTTACACTTTTTTGTTTATCATGTTATAACATTACAACAAATGCAGAGGCACCAACGGTTTTTGCGTTTTTTTTAGTGCAGGGTATGTAGAAATACTCCACCAAATAGCAAATCGCTGCCTTTATTCTTTATTCGGGTTGCAACCCCGTTCTGTTGGAGAAAATCGAGATCCGTCAATTTTCACGAAAATCGAGGTTTCTCAGGTATCAGCGCGGGGTGAAATTTCTCGAAAAAAAAATCAGAAAATTACGAAATTTGGTATTCAAGGGTTTTCGAGGTTGCTGATTGCGAATCTGGGATAAAAAATGGAAAAATTCAAAATGGCGGATCCAAAATGGCGGATCAAATGCAAAAATTCTTGCAATCGGGCGAAACTCGATGTTTGGGGGTTTTCGAGGTCATTCATTACGGATCTGAGGTTTAAATTGAGGATCGCAAATTCGAATTGAATCAAACTTTGCATTTCGGTTCGCCATATTGGACCCGTCGTTTTTTTTTTTATTTCTTCGACCTGAGATTCGCAATTAACGATCCCTCAAAACCCGCAGATTACCGAGTTCCATGCGATTCAGATCCATCAGAAAAATTGTAAAAGTACCGCTGGCATTCGCGTTATCCAAAGCGTACCACGAGAAGGTTGCACGGTCGGATTTACGCTTCGGGGGGGGGGGGGGGGGGGGGGCATTGGGGAGATAAGAACTCTGATCCGGTCAGTTCGAAGTGAGTTTTTATCTCTGAAGTGAGTTCTTATCTCTGCAATGCCTTTTTAGGGATGGGGAGAAGAGAATATGCACTCATAACATTAAAAAATAAGGAATACAGAGATCAGGACCCCGCGGTTGGTCAATTCCGCAGCATTTAATGACTCCAAACCCTCTCTGTAGGACGGAAAAATATTGCAGAGATCAGGACCCCGCGGTTCGTCAATTCCGCAGCATTTAATGACTCCAAACCCTCTCTGCAATAGGGGGTGAAAAGTGAGGGAGGTAGGACCGCACTAGTAGCGTGTGTTGCCACCTCGGTTGCGGATCACTGCCAACAATCGATCACGCATATTTATGCACCTTCGGATTGCTGCCTGTGGAATTCAGCGCCAAGTACGAATGAGCGCACGACTTAACTCATTCGTATTGGCGACATTTGGATAACTCCGCCGCAAAGAGCGCCCAATCATATCCCAAATATGCTCTATTGGGTTCAAGTCGGGGCTGTTCGCCGGATGGTTGAGAGTAACAATCCGATTCTGCTCCATAAATGCACGTGTAAATGCCGCTGTGTGACAACGTGCATTATCTTGCATTAGTCGGAAGCAACCTCCGATCCGCTGCCGAAATGGCACGACATATGTGCCATTTCGGCACATATGTTGTCTCGTCAACGTATCGTCTTGAATTTAATCCCGGTGCTGGTATGATAACCAACCCAGTTCGCGTATAACGAGTGATCCCCGCCCATACCATTATGGAACCACCGTTAAACATTCGAACAGAGCGCGAACATTGTGGGGCAAAACGTTCGCCACTTCGACGCCAAACTCGTATCCGACCATCATTGCCATAGAGCGTGAATCTCGACTCATCGGTAAATAACACCCGACCCCTTTGACTGGAATTCCAATGTACGTGAGCACGAGCGTAATTTAGTCGAGCCCGTTGATGGTCGCGAGTTAAAAATGGAACGCGATTTGTCCGGTAGGAACGTACGCCAGATTCGCGCAAACTGTTCAGTGTATATTCCCTAGAGCGTAGTTTACATAGTTTCCGCGTAGCCTCTATGGCGCTACCGGTACTCGGCCGGGGAGACTGCTGGCGGACCGACGCCACTGCGCACAGAAGAGAGCAAGATGGCCGCCAAGGCATGCGACTCACGCTCATCACGCTCAACAATTATAAGGGAATAAAATTCACGTCGTGAAAAATGTCGAGGTTACACACACGAATATTCGTGGATCACGTCAATCGACATTGCCTCCAAGGAGAACTGGTACAATCCAGCATTGACGCCAGAATCATCGAACCGGATAGTACAACGGTGCATACATGCCCGTATCACACTCGCCTCCGAGAAAAGATACGTCCGAATCATCGCAGTCTACGTCCCGTCCTCCGCCGCATCCAGAGTCTCGTCCTACGTCTCGTCCAGGATCTCGTCCTACGTCTCGTCCAGGATCTCGTCCTACGTCTCGTCCAGGATCTCGTCCTACGTCTCGTCCAGGATCTCGTCCTACGTCTCGACCAGGGTCTCGAGTACCGTCACGCGTAACATCACCGGAGATATAAAGTTGTAGAATAAATATGGGAGATCTAGCTCAGTTTAAAAACGACAGAAAGGTCATAAAAGGTCAGTTAACGCGTACCACGGTACTCGAGACCCTGGTCGAGACGTAGGACGAGATCCTGGACGAGACGTAGGACGAGATCCTGGACGAGACGTAGGACGAGATCCTGGACGAGACGTAGGACGAGACTCTGGATGCGGCGGAGGACGGGACGTAGACTGCGATGATTCGGACGTATCTTTTCTCGGAGGCGAGTGTGATACGGGCATGTATGCACCGTTGTACTATCCGGTTCGATGATTCTGGCGTCAATGCTGGATTGTACCAGTTCTCCTTGAAGGCAATGTCGATTGACGTGATCCACGAATATTCGTGTGTGTAACCTCGAAATTTTTCACGACGTGAATTTTCGAATGAATCGTATTTTTTTTTTTTTTTTTAACGAATCGTGTTTTTTTAACGAATCGTAATTTTGTTGAACGAATCGTGTTTTGTTGAACGAATCGTGTTTTTCTTCGTTTTTCGACTCGAACCACTCTTTTTCGTCGAACTTGTATACCGAGAATCAATCGTTGTAGTGACGCTCTCTTGCACAAAACTCAACGCGTCCGTTGGCGGTTGGTCGTAGAGCCTTTGTTTCGAATGAGTTGACGATCCACTCTTAAATGCGAAAAATATTTCGACTCGTGGATGACGTCGATGTTGTAAGGTGATTGAGAGAATAATTTTCTTATGTGGCACTCGAAATCCTGTACTGTTTTTCTCGAAGCACGTGATGAAGCTGAGATATCTGTCGTCGTATTGACCGCTTGCGTGTCGTTGGCCCTGCGTGCATCAAGGCAAAAATCGTTTTACAACAACTGTGGAGATTGAAAATTGGCTGGGACGAGTCATTACCGAGTGATTTGCACACTATTTGGAGGTCGTATTACGATCACCTCTCACGAATCAACTATATCTCCATCCCTCGCGTCGTCGTTTGCGCGAATCCTGTGAAAGTCGAATTACATGGATTCTGCGATGCATCAGAGAGCGCGTATGGAGCATGTATATACGTCAGATCGTCAACAAGCGATAATGAATACGTCGTCAAGTTACTCTGCGCGAAATCAAGAGTAGCTCCTCTCAAATCAGTAACTCTTCCAAAACTTGAGCTTTGCGGCGCAGTATTGCTCGTTCGGCTTCTACAAAGGGTCACCGAAGCACTTACACTACCAATCACCGACAAATACTATTGGTGCGATTCACAAGTCACGCTAGGTTGGATTGCACGTGAAGCGTGCAATTGGAAAACGTTCGTCGCCAACAGAGTGGCCGAAATTCAGGAACGTTCCGACAAAGGTCGTTGGTGCCACGTACGTTCAGAGGACAATCCTGCTGACGTAATCTCACGAGGAATAAATCCCGAGCAGTTGCAAGACTGTAACATTTGGTGGAATGGGCCTCAATGGCTATCTCAGCCAACAGATACTCACGTAAACGACAATGAAGATGATTTAGACGACGAAATCATCGAGACGATCGAGAAAGAATCGAAACCAACGACAACGAGTTTAGCCACCGTTATTGAAGACTTTAAAATCATCGAGCGATACTCGTCACTGCGGAAAGTCACAAGAGTCGTCGCGTATTGCAGACGCTTCGTATACAACGCAACGCACAGTGGCGATCGGAAAAACGGCCCACTATCGGTGCAAGAACTACGCGAAGCCACGACGACACTGTTGAAAATCAGTCAAGCTCAAACTTTCGCTCAAGAACTTCTAACACTGAGCAAGAAATCACCGGTCCATCACGACAGTAAGCTCGCATCGCTCAACCCGTTCATCGATGAAGACGGCTTGATCAGAGTAGGAGGCAGACTCCAGAACGCTCGTCTTCCCTACGCACAGAAGTTTCCGGTTGTCCTCGCACCCAGCAGCGTCCTCACGAGACTTATAACTGGAGATATGCATTTAAAAAATTTGCATGCCGGTCCGCAAGCTCTTTTGAGCTCTCTCAATGAAACATATTGGATCCTTTCAGCGAGATCTACCGTACGCAGTGTCCTACATAAATGTACGACTTGTTTTCGACTACGTCCAAAAAATTTGCATCAAATCATGGGGAATTTACCCTCGGTCCGCGTAAACCCCGGTCGAGCCTTTCTCAACGTCGGCGTTGATTACGGGGGGCCTTTCAATATCAAACTTTCACGGAACAAATCTACGAAAGCATATTTATGCCTCTTCGTTTGTCTCGCTACTCGCGCGATCCATCTCGAGTTAGCTTCAGATTTGACAACAAACGCTTTTTTAAATGCATTAAAGAGATTTATTGCTCGTAGAGGAAAACCGTCCAATATTTACTCTGATAATGGGGCGAACTTTACAGGAGCACACAATGAATTGAAAGCACTCGCCACGATACTTCAAGATAAGGCCCATCAACAAAAAATAATAAATTTCTCTGCGGAAGTTCAAATTCAATGGCATTTCATACCCCCATACTCGCCACATATGGGAGGAATGTGGGAGGCAGGTATAAAATCGGCCAAAGCGCATTTAAAACGTGTTCTCGGAAATGCACTACTGACGTTCGAAGAATTTTATACAATAATCTCTGAAATCGAAGCATGCTTGAACTCGAGACCACTCACGCCAATTTCAAGCGATCCTTCTGATCTGACCGCGTTGTCTCCAGGACATTTTTTAATTGGAGCCCCTTTGACGGCTATTCCGCATCCAGATCTACAAGATCTCGCAACTAATCGCCTCACTCGGTATCAATTACTTACTCAGATTCAACAAAATTTTTGGTCTCGTTGGAGTCGTGAGTACTTGACACAACTTCAAGCACGAACGAAGTGGAGGGATGAAAATGTGAACGAATTACTCAAACCCAACACACTTGTAATTTTAAAAGACGATAAGTTACCGCCATTGCAATGGAAACTAGGTCGCATAACGGAGACTCACGCAGGTAAAGATGGCCATGTACGCGTCGTCAGTATCAAAACGAGCAATGGAATTGTTCAACGCAGTTTGCCAAAGATTTGTATTTTGCCGGTTGAAACGTAAGGAGTTGAACATTTCATGTAAAGAAAAAAAACGTCTCACATTGTATCTCACTCTATCATTTATTCGCATATCAATCTATCAGTTATTCGTACTATTAAGATATTTTGTGACCAGTTCTCATAACGTGTATCATTTATATTGTTTTATCATTGGAAACCATGAGTTTCCAAGGCCGTCGGGATGTTCAGTGTATATTCCCTAGAGCGTAGTTTACATAGTTTCCGCGTAGCCTCTATGGCGCTATCGGTACTCGGCCGGGGAGACTGCTGGCGGACCGACGCCACTGCGCACAGAAGAGAGCAAGATGGCCGCCAAGGCATGCGACTCGCGCTCATCACGCTCAACAATTATAAGGGAATAAAGAAACGTGTGTGAAAAACAAAAGTCTCATCAGTGTCTACCTCCTACGAATCGACCCATCGCCGAAACACAACACAAACGATTCCTCACCGTCGATCGTGAGATGGGCCTTTGAACTACTTAACTCACGATTTGCGGTGTTGTTATGAAATGATTGTGGCGTGTACTCTGTACAATCCACCGATCTTCGCGCGCACTCGTTACTCGCCTCCGTCCTTGCCCCCGTCGTCGCCGATATCGGCCAGTTTGCCGATGTCGAGTACTTACGAGGCTGATAACGGACTGGCTCACTCCCATAGATTGAGCGACTGCACGCTGGGATTGGCCTTACCCCAAAAGAGTTAAAACTCTACTGACCTCAACTTCCGAAAGCTGTCTTCGCACCATGATAACAAATTCAAAATAAAAAACAAAATTAACAGATCACATATGGCGAACCGAAATGCAGAAATTAAATGAAATCGCATGGAACTCGGTAATCTGCCGGTTTTGAGGGATCGTTAATTACGAATCTCAGGTCGAAGAAATAAAAAAAAACGACGGGTCCAATATGGCGAACCGAAATGCAAAGTTTGATTCAATTCGAATTTGCGATCCTCAATTTAAATCTCAGATCCGTAATGAATGACCTCGAAAACCCCCAAACATCGAGTTTCGCCCGATTGCAAGAATTTTTGCATTTGATCCGCCATTTTGAATCCGCCATTTTGGATCCGCCATTTTGAATTTTTCCATTTTTTATCCCAGATTCGCAATCAGCAACCTCGAAAACCCTTGAATACCAAATTTCGTAATTTTCTGATTTTTTTTTTTTCGAGAAATTTCACCCCGCGCTGATACCTGAGAAACCTCGATTTTCGTGAAAATTGACGGATCTCGATTTTCTCCAAAAGAACGGGGTTGCAACCCGAATAAAGAATAAAGGCAGCGATCTGCTATTTGGTGGAGTATTTCTACATACCCTGCACTAAAAAAAACGCAAAAACCTTTGGTGCCTCTGCATTTGTTGTAATGTTATAACATGATAAACAAAAAACAATCAGTTTTACAATGTTGAAAACGGCTTCTGAAAAATAAACAGTTTTGTAGGGGGAAATCCAAGCTTTCCAACGATGCCGGTTTGGATGCTGCGCGATGATTTGGACCAGAGTTATGACCGGTCAAAGTTGAAAAATGCATTTTTTCGTAAAGCTGCGATGACTTGGCTAAAAAAAATCGCACAGAAATTGAAAAAACATCAAATTGTTGGGAAAGATACAAGCTTTCGAATGGTCGAAACAGATTTTCGAAAAAAAAAATTCTGTTCCCCGTGTACCTTGTCAAACTCGAGCAAATATTTTGATTTTATGTTTTGTTTTGTTTAACAACGAATTTCTTTATTTAAACGAAACCAAAAAAAATTATTTATCATCAGATTATCAAAGTCGAAGGTTTACACTACAAAATGCTTTTTTTTTTCATTTTTTCTCCACCATTTTTCACCGAGTTACAGCGGTTTGAAAAAGGGCTATTTTTCATCGAAAAAATAGTGATCCCTTAATTGTTGCGCTTAGTATATATATATATATATATATATATATATTGGGTTGGTAAGAAAGTCTTGCGACACTTTCCTTTCGATTAAAATATGTTTTCTTCTAACGAAGTTCTACAACATTCGAGAGTAGTATATTCAAGACTAGTCTAGAACCTTCCATGCCGTAGGGTATATAAGCGAGTCAGTTGTTCCGCGCAGACAGTACGAGCGAAGATGGATCATAGTGCACTTCGATCGATTGCATATTACGAATTTTTACAAGGGCGTTCTGCAAGAACCGCAGCCGCTAATATGTCTAGTGTGTTCAAGGCCAACGTAGTTCATCATTCAACGATATCCCGTTGGTACCAGCGTTTCCGTTCTAGCGATACATCTTTTGAAGACAAACCTAGGTCCGGCAGGAAATCAACTGTTGACGATGAAGAACTACGAGCACTTACAAATGCAAAGCCTAATACGTCGTCACGGGAATTAGCTTACAAACTCGGCTGTAGCCATCCCACGATTCTCCAACATTTACAAAATCTCGGATACAGAAAAGTTGTTTCTTCTTGGATACCACACGATCTCAGCGAATCAAACAAAGCGACTCGCGTGTCCATCTGTCTTTCACTCCTGCAACGTGCACACAGAAAGGATTTTCTTCAAGAAATAGTCATCGGAGATGAAAGCTGGGTGCTTTATGTTAACTACACACGTAAGCGACAATGGCTACCGAAAGGAGAAAAACCAGATCCGACCCTTAAGCTGCCCCGCGAAGCGAAGAGAGTTTTACTCTGTTGTTGGTGGGATTCTGAGGGCATGCTATATTACGAACTGCTCCCATCCAACACCACGATAAATGCAAATACTTACTCTGCACAACTGCAAAAGCTGGCTGAAATTATCAAACAAAAAAGGCGTAAACGTCTCCAAGTTCGGCTTCTCCACGACAATGCTCGACCCCACGTAGCTAAGATGACACAACAATCTATTTCGCAGCTGGGATGGGAAGTTCTACCGCATCCACCGTATTCACCAGACCTAGCACCTACCGACTACCATCTGCTTCGAGCTTTAAAAAATTATTTACAGGATAAAAAATTTGATGATGTCGCGGATCTCAAAAATACACTGGTCGACTTTTTCAATTCACGACCTAAAGAATTCTGGAGTGCAGGCGTGCAAAGTCTACCAGAGCGTTGGGCACGAGTTGTAGATACAGAGGGAGCATACATTACTGAATAATTGTTTACTGTTAAAATAAAATGTTTTTATATTTTACTCATGTTGTGTGTCGCAAGACTTTCTTACCAACCCAATATATATATATATATTGTAACGGTTTTGTTGGTACTCCGCTAACCCGCCTGGTATGGTGGCGGCTGCAGCAAAACCGTCCTCTGGCTCGGGGCCGTCATCGCGATCACGACATGATTCCGTAGGGTTCTCTAAGCGACGTTAGGATTTTGATTTAATATTCTGTTTATTTTCTTTATTTTCGCCACCTCAACGTCTGGCTTACACGAGCCAAGGTACCCACGGCCAGGAAGAGCGAGAGGGAAAGAAGGCGAGGCCAAACATTCGCCCAAGGCCAAAGATCGGGAAGACGCGGTGGCCCAACTATGGTCAAACGTTCGGAAAGACGCCGATTCCCGCGAAAATTACCTACCCAGGGCCGTGATTCACGCCCCCCCCCCCTTCACTTCTTCCGTTTCTTCTGGACCGGGGCCGAATTGTCGCCCTCGGCCGATAATAAGTCTGGTGTCGGTCGCGGTCCTTACTCCCGTCGTCGCCAAGGTCGACCGTTACGAAATATCATCCAGGGAAGGACGAGGCTCCTCTAGGTCAGGGAATACGGCCCACGGAAAGAGCGGACTTTTCATTTTCCGTTAAGGGAGGTTCAGGATTCGAAATCCGCGCTTGATCGATAAGCACACTCCCGAAAATTATTCGATACGGGCCTGTTCGCTTTGGTGTAATCATAAGAACAGAAACTAAAGTAAAGGTGGGGGGTATGCTTCTCGTACGTCGGCCGGCTTTTGCGCTAGCTTCCTGCGAAGTGTCGAGCCGGACGGACATGGGCCGAGACAATGGGAAACGACCGAATTACGCAGCCGGTGAGCTTGGCAATGCCTTCGGCAACAATCCGGGTAATTTTCGGCCGTACGGTCGGCTCACGATCTCGCGCATCTTTACCGTGGCCACGGCCTCTGTCGCATTTCCGTAATTATCAATCCCGTCATACGTAGCTAGCGCGTATTGTCGGGACATCGTGTCGTGGTTGCGCGCGGGAAGCTCAATCCCGTTTCACGACGAGCTTCGGCTCGATTCCTTTGTTTAGTCCGTAAAAAGTGTGAGTGAACGTGTGCCCGGAAAATTGGGACGTATCGTCCTCGGTGATCCCTCGGCCTGCGGCGAGGCTTGAGCAAGGGGAAAGGGGGAGGATTGCCCTCATCTCGGGACGTCTTCACGGAGAACTAGCCTCCCGTTTATCATCGGGGTGCGGGTTCGAACCCGTGCGAGCTGCCGTCCATATTAACAGCATGTACCGGGTGCCCCTTTCCCCAGAGTAAAGATTTTCCCGGCTTCGTCGCGGGGGAGATGTTGCTGAGCGTCGGCGTCCACGTAAGTAACGACCGGGGGATTTTTCCCGGGATATTTCTTTCTTTAATTAACGCTCGGCCGGGTAATCGATTAGCGGGGGCCCGGTTTTGTAATATTAATGTGGCCGGTAGGGGAGAGAGAGGAGAGGCCAAAACGAGCTCGACGTATATTGTGTGTATGTGTAGGCCCCGGTCGGAATTGGTGTGTGTGTGTGCGCGCGAGAGTAATTGTCTCGCGAGATTTCTCGCGCATTGTATATATTTTGTTTTCCGATTTTTGTCCCGGTGTTCCTTGCGAAGGAGGGGAATTATTAACGAAATGTAAAATAAATTCCCTGACGATAGATTTTTCTTGCCGCGCGTGATTGACACTTGACCCATCCCCTCTACCTTATCCACGAGGCTGTAGTTTGGCCGGACACTGCGTTCCCTTTTCTCATCCCGACAAGCCGATTTTCGGCTGGCGCCCTATATAAATTGTCGGAACGAGAGGAGGGGAGTTTTGTGACTCTCCCGGTCCTTTTACCCCAGCTCCCTCGATTTTGCGGTCACAATATATATACAGAGTGACAATTTGGGGATGGCACCTATTTTTAAATCCATTTGGGCGGCCATTTTGAATCAGTTGACGTGCGCTTTTAGAATAGTTTTTCGGCAACTTTTCGAAAAACAATATAGGGCTCATGTGAAAAAAATAAATTTCATGGAAAACAAGAAAAAAGATTTGAAAAAAAATTAAAATGGCATTCCGCGCCGACCGAAGCGAAGTCGATTCGATTTTGAACACGGAAGATTCGAATAGAAGTCGTTCGAAAAATGGTATGACTGAGAAAAACAATCCCAAAATTTCGAAATCGAACGATAGTTCAAACGTTGAGTTTGACTTCCGTAGTATCTCGGGAACGGCAGAACCTGCGAACGGATTCAGCGGAGTGAGTAGGCGCTGGAGCTTCTGCTGCTGTGTTCGCGTCAGGGCTGTCATGGGGCCGCAAACGTCACCGAGAAACGTCAGGCCGCAGCTGACGTTTCGAGAAGCCAAAATGTGCTGACAAAGAGTCACCGTAACAAGCAATTTTTCGATTTTTATTCATTTTTTCAACTTCAAAATTGTTTTTTAGCAATAATGCGTAATTTATTTATTCACAGACATTGTTGTGCCCCGGCTTCTGATGATGCGCGAAGAGCACGGAAATTCGCTCTCGAGTAAGTTGACACCGTGGGTTGTCGGATGCTCGAGGGCGAGGGTATGTGGGGACTTTTCCCGTTCCGAGTAAATCTCCAACTCGGGATATTGCAACTTCAACAACTTATATTTTATTTAAAATTAGGCAACAATATTACAATTCTTTTTTATGCCTTGAGACCGACCTCCTCGGCTTCTGGCCGAAGACTGCCTTTCGATTGATTCTTTCGGCTAATTGTTAACTCGGGTTTTCGCAACCAATCGTTCGAGAACGTTCGATTCGTTCGATTCCGATTCAGCGCTTTTCCGGCTGAGTCGAGCGGAATATCGGGCTTGTGAAATATCGCGCTCGATATCGTCGCTTGGGGTCTTTGAACCTCATGCGTTAGCAATATGAAAATTCCTGTCTTTTGAGGGCACAACATTCCTCCACCTTGGGAAGACGAAATTCCCAATTTCGGCGATATAATACATTTTTTTCTTTTTCATAACTTTGGCAAGTTTTGTCTCTCGGTCGTCTCTCGGCTTACAATAATACAATAGATTACGAAGGTACAAGTGCCTTCCTAATATTATATTATATACCCTTTTTTTTTTTTTCCTTTTTGATTCATACACATTTACGTTGTGCGTGTGCGAGGTGCATTTCGCGTGAATATGACTCGCGGATTTTGTGAGTCAGCTGTTGCCTTGCGTTTGGCAGCTCGCGGTCTGGCCGGAACTACGTCAGCAAGATCGTCGTTCGGCGATGTAGCATTTAAACGTCGCCGTTGCAACGCTTTAATTCCGAAATATGATATAATCATTGCGAAGGGAATAATTCCGCTGAGGGCATAATTCCCTATAATGTGACTCTGTGTTGTCACATGATCGTAATTTTTGTTTAATTTTGTCTTCAATATTTCTATTCGTTCGCCAATTTTGTTAACTTCGTATGGATCATTGATTATCGTATGAGGAATATTTTCCAATATTAAAGGTTGAGGTGTTTCGTTTTCTGTAGTCAGAAAAGATAGGTTGAATGGCGGTAAAAATTGTAGGAATTTTTCGTGTACAGTTTCCTTCAAATTTTCAATCTTAAAATCTATGGAGGTGACGGAACATTTCCCATCCAAAGCCAATAATCCTGTTCCAGTAATTGTTGCATGAGTCGTCGCAGAGTTTTTACAGTTTATCGTGAGAGCTATTGTCTCTGGGGCTACATATATCCATTGCCCTTCTTGTTCCAGAGCAATGACCAAAGAATTTTCTAATTTAACTAAACGATGTGTACAATTCGCTTTTTCGGGGTCTCTTCCTAAAAATATCGATAGTTCGCATGACACTCCTGATCGTATTATTTGTCTCGCGTTTTTCGGATGACAGTAATATTGATAATTTTGTCGTTTACATTTGGATAATTCGTTTTCTGAGAATGACAGATATTCTCGACGCTCTTGATCAATTATAACATTTTTTACGGTCGTTTCTATGAACTGAAACGTGTCTTTTTCTACTCTTACGGGTAGAGGATAAACTTTATTCACATTGAATTCGTTGTTGTTGATTAATGGGATTTTTATCACAACGGTGAGGGTATTCTGAATACTATATGCGCCTAATTCAGAAATTTCCAGTAATTCGTTAATTTTTTCTGGACGTATTTATGTCGGAAAATTCAATCCTATTGGTAGGTTTGGCAATGCTTCTATTAGATACGCGTAGAGTTGTCTAGGCGGCAATATTGTAGGATTAACGATTCCTTTTGGCAAGCCTACTAAAAAGTTAGATAATTGACGTATGTCGTTTAATAAGGATTCGATTATTACGCTAATAGTTGTTAATTTCTCGTCCAATTGTTGACGTGTTAAAATATCTATTACGAGATTTTGCACTCCATGGTGTAAATTATTTACTAAACGGCCTAGTGTTTCCTCGTTTGCCGCGAGGCGATTCGTTGTGCGATTGAACATTTCCAGTGTAATTTGCTGGATTTGCAAATTTTCTTTTAACGCATCTTCTGTTGTTTCTTGCTTTTTCGTTATCGCTGTAATTTGTCGTTCGATGTTCGCAGCGTCATTCGCATCTAAGTTACCTGTTATCGATTTTATAATGGATCCTAATCCGTCTATTAATCCTCTTTTATTTATTCTACCTTTTGTGCCGGTAATATCATAAATGGACTGCATTTCAGAATCTATTTTTCCTTTCATGTTTTCGAAAGAGCTCGTTATGAGAGAACATAGCTTGTCCTCTGGCATCGTTTTACATAATTTTAATAGCTTTTCCAACTTTTCCCTAATACTCTTTTCTCTATTTGCTATTGGTAGAAGATCCATGCGGATTACCAGTTTCCACATTTCCTGAATCGTGTGTAGTTTTCCGATTTCCTCGTAATAAATTCCTGGGGTTGAGGAAAATTGCGTTGCGTGGAATTCTTCATTTTCCTTTCTTTCATTAGTCCCTTCTGTTGTCCTAACTGTTGAGATTAATAACCTGCAAAAAGGGTTTGCCTTTTTATTTTCAATAATATATTTATTTTGGGTTGGTTCCCCTGTGCAATACTCTTTTTTTTTCTCTAAGAGGCGATGCTTCGTCAGCGTCGCGGTCAGGGACCGTACGGGTCTCCTGATGCAGGGTCAGCTCGTTTAGCTGGCCTTGAGTGCACACTGCGCTCGGTATAGCTTGGTGCCGGGCGCGATTAATGGAAAGGTGGGGAGGCTTTTGGGGTTTAAATAGCTCCACTGTTCTGTAGGGGTTACATCAATCATTCTACCATCTTCCACGTGAAGTCTTCCGGAAAGGATAAGAATTCGAGTGAGTATTTGTCTTTGTTTTCCCTTTTTCTTGTTTACTCTCTATTATTTCTTTTCTAAAGTGTTTCTGTATTCTTATTTATTTGCCCTTCTTTTTTTTCTTTTTCTTTGTTTTAGAATGGAACCCGCATTCTACCACGGCACCCAGCTGACGTTTAAGAGCCAGAGTTTCGATCTCGTTTTAGTGAGTATTCAGAATTACATACATATATGTTTTTTTTTTTTTTTTTTTTTTTTTTTTTTTTTTGATACTAATAGGTCCCCTTTTTTTTTATTTTCAGTCGGTAAAACGGCCGTCGTCTGGCCGGCGTGTGTGGAGGGGATCGTGGCTTCGCAATTTTGTCGCCCTAGCCAAAGGCGTTCGATCCCGACGGCGAGCGCTCCGGGAGGCCCTCACCCGTCTTTGGGGTGATGACGCCTTTTCTCGTGAATGCGTCGAGTGGGATTGGGAAGGCATCCCGGGTGATTCCTTCGGGCTGCGAGCCCTATTTGGGCTGGAGCCCTTACCTGGTTTTATGCCCGATCCGAGCTGGGAGGCCTATGTGGCCTGCATGAATTAGTTATAAGGTTTTTCTTGACTGTAACAATATATTGAAAAAAGGAATAATTTGTTTCTTTGATTTTTTTCCGCGCGTTTTTCCCTTTTTCCATTTCAGGCTTTTATTCTAGTTCATTTAGGACTTCGTTTTTTTTTTGTTTTTATTTATATATGTATATATATTATTATTATTATTAAAAAAAAATTTTTTTTTTTTTTTTTTTTTTTTTGAACGGGTGGCGGCTCGCCACCCGTACGCGAATCCGTTGCGTGACGTCGGTTGCTCGGGCGCGCACCAATGGTGGTGCTTGCCACCTACTCCTCACTCGGGAGCGAGTGGCGGGGGTACCTCGCGGTTCGGCCTCGCTGGCCCCGCGATAATGTATCTACCCTATCGGTTAGTGGGTAATGTAGGGCTTGATGCGGTCTACATGTACCCGTACAGCCTTGCGTCCGCGGCCGATAGTGTAGTTCACGTCGGAGTCTTTGTTCCGCACTGTGTAGGGCCCTGTCCACTTGGGGGAAAGCTTTGCTGATCGGCCTCGGCGTACAGTAGTGTCGTGGAGGAGGACTCGGTCGCCGGGGCGGTACTCCACCGTACCAGCGGCGATATCATGCCCTTCTTTTACCCTTTCCTTTCCTTTTTCCAGTCGTTCTTTCGCCACGTGCCATGTGGCTCGGAGCCGTTCGCGTAACTCGGAGACATAATCGTCGTATGAGTACGTCTTTCGTGGTGCTTCTTTGAGCGCCGTCGGTAAATCGGCTACCTTACCAAACACCAACTCGTATGGAGTGAAACCTGTCGCTGTGTGCGGGGTGGTATTGTAGGTGAACATCGCGTATGGCAACCACTCATCCCAATCCGTTTGATCCTCTTTTATGAAACATTTCAGATATTCTGCGAGAGTTCGGTGTGAACGCTCCAATGCTCCGTTTGATTGGGGATGGTATGCTGTCGTTTGAATCTTTTTAATTCGGAATAACTGGCACATCTCCTTGAATGTTTCGCTCAGAAAATTCGTTCCTTGGTCGGACAATAATTCTTTCGGAGTGCCGTACTTGCAAACAATTTGAGTTGCAAATCCTTTGGCTACTTCCTTGGCTTCTTGCGTTTTTAGCGGTATAGCTGCGCTATACTTGGACAATGCGTCTTGAAAAGTCAGGATGTATTTATTCCCGGCTTCGGTCTCGGGTAAGGGACCTACTATATCGACTGCACATTTGACGAATGGTGTCTTGGGTGTGTCGGTAATAGTCATGGGGGCATGCTTGCGTCGCGAGATTTTATTTTTCTGGCATTTGTCGCATGATTTTACGTAGTTTTTTATTTCGTTATTCATTCCAGGCCAGCTATACTTTATCTTTATTCGTTGTTTCATCCTTTTTTCGCCTGGGTGGCCTCCGAGAGGGGCGTCGTGGTATTCTTGCAGAATCGTACCTCGCTCCTCTTCACTCGGGCACTCTCGATCTCCTATTTCCGTCTCTGTCTCGCTATCGCTTGTTGTCTCGCTTGCGCTTGAGTCTTTTTCTATTTCCTTCTCTTTTTCGCTCGGGCCTGCTGCCTGGTCCGCCTCCACTGGTGGGAGTGGCGGTCCGTTCTCGCTCGCGCGGGCCTCTGTCGCCTTGTGTGGGCGTTCCTCTCTAGCGGGCTGCATTGTTTTTTTCGGCCGGCCACGTGCTCGCGGGACCAGCTGACCACGGCCATGCTGGCTCGGGTCTGTTGATGCGGCCGGCGGTGGCGCGGAGCGGGGGGCCTTCCGCGGCCTTCCTCTACCACGCTTCTCGGCGTCCTTGTGACGTACCACCGTCTCGGTTTCTTGCCGCGTCAGCATCAACACATACATACGGCTTAAAGCATCCGCATTCGTATTCTTCTTGCCAGCCTTATACTCGATGGTATAGTTGAATTCCTCTATTTTTATTCTCCAGCGCATCAGTCGTGATCCTGGATCTTTTACGTTGAAAAGCCATGTGAGGGGCTTATGATCCGTCACGATGGTGAATTTTGTTCCATATATGTATGGTCGGAATTGCGCTACTGCCCAGATTATTGCTAGCATTTCCTTCTCCGTTGTTGAATAATTCGTTTCTGCCTTGTTCAGAGTACGACTCGCGTAACAGACGGGTAGATCTTCTCCGATTTTTCCTTGCGATAAGATCGCGCCGATTGCCTTGTCAGAGGCATCAGTTGTCACCACGAAGGGTTTCTCGAAATCCGGATACTGCAGGATCGGTGCAGTGCTGAGAGTTTCCTTCAATTTTTGGAAAGCTTGTTCGCAGTTTTCGTCCCAAATGAATTTGTTTTCTTTCTTAATCAGTTCTGTTAACGGCTTTGAAAGTTTTGAAAAATCCTGTATGAATTTTCGGTAATATCCGGCTAGTCCCAGAAATGATTGAACCTCTTTTACGTTTTTTGGGGCTGGAAATCGTTGTACAGCCTCTATTTTTTCTGGATCCGGTTTTACTCCTACTTCGGTAATAATGTGTCCCAAGTACTGGGTTTCCTTTCGCAGAAATCGACATTTCCTAGGTTGAACCTTTAATTGGGCTTCTCTCAGTCGATCGAATACTTCTGTCAGCCGTTTGTTATGTTCTTCGAACGATGATCCATATACTACTATATCGTCGAGATATACGTAGCATTTTAGTCCTTGTAATCCAGCAAGCACAGCATCCATCAGCCTTTGAAAGGTTGGTGGGGCGTTTTTTAATCCAAATGGCATTCGGTTGTACTCGTAATGTCCAAGAGGAGTGGCGAAAGCGGTTTTCTCCTTGTCTTTTTCGGCCATTGGGATTTGATGAAATCCCGATGCCAAATCGAGAGTCGTGAAGTATTTTGCTCGTCCCAATTGGTCCAATATTTCGGTAATATTAGGCAATGGATACGAGTCTCCTTCCGTTGCTTCGTTGAGTTTTCGGAAGTCTACTACCACTCTCTTGCGTATTTTTCCGTTGGCGTCAGGCTTTTTTGGAACGACGAGTAGAGGAGCATTCCATGGGCTCTTGCTCGGTCGAATTATTTCGTTTTTTAGCATCTCTTTTGTCTGCGCCATTACTTCTTGCTTGTGGACTTCTGGTAATCGATATGGACGAATTTTTATTGGCATTGTCCCTGATCGTACGCTTATGCGGTGCTCCACTATAGCGGTGCACCCAAGCGACTCTTCCTCCAAATGGAAGACGTCTGCGTATGCGTCAGCAAATTCGCGTAGGAATTTTTCTTCTTCTGGGTTTAAGTTCGAATCTCTTTTGATTTCTTCCCATATTTTGTCTTTTCTTTTTAATTTTTCTTTGATCGTTACAGCACTTATTTCCTTTTCTTCGGTTGGCTGTTCTTCTTTAATTTCTTCAATTTGCACGGTTGGCCTTTCTATTTCGATTTCTTCATTGTTTGAGTTTCGCACTACTATGAGGCAGGAATGTCCTTCTGGGTGGACGTAACATCCGCCTATCTTTACTCCTGGTCGCAGTTCTTTTGCTGCGACACAGCCTATTTTTGCCGTTAATGTTTTTGCGTATAGCATTTGCTCTGTTCTGGGAGGTAGTTTAATTTTATTCGTTCCGTCCAGCATGGGGATCGGATGTCCGTATATTTTAATATGTCTTCCGCTTAGGATGTCGACATTGTGCTCTCTCATGAAGTCCAAACCCATTATTCCGTCTACTTCCAGTGGTACTGTGTCATCTATTACGTAGAATCCGTGTTCTACGTTTACTGCGGGTGTTTCTAGCACGAGCATAATTTTACACAGTGCGTAGAATTTTTTTCCTCCGATTCCTTTGAGTTCGATCGTTTCTTCTATTATTTCTGTGTCCTTTTTTAATACACTCTTTTTTATGAGACTACATTGTGCTCCGGTGTCTCCTTTCAACGTGAGGATTTTGTCTTTAGCCTGGGGAGACGCGATGTGGAAGTCGCTAGCGGCTCCTCCAGAATTGATCGTCGTTATCCAGTACGATTTTATTTTCTTCCTTGTATTTTTTCTTTTGGACGGACCTGTATTCGATGCTTCGGTTATTTTTCTGACGTTGCAGTTTTTGTCTCCGCTCGATGTCGTTGCCATATCGAGCGAAAATGACCTAATTGTTTTCCTGTTTTCTCTGTCGTTGCAGTTATATTCTCTTGGCCTGTTTACGTTTGTTGCCGTTACCATACCGAACGAAAATGATCCAATTGTTTTTTTCTTTTCGCTGTCGTTACGATTTTCTTCCTTCGGTCTGTCTTCTTTTGGCCTATTTTTATTTGAGTTCCAGTGGTACTGATTTGGGCGCCCTGGGGGCCCACTCTTGTTGTAGTAGCTGGTTCCTTGGCCCTGCTGATAATTCGTTTGATGATTTTGATGATACCCGGTTCCCGGTGCCTGTCGGTATCCGTTTCCTTGTCCTTGTTGCCAATTCCTTTTTCGGCAATCCTTGTACGCGTGTCCCGGTTTCTTGCAGTAATTGCAAGTAATGTTGAATTGTTGCACGCTTTTCGATGGAGCTGGTAGACTGTATCGTCCGTAAGACGATGTGTTGGATCGGCAATCCTTCGCTAAATGTCCCATTTTGTGACATTTATTGCACGTCATCGGCGGTCGTTTTTCCAGATGAGTCTGTTTGTTTATAGATTCGCCTCCTTGTAGCGATTTTTCCTCTTCCATTGCTCCTTTAAGGGCTGATCCGAGATCCTTGAATCCTCGAGCCTTTACGATGACTTGGTATTCCCTTCGAAGTCCTCTTTCGAAGTTGTATAGGGCTAATTTCCTTACATATGTCTCTATTGTTCTTTTTTCCGCAGGCGATCTTGCCTCGGTTGTGCTGGCTTCGATTAATTCCATCATTATGGCCTCGAGTCGTTGACCGTATGCTAACACGCTCTCGTTGTATTTTTGCTTGCACGTATTAAAATCGACCTGTAACGCGGCTACTGTTCGTCGCGTTCCATATAATGCTGTCATTTCTTCTTTAAATTGTTCATACGATTCTATTTCTTTATATCGGGTATCTTTTCGCGCTTTTCCTATTACTTTTGTTGCTAACACGGATTGTAAAAGGGAATGTCTATCGGCTGCTGCAACGCACGCGTTTGCATAACCGAATGCTTCAATTATATCGTCGACTTCTTCAGGTTTTTCGCCATCAAATCGGGGAATGAGGCTTCTCGCCTCCTTTAGGGTCATGAAAACATTTTCTTGTGCCATGTTATCTGAATTAAGTTGGAGTAGGGAAAATTCTTGAATTTCTATTTCGCGACCACGCCTAGTGTCTATATTTTCTGGAGATTGATCAGAATCTGTTGATTGATCAGAAAAATGGACGGTTCGATCTGCTGCGGATCGAATTTTGGTACGTTTCGCAGCTGTCGGCCTATTTGAGGAATTTTGTGAATTTGGGCTTTCGTCTGAACTTGTTGCGGATCGAAATCGCTTTTTCCTAGGTTCCTGTAGTTCTTGTTCGACTCTGTTTCTCGGGACGATCTCTTGCAATGAGTTCGTCGAAAATTGAGTTTAATGAACGCGATAATTTGTTGTTACCCGGTAATCGGTATAATTTACGACGCTCGTCTTCGTTTGACATTAATGTTTAATTGTTTGGCTTTGGAGGGTGTTTTTTTTTTTTTTTTTTTTTATAAATGTTCCGTCACTTACAGTACGATGATGCGCTTCATGTTGATCGATACTTCGTAGTCGGTTGTTCACAAGATGTTGACCTCGTTCTCGTAGCTGTTTGGCAGGAAATTGCCAGTGTTGTTCCCTGTTGTCGTGTTGCTTTGGTTTGCTGTTCTCGTGCGCTCTGTTGTTCCGTTGTAGAAGGTATTTGGTGAGTCTTCGTCCTGGGGTCGGTCTGGTATCGATGATCCTCGGGATCTGGTTGCTTTTGGACAGCTCTGTACGGTTGACTCGGGCGTTTGCTTACGCCGCACGTTTTCTTTTTATTTGTCCGGTTCGACGGTCGTCGATCGGGTTACTCGTTGACCTCCTTTTCAGCACTTGCTGCGTTTAGTTTATTTTGGACGTTGGATAGGATGTTTCCTTCTTCTTTTTTTTTTTTTTTTTGAAGTTGTGTAATGCAAGGTTGCGGTATCCCTAATTGCGGGAATCCCACCGCTGCCACCAATGTTGTGCCCCGGCTTCTGATGATGCGCGAAGAGCACGGAAATTCGCTCTCGAGTAAGTTGACACCGTGGGTTGTCGGATGCTCGAGGGCGAGGGTATGTGGGGACTTTTCCCGTTCCGAGTAAATCTCCAACTCGGGATATTGCAACTTCAACAACTTATATTTTATTTAAAATTAGGCAACAATATTACAATTCTTTTTTATGCCTTGAGACCGACCTCCTCGGCTTCTGGCCGAAGACTGCCTTTCGATTGATTCTTTCGGCTAATTGTTAACTCGGGTTTTCGCAACCAATCGTTCGAGAACGTTCGATTCGTTCGATTCCGATTCAGCGCTTTTCCGGCTGAGTCGAGCGGAATATCGGGCTTGTGAAACATCGCGCTCGATATCGTCGCTTGGGGTCTTTGAACCTCATGCGTTAGCAATATGAAAATTCCTGTCTTTTGAGGACACAACAACATCAATTAACAAGAAAATTTTTCAAAAACAATTTTCGAAATAAAAATTCAAATAAAAAAAAAATTCCGAATTTTTAGGGTAGTTTAAAAAAAACTGTTTTTTGTGGTTGTTAAGAAATTGTATTTCAACGATTGGAGCTGCAAAAAAATTAAAAGTTCGAGATTCGTGTGAAGAGAATCAGACAACCGTAGGGGGGTATATCAACTTTTTAAAATTATTTTTTAAATTGACATTGAAAACAAAGGTGATTGACTGGTAAAAAAAATCGACCAAATTTTGTTTGACAAGAGGAGATTATCGTTCACGCGTGAATTTTTTTTTTCTTTTTGAAAAAATTTGTTTATTCTTTTTATTTGAAATTTTTTTTTAAATGGCGAATTTTTTTTTTTTCTTGATATTGATGTCTTTGAATAGAAAAATTACGCATTATTGCTAAAAAACCATTTTGAAGCTGAAAAATTGAATAAAAATTGAAAAATCGCTTGTTGTGGTGATTTTTGACAGAAACGATCAATTTAATCGTCAGGGCATTAAGAAACAAAAAATCGCAGCGCTTTGCATCTTGGAGGGTTTTTTGGGGACACTTCGAGGTTAAAAAATTACCCACAATATCCTTCGTTCATGCACTATATCCAAACTTATACCGAATTTTCCAAATATCCTTAAATTCGCAAATTTTCAACTTTTTTTCAGTCAACATCATAAATTCGAAAAAAAATTGTATCCACAGTCACTAATTGCATATCGTAGAGAATGTTTTGCAGTTCCCAGAAAATCGGAGACGAATTCAGGCCAGTAATATCGGGAATGTTCGCTCGGGGCCCCGAGAACCATTCCGAGCACCGATTTTATCTTTGTTAAATAAACAATACTCCTACCGTCGTTCTCGCAGCATCGTCAGACTTTTCGACCCATTCTGACCGGAAATAAGATAAAATCGGAGACGAATTCGGGGCAGTAATATCGGGAACGTACCATCGAGGCACCGAGAACCATTCCGAGCTACGATTTTATCTTTGTTGAATAAACAATGCTCCTACCGTCGTTCTCGCACCATCGCCAGACTTCTGGACCCATTCTGACGGGAAGTAAGATAAAATCGGAGACGACTTCGGGGCAGTAACATCGGTAATGTTCGCTCGAGGCCCTGAGAACCATTCCGAGCACCGATTTTATCTTTGTTAAATAAACAATTCTCCTACCGTCGTTCTCGCAGCAACGTCAGACTTCTCGACCGATTCTGACCGGAAGTAAGATAAAATCGGAGACGATTTCGGGGCAGTAATATCGGGAATGTTCGCTCGAGGCACCGAGAACCATTCCGAGCACCGATTTTATCTTTGTTAAATAAACAATGCTCCGACTGTCGTTCTCGCAGCATCGTCAGACTTCTCGACCAATTCTGACCGGAAGTAAGATAAAATTGGAGACGAATTCGGGGCAGTAATATCGGGAACAAAAGATCGAGGCCCCGATCATTCCGAGCACCGATTTTATCTTTGTTAAATAAACAATTCCCCTAACGTCGTTCTCGCTCTATCGTCAGAATGCTCGACCCATTCTGACCGGAAGTAAGATAAAATCGGAGATTATTTCGGGGCAGTAATATCGGGAATTTGCGATCGAGGCCCCGCAAACTATTCCGAGCACCGATTTTATCTTTGTTAAATAAACAATGCTCCAATCGTCGTTCTCGCTGCATCTTTAGATTTCTTGCCCCATTCTGACCGGAAGTAAGATAAAATCGGAGACGAATTCGGGCCCGTAATATCGGGAAAGTTCGCTCGAGGCCCCGAGAACCATCCCGAGCACCGATTTTATCTTTGTTAAATAAACAATTCTCCTACCGTCGTTCTCGCAGCATCGTCAGACTTGTCGACCCATTCTGACCGGAAGTAAGATAAAATCGGAGACGATTTCGGGGCAGTAACATCGGGAATGTTCGCTCCAGGCCCCGAAAACCATTCCGAGCACCGATTTTATCTTTGTTAAATAAACAATACTTCTACCGTCGTTCTCGCACCATCGCCAGACTTTTCGACCTATTCTGACCGGAAGTAAGATGAAATCGGAGACGACTTCGGGGCAGTAACATCGGTAATGTTCGCTCCAGGCCCCGAGAACCATTCCGAGCACCGATTTTATCTTTGTTAAATAAACAATACTCCTACCGTCGTTCTCGCACCATCGCCAGACTTTTCGACCTATTCTGACCGGAAGTAAGATAAAATCGGAGACGACTTCGGGGCAGTAACATCGGTAATGTTCGCTCGAGGCCCTGAGAACCATTCCGAGCACCGATTTTATCTTTGTTAAATAAACAATGCTCCTACCGTCGTTCTCGCAGCATCGTCAGACTTCTCGACCGATTCTGACCGGAAGTAAGATAAAATCGGAGACGATTTCGGGGTAGTAATATCGGGAATGTTCGCTCGAGGCCCCGAGAACCATTCCGAGCACCGATTTTATCTTTGTTAAATAAACAATACTCCTACCGTCGTTCTCGCACCATCGCCAGACTTTTCGACCTATTCTGACCGGAAGTAAGATAAAATCGGATACGACTTCGGGGCAGTAACATCGGTAATGTTCGCTTGAGGCCCTGAGAACCATTCCGACCACCGATTTAATCTTTGTTAAATAAACAATGCTCCTACCGTCGTTCTCGTAGCATCGTCAGACTTCTCGACCGATTCTGACCGGAAGTAAGATAAAATCCGAGACGATTTCGGGACAGTAATATCGGGAATGTTCGCTCGAGGCACCGAGAACCATTCCGAGCACCGATTTTATCTTTGTTAAATACACAATGCTCCGTCCGTCGTTCTCGCAGCATCGTCAGACTTCTCGACCCATTCTGACCGGAAGTAAGATAAAATCGGAGACGAATTCGGGGCAGTATCATCGGTAATGTTCGTTCGAGGCCCTGAGAACCATTCCGAGCACCAATTTTATCTTTGTTAAATAAACAATTCTCCTACCGTCGTTCTCGCAGGATCGTCAGACTTCTCGACCGATTCTGACCGGAAGTAAGATAAAATCGGAGACGATTTCGGGGCAGTAATATCGGGCATGTTCGCTCGAGGCATCGAGAACTATTCCGAGCACCGATTTTATCTTTGTTAAGTAAACAATGCTCCAATCATCGTTCTCGCACCATCGCCAGACTTTTCGACCTATTCTGACAGGAAGTAAGATAAAATCGGAGACGACTTCGGGGCAGTAACATCGGTAATGTTCGCTCGAGGCCCTGAGAACCATTCCGAGCACCAATTTTATCTTTGTTAAATAAACAATGCTCCGACCGTCGTTCTCGCAGCATCGTCAGACTTCTCGACCCATTCTGACCGGAAGCAAGATAAAATCGGAGACGAATTCGGGGCAGTAATATCGAGAACGAAAGATCGAGGCCCCAAGAATCATTCCGAGCACCGATTTTATCTTTGTTAAATAAACAATTCCCCTACCGTCGTTCTCGCTCCATCGTCAGAATGCTCGACCCATTCTGACCGGAAGTAAGATAAAATCTGAGACTTTTTCGGGGCAGTAATATCGGGAATTTCCGATCGAGGCCCCGAAAACTATTCCGAGCACATATTTTATCTTTATTAAATAAACAATGCTCCAATCTTCGTTCTCGCTGCATCTTTAGATTTCTTGCCCCATTCTGACCGGAAGTAAGATAAAATCGGAGACGAATTCGGGCCCGTAATATCGGGAAAGTTCGCTCGAGGCCCCGAGAACCATCCCGAGCACCGATTTTATCTTTGTTAAATAAACAATTCTCCTACCGTCGTTCTCGCAGCATCGTCAGACTTGTCGACCCATTCTGACCGGAAGTAAGATAAAATCGGAGACGATTTCGGGGCAGTAATATCGGGAATGTTCGCTCGAGGCCCCGAGAACCATTCCGAGCACCGATTTTATCTTTGTTAAATAAACAGTACTCCTACCGTCGTTCTCGCAGTATCGTCAGACTTCTCGACCCATTCTGACCGGAAGTAAGATAAAATCGGAGACGAATTCGGGGCAGTAATATCGGGAACGAAAGATCGAGGCCCCGAGAATCATTCCGAGCACCGATTTTATCTTTGTTAAATAAACAATTCCCCTACCGTCGTTTTCGCTCCATCGTCAGAATGCTCGACCCATTCTGACCGGAAGTAAGATAAAATCGGAGACTATTTCGGGGCAGTAATATCGGGAATTTCCGATCGAGGCCCCGAAAACTATTCCGAGTACCGATTTTATCTTTGTTAAGTAAACAATGCTCCAATCATTGTTCTCGCACCATCGCCAGACTTTTCGACCTATTCTGACCGGAAGTAAGATAAAATCGGAGACGACTTCGGGGCAGTAACATCGGTAATGTTCGCTCGAGGCCCTGAGAACCATTCCGAGCACCGATTTTATTTTTGTTAAATAAACAATGCTCCTACCGTCGATCTCGCAGCATCGTCAGACTTCTCGACCGATTCTGACCGGAAGTAAGATAAAATCGGAGACGATTTCGGGGCAGTAATATCGGGAATGTTCACTCGAGGCACCGAGAACCATTCCGAGCACCGATTTTATCTTTGTTAAATAAACAATGCTCCGACCGTCGTTCTCGCAGCATCGTCAGACTTCTCGACCCATTCTGACCGGAAGTAAGATAAAATCGGAGACGATTTCGGGGCAGTAACATCGGTAATGTTCGCTCGAGGCACCGAGAACCATTCCGAGCACCGATTTTATCTTTGTTAAATAAACAATGCTCCGTCCGTCGTTCTCGCTGCATTGTCAGACTTCTCGACCCATTGTGACCGGAAGTAAGATAAAATCGGAGACGAATTCGGCCAATATCATCGGTAATATTCGCTCGAGGCCCTGAGAACCATTCCGAGCACCGATTTTATCTTTGTTAAATAAACAATGCTCCTACCGTCGTTCTCGTAGCATCGTCAGACTTCTCGACCGATTCTGACCGGAAGTAAGATAAAATCCGAGACGATTTCGGGGCTGTAATATCGGGAATGTTCGCTCGAGGCACCGAGAACCATTCCGAGCACCGATTTTATCTTTGTTAAATAAACAATGCTCCGTCCGTCGTTCTCGCAGCATCGTCAGACTTCTCGACCCATTCTGACCGGAAGTAAGATAAAATCGGAGACGAATTCGGGGCAGTAATATCGGGAACGAAAGATCGAGGCCCCGAGAATCATTCCGAGCACCGATTTTATCTTTGTTAAATAAACAATTCCCCTACCGTCGTTCTCGCTCCATCGTCAGAATGCGCGACCCATTCTGACCGGAAGTAAGATAAAATCGGAGACTATTTCGGGGCAGTAATATCGGGAATTTCCGATCGAGGCCCCGAAAACTATTCCGACCACCTATTTTATCTTTATTAAATAAACAATGCTCCAATCGTCGTTCTCGCTGCATCTTTAGATTTCTTGCCCCATTCTGACCGGAAGTAAGATAAAATTGGAGACGAATTCGGGCCCGTAATATCGGGAAAGTTCGCTCGAGACCCCGAGAACCATCCCGAGCACCGATTTTATCTTTGTTAAATAAACAATTCTCCTACCGTCGTTCTCGCAGCATCGTCAGACTTGTCGACCCATTCTGACCGGAAGTAAGATAAAATCGGAGACGAATTCGGGGCAGTAATATCGGGAACGAAAGATCGAGGCCCCGAGAATCATTCCGAGCACCGATTTTATCTTTGTTAAATAAACAATTCCCCTACCGTCGTTTTCGCTCCATCGTCCGAATGCTCGACCCATTCTGACCGGAAGTAAGATAAAATCGGAGACTTTTTCGGGGCAGTAATATCGGGAATTTCTGATCGAGGCCCCGAAAACTATTCCGAGCACCGATTTTATCTTTGTTAAATAAACAATGCTCCAATCGTCGTTCTCGCTGCATTTTTAGATTTCTTGCCCCTTTCTGACCGGAAGTAAGATAAAATCGGAGACGAATTCGCCCCCGTAATATCGGGAAAGTTCGCTCGAGGCCCCGAGAACCATCCCGAGCACCGATTTTATCTTTGTTAAATAAATAATTCTCCTACCGTCGTTCTCGCAGCATCGTCAGACTTGTCGACCCATTCTTACCGGAAGTAAGATAAAATCGGAGACGATTTCGGGGCAGTAATATCGGGAATGTTCGCTCGGGGCCCCGAGAATCATTCCGAGCACCGATTTCATCTTTGTTAAATAAACAATTCCCCTACCGTCGTTCTCGCAGCATCGTCAGACTTGTCGACCCATTCTGACCGGAAGTAAAATAAAATCGGAGACGATTTCGGGGCAGTAATATCGGTAATGCTCGCTCGAGGCCCTGAGAACCATTCGGAGCACCGATTTTATCTTTGTTAAATAAACAATTCTCCTACCGTCGTTCTCGCAGCAACGTCAGACTTCTCGACCGATTGTGACCGGAAGTAAGATAAAATCGGAGACGATTTCGGGGCAGTAATATCGGGAATGTTCGCTCGAGGCACCGAGAACCATTCCGAGCACCGATTTTATCTTTGTTAAATAAACAATGCTCCGACTGTCGTTCTCGCAGCATCGTCAGATTTCTCGACCCATTCTGACCGGAAGTAAGATAAAATTGGAGACGAATTCTGGGCAGTAATATCGGGAACAAAAGATCGAGGCCCCGAGAATCATTCCGAGCACCGATTTTATCTTTGTGAAATAAACAATTCCCCTACCGTCGTTCTCGCTCCATCGTCAGAATGCTCGACCCATTCTGACCGGAAGTAAGATAAAATCGGAGATTATTTCGGGGCAGTAATATCGGGAATTTCCGATCGAGGCCCTGAAAACTATTCCGAGCACCGATTTTATCTTTTTTAAATAAACAATGCTCCAATCGTCGTTCTCGCTGCATCTTTAGATTTCTTGCCCCATTCTGACCGAAAGCAAGATAAAATCGGAGACGAATTCGGGCCCGTAATATCGGGAAAGTTCGCTCGAGGCCCCGAGAACCATCCCGAGCACCGATTTTATCTTTGTTAAATAAACAATTCTCCTACCGTCGTTCTCGCAGCATCGTCAGACTTGTCGACCCATTCTGACCGGAAGTAAGATAAAATCGGAGACGATTTCGGGGCAGTAATATCGGGAATGTTCGCTCGAGGCCCCAAGAACCATTCCGAGCACCGATTTTATCTTTGTTAAATAAACAATACTCCTACCGTCGTTCACGCACCATCGCCAGACTTTTCGACCTATTCTGACCGGAAGTAAGATAAAATCGGAGACGACTTCGGGGCAGTAACATCGGTAATGTTCGCTCGAGGCCCTGAGAACCATTCCGAGCACCGATTTTATCTTTGTTAAATAAACAATGCTCCTACCGTCGTTCTCGCAGCATCGTCAGACTTCTCGACCGATTCTGACCGGAAGTAAGATAAAATCGGAGACGATTTCGGGGCAGTAATATCGGGAATGTTCGCTCGAGGCCCCGAGAACCATTCCGAGCACCGATTTTATCGTTGTTAAATAAACAATACTCCTACCGTCGTTCTCGCACCATCGCCAGACTTTTCGACCTATTCTGACCGGAAGTAAGATAAAATCGGAGACGACTTCGGGGCAGTAATATCGGGAACGATATTCGGGTGCGATATTACGGTGTATCCGTATAATGTATATAATACGCGATATATTTATAACATGGGAACAACATCCATATTTTCGTATTGAAATGCTTCTTCACGCATTTTCATGAAAGCATCTTTCATAGAAAAATACAATAACATGCAAAAAATATTTTAACATCTCCATTAAGGAGGTAAAAAGATCATTAACCCTCCGCGGTCGCACTGTAATTCTGATGCTTCCGCGGTTTTAATGGGTCGTATGTTGTACGAGTACAATTTTCAACGGGTTGAAATGCTTAAAAAAATGTAAAAAAATTCCTGACTCCGCCTCAATGCTTGTACAATGTTAATCAATGTGTATTAAAGCCTAAAACTTAGTATTTTTACACTGTAAATAGAGCTGTCTGAGAGAAAACGTCCACGTGAATGTTCGCTGTGGTCTTCAGTGACTTAGAGCGACCGTGGAGGGTTAAAAAGAATCCATCTTTCCGGCCAGAAATTTGTATTCGATGTTGACGAATACGTTATGCACCGCTTTGAAAATTTTGGCTATATTGAGCAGTCAGTTTTTTCGTAATAAAGTTGCAAATTCGAGCACTTCAAGGTAGTAAAGGCCGTGCTCTTGAGGAGATGGCCGAGCGAATGTGCGGTGATCATGGTTTTGCTGCTCGCGTGTTGGAAGATTGTTATATAGGACTAAAGTTGCGTACTAAGGTTGTTGGAAAACCGAGATTTCCTAAACTAGACATAATAGATGCACTACTCACACAAATTAAGGAATATTAAAAAAATGCAAAATTTTTGGCTGATTTTCAACAAGGGATAACTCGGAGAAAAATGGCCGAACTGAAAATAAACAAAAAGGAAATTGTAGCTTCAAGTGTCTAGTTTTCAGATCTGGACGGTACATTTTATTAGCGTGGACGGTTTTCAAGTAATCATCCGAAAACCAATGTACATTTTTTCACAAATTTTTGCGCGTCTTTAAATCGGGCTGTGGACTCAAAAAAAAAATTTTATCACGCGACCATGAAACTCTTTTAGACAATATAATCAGCTTCAATTTGACCTTTTAACGAGCTCCGTATGATGATTTGGCGCAGAGTGATCGTCGATCAAAGCAAAAAAGTCTATTTCAACTTTGACAGTCAATTACTCGGGAACTAATGATCATACAGAAAATGAAAGTAGGATTCTGGGAACTGCAAAACATTCTCTACGATATGCAATTAGCGACTGTGGATAAAATTTTTTTTTCGAATTTATGATGTTGACTGAAAAAAAGTTGATAATTTGCGAATTTAAGGATATTTGGAAAATTTGGTGTAAGTTTGGATATAATGTATGAACGAAGGATATCGTGGATAATTCTTTTAACTCGAAGTGTCCCCAAAAAACCCTCGAAGTTGCAAAGCGCTGCGATTTTTTTTTCTTAATGCCCTGAAGATTAAATTGATCGTTTCTGTCAAAAATCACCGCAACAAGCGATTTTTCAATTTTTATTCATTTTTTCAGCTTGAAAATGGTTTTTTAGCAATAATGCGTAATGTTTCTATTCAAAGACATCAATTACCAAGAAAAAAAAAAATTCGCAATTTAAAAAAAAAATTCAAATAAAAAAATAAACAAATTTTTCAAAAAAAAAAAAAAAATTAACGCGTGAACGATAATCTCCTCTTGTCAAACACAATTTGGTCGATTTTTTTTACCAGTCAATCACCTTTGTTTTCAATGTCAATTTAAAAAATAATTTTAAAAAGTTGATATGCCCCCCTACGGTTGTCTGATTCTCTTCACACGAATCTTCAACTTTTAATTTTTTTGCAGCTCCAATCGTTGAAATACACTTTCTTAACAACCACAAAAAACAGTTTTTTTTAAACTACCCTAAAAATTCGGAATTTTTTTTTATTTGAATTTTTATGTCGAAAAATGTTTTTGAAATTTTTTCTTGGTAATTGATGTCTGTGAATAAATAAATTACGCATTATTGCTAAAAAAAACAATTTTGAAGTTGAAAAAATGAATAAAAATCGAAAAATTGCTTGTTACGGTGACTCTTTGTCAGCACATTTTGGCTTCTCGAAACGTCAGCTGCGGCTTGACGTTTCTCGGTGACGTTTGCGGCCCCATGACAGCCCTGATGCGAACACAGCAGCAGAAGCTCCAGCGCCTACTCACTCCGCTGAATCCGTTCGCAGGTTCCGCCGTTCCCGAGATACTACGGAAGTCAAACTCAACGTTTGAACTATCGTTCGATTTCGAAATTTTGGGATTGTTTTTCTCAGTCATACCATTTTTCGAACGACTTCTATTCGAATCTTCCATGTTCAAAATCGAATCGACTTCGCTTCAGTCGGCGCGGAATGCCATTTTTATTTTTTTTCAAATCTTTTTTCTTGTTTTCCATGAAATTTATTTTTTTCACACGAGCCCTACATTTTTTTTCGAAACGTTCCCGAAAAACTATTCTAAAAGCGCACGTCAACTGATTCAAAATGGCCGCCCAAATGGATTTAAAAATAGGTGGCCATCCCCAAATTGTCACTCTGTATATACACACACACACACACACACACACACACACACACACACACACACACACACACACACACACACACACACACACACACACACACACACATTTTTGTATACACTGATCTCACACAAAAGGGCAAATAATGGACACAAACAAAATTGAACCCGCAAGTTATGGGATTTGTGTTCCTTTCACTTGCGACCGCGAATTTAGATATACGATTGGAAAAATCGATCATGTTTATTCATGGAATTTCAAAATGATTGACTCAGATGCTTGCCGAAAAAGAAATACGAAAGTATTAATTTTTATTTCAAAGAACCGAAAGCTCACGTAACGACTGTCCAGCGCAACAAAATAGTGGCCTAATTTTTTTTTCACAACTAGATCAAGAGACGCGGCTGCGTCTTGACGCCAAGCAATAAAAATAATAAAATCAACGCCACTGATCGATGCCACCGATCTTGACGCCACTGACCCCCTGACGAACACGCCGCGACTCTTTCAACAGTAAGATGGGCTTTTAGCAGACAACTTTTAACTTTCAATCGACATTACGCGAAAACACAGCGACAAATAAAAAATCTAATGACATTTTACCAATGTAATATTATTTTTTTCTATCGATTTTGATTGGGTCATTTTTCGATCCGTGTACTCAATCCCGTTGATCCCATAATATTCACCAAATTTCCGAGCGCAGTCACGACCAGAAATTGTTCTACGCTCGGGAGGTTTTCTGAATCAAATGAAGTCTTTCAGCCATGTCATAAACGCGAAACATACGCCCGTATTAGGATGGATTAACCTTTTGCGGTCAATATCCGCAGTAGAAGCGTTTGGGACGCTCCGCGAGACTGCCACTTCCGGGCGAACGCAGCGCGTCCTCGTAGCATCGCCTGCTACTATTGTCTTTGTTTCAATGTGTACCCTGATTTCGGCAGTTTAACCCCTGAGTAGGGTGAGGCCGTCAGAAAAAGTTGGAACAGGACAGAAAAAACGAATGGCCTTTTTTGGGGCGAAATTTTAATTTGACGAAGGTTAGTGTTTGTAACATCAAGAAAAAAAATAAACGGCTCTTGACATAGCCAAAAATAAATCTGACGAAGCTTCTTTGCATCGCAGATTCAGACCTTAGGAAATTATTTGAAATTATGGATCGGACGGCAATGATCGATTTACATACAGGGTGCGCCAGAGAAACTTACTTATTTGAAAAAATTCCCGCGCGGTGAGTTGGGCGGGTAGAGGCGCGAGAGGGGGCGCATCTGGAGGGGGAAGTTCCCAAGTTTGTTTCTCCCTTCAGTCAGTTGCCATCATGCTCTGGTCTAGAGAGCAGCGGGCCTTCGCAGTCGAGAGCTTCTTTTCTAACGGTCGCTCACTTGTTGCTACGCAACGTGCCTTCCGCGCTCGCTTTGAAATTCCTCCTCACAGACTCGTTCCTGGCCGTAATTCGATTCTGTCGTGGGTTAACTCATTTCGGGAGTGTGGAAGTGTCGCTAAACACACAAATGGACTTCAACGGACCATCAGAACTCCGGAAAATGTCGAAAGAGTGAGGCAGTCAGTTGTGCGTTCTCCCCGCCGTTCGGCTCGCAAACACGCAGCTGCTATGGGAATTTCTGACACCACTGTTCGACGAATTCTCCATGAAGACCTTCAATTTCATCCCTATAAATTGGCTGTTGTGCAAGAATTAACTGAACGCGATTTTGTTGCCCGTCAAAATGCATGTGAAATGCTGGTTGACAACCTGCCTGAAGACGCGGTTGTTTTTTTCAGTGACGAGGCTCACTTCCACATTTCCGGCTGCGTCAACAAGCAAAACATGCGTTATTGGTGTGGTGTAAATCCACGTGAGCTTCACCAGAAACCACTTAATTGTGAGCGAGTTACTGTCTGGTGTGCGATGTCGGTAATGGGAATAATTGGTCCTTATTTTTTTGAAGAAAACGAACGCGCAGTTACCGTGAATGGAGCTCGTTACAGGAACATGATCGAGGAATTTTTTCTTCCAAGACTCGAAGAAATGAACGTTAGGAACGTGTGGTTTCAGCAAGATGGAGCCACAGCACACACAGCACGAGACTCAATGAATTTGGTGCGACAACATTTCCCCGACCGCCTCATCTCTCTCAGAGGCGATCTCCAATGGCCGGCACGCTCTCCAGATTTGACTCCATGCGATTTCTTTTTATGGGGTTATTTGAAATCTCTGGTTTATGTCGATCGACCACGGACCATAGCACACCTCAAGAACAACATTCGCGACGCCATTGCCAACATACCGATTGATATGCTGCAAAGAGTGGATACGAATTTCAAAAATCGACTTCATCAGTGTATGCGCAATGGGGGTCGCCATTTATCCGATGTCATTTTCAAGACTGCGTGAAAAAAAAATTGGGATATTGTATTCTCAAATAAAAAAAAATTTAAAACAATAATTGAAGTACTTTTGTTTTTATTGACCTTTCAAATAAGTAAGTTTCTCTGGCGCACCCTGTAATAACGGAGAAAATAAAGGCCAAAAATATGAAATTCTCTGACATTGAATACAGGTAAGAATAAAATAATCACATACCTTCTACGTCCAAACATTGTGCATGCAACCTAGAACAACTTGAACAAGCGTAGCATCAGTTTTTCTATAAATGCTTATAACTGCTAAAAATAATTATGTATAGTGTTGTGAAGATTAACGAATTGCCTTGCGCCAGTGCTTTTAACTGTGTGTACGATGACTGCGAAAGTTGGACTTCGCAGTGTGCTCTCTGCGCTTTGCAAGAGACGAAAGCTCTGTAGGGATACTTTTGTGTCGCAAACACATTTCTACTGTACGTCAACCGAAAAAACTTTGTTCGGATTTAACAATTGGGAAAACGTCACCTCTCGCTGTACTCATAATAGTGTCCATGCGAAGGACTACAAGTGATGAAAACAATGTGTTGTTAGACTTTCTCCACAGTACTTTCGACCGCGGCTCTCTCGTGTCGACAATCGATGCCGCGATTGATATGTCACGAAGGAGTGGGATGGGGAAGGGGCGAAATAACGGCAGAGATTAGTAGGGAGATGTACAACGCTCCCGGTTTCGGCGTGCGTCGGGATTAGCGCTAGATCGCGGCGGCGAGTTCGGGAATATAATTTTGTGATCATCGCCTGTGTCGAGGTTGCAGATTCTCTTGTAGCCGCGCGAGTCGTGATCACCGCTCAAGTCGGTATCGCAGTCAGCGTGACTATGAATGGGTAGCTCCGTGGGGGAAAAGTCTCTGCCCCTCGCAAATCGTGATTACTCGACAGGCGAACGAAGCGAGGTTTTCCGTCCGATCTAGGTTGACATATTTGTGTGGCCGTACTGTGGATCAGAATATGCGTTAAATGAACCTCAAAGTGAAAAACATGTACCGAGATCAGCACCGAAGTGCTGGTCTAGTGGCTAGCGTGCTTGCCTCTAAAATCAGCACATCGGGAGGTCGCGAGTTCGAATTACCGTCTCGTAGTTTCAGAGAGAAATAAAAATACAGGCGTGACTTAGCTCCACTTCTACACGGATGTCGCGCACACGAACCGGTACGTGTGTACCGGTGTGTATTTCTCGATGAAACGGGACTAGCTCCAAGGTTGGGAAGCGAACTCGTGACCGGCTGTATTGGTATAGGTTTTCCGCAGTTTCCCTATACCCATGACAGAAAAATGTCATGGTGAATGAGATACGGACGGGGAAGTTGCCTGCGGCCGCAAGGTGGGGATCGATTAGGGATGTGGATTGGAGAAAATAGAGTGAAATGTAATAAGAGGAAATACCCCGTACATGGAAGCTACAATTAGAGAAGCGTTCGAAGTAGCAGAGACAATAATGGACCGAGATCATTGATTTTCTCTCGGTTGCCTGTTTACGCCGAGAATGCGGGTTAAAAAAATTAACGACGAAACGCGTTAAAAAATAAAACGCCAAAACGACCGTGGAAGGCTCAAAGAGAAATCTTGAGCCTTTGCCGCGGTTATTTCAGCGATGTTTTTCACCACTATATATTATGAATAAGCGTTTTTCATAAATGTTTCTGTATCCTTAAGAGAGTAGTGGCTGAGTTGCCAGCCTGATGGATTAACAATGCTTGCGGTTCGGGTTCGATCCCGGGTGAATCGATGTTTTATCTATTTATTTCTCTTCATTTTATATTCAACAAAATTCGAAATTCCTCTCGCTTTTGCTACTCTCGCCTGTTCAGGCATTATTTATCATGTTCAATTCACATATGTTTAATATTAAAAAAAAAAAATACATTGCCATCGGCGATCGAACCCGCGTCGTCCGTACTCAGAGCCTGCAAGCTGATGTCTCAGCCGCGAGGCTCTTGTGATTGCAAAGCTGCCTTAGGTATACACACTTATCCAAGGTGAAATCTGTTGAAAAAAATGCCGAAATACACTTATCCAAGGTGAAATGTGTTGAAAAAAATGCCGATCAAGAAATACCCCAAGTTCTCTTTGAGTCTTTCTCGATCGTTTCGGCACTTTTTTCCAACAATATTTATAATTAATTTTCTAAGGCGAAGAATAAAAACTCATTTACGTTTTGGGAGAAACATTTATTTTTGAATCATATTTTCCAACACCGTTTGCACCAAAATTTTAAACGCCCGCTCATTTTGGGCTTCACCATGCATCGGGCGGGGCGAGCGACTACGGGTTCGGCCGCCGGTAGCAATGTCTTTTTTTATTAAACACATATGAAGTAAACATCATAAATAATGTCTGGACAGGCGAGAGTATCTAAATCGAGAGGAAGTTCGAAATTTTTTAAATCTAAAATGAAGAAAAAATAATAGATAAAAAATCGATTCACCGGGGATCGAACCTGGACCGCAAGCATTGTTAATCCGTCAGACTGCCAACTCAGCCACGACGCTCGTTGAGGATACAGAAACATTTATGGTATACACTTATTTATAATGTTTAGTGTTAAAAAAAACCGCCGAAACGACCGCGGCAGAGGTTCAAGATTTCTCTTTGAACCGTCCACGGTCGTTTCGGCGTTTTATTTTTCAATGCGTTTCGTCGTTAATTTGTTTAACTCGCATTCTCGGCATAAACAGGCAACCGAGAGAAAACAATGATCTCGATACATTTTTTTCACTTTGAAATTCAAAGCGACCGCGGCAAAGGCTCAAGATTTCTGTTTGAACCTTCCACGGTCGTTTCGGCGTTTTATTTTTCAACGCGTTTCGTCGTTAATTTGTTTAACCCGCACTCTCGGCATAAACAGGCAACCAGGAGAAAACAATGATCCCGATACATGTTTTTCACTTTGAAATTCGAAACAACCGCGGCAAAGGCTCAAGTTTCGCTTTGAGCCTTCCACGGTCGTTTCGCCGTTTTATTTTTCAACGCGTTTCGTCGTTAATTTTTTTACCCGCATTCTTGGCATAAACAGGCAACCGAGAGAAAACAATGATCTCGATACATGTTTTTCACTTTGAAATTCATTTATGCATTTCTAATCCGCAGTACAGCCACACAAATATGTCGAGCTCGGTCGGACGGAAAACCTCACTCCTTTCGCCTGTCTGAGAAGGACGATTTGCAAGGGGCGGAGACTTTTCCCCCACTGAGCTACCCATTCGTGTTCACGCTAAATGCGATACCAACTCTAGCGGCGATCACGACTCGCGCGGCTACAAGGGAATCTGCAACCTCGATAGAGGCGATAATCACAAAATTATATTCCCGAACTCGCCGCCGCAATTTAGCGCCATTCCCGGGGCACGCCAAGAGCGGGAGCGCTGTACATTTCCCTACTAATCTCTGATAACGGGGCGATAAGCGGAAGCCGAGGAGATCGAGCGAGCGAGGGTTTTCCGTCTTAAGCCGCCGAGCTGCGAGGTGGAATGGGAGGGCGAGCCGAATCAAGAATCGAGTCACCCGCGTCACCGCGTCACCGAGTCACCGTGAGAATCGGAGTATCCGCGAACGTGCTGAAAAACGCAAAAGAGTGCGAGGATCTCGGTGCTCCGTGCCCGCGTTTTAGAGCGAACACTAGCGATCCACTTGAATCAAGTAGAGAAAGACCATTGATAAAACTGTGTGATTTTTATTAACCGTCAGTTTCCACTATTTTATCCCTTCATCTGTTCCGTCTCTTCCGTCCGTGCCTGTAAAATAGCACTGTCTTTTGTATTCAGAAGTGGGATAAAAAGTGCCTGGAGAGTGGAGTGATGGCAAATGTGAGGGATTTTGAATCCTACTACGAAGGTGCCTTAAATCAAGTGATGGCCGCGGCAGACGCGTCGGCCGCCGCGAGCCAAGATGGCGATGGCGCGTTCGATTGTGAGATCCATGGAGGCTAGAGTGGGAGGAGTCCTAACTCTTATGGAGACACTTGAAAAAAGTGTCTACGAAAATGTGGTCGAACAGGGATGGCGCCACTATTGCTAAGACATCGGCAAGTGAGCTACGTGTGACAGAGACGGAACATAAATAATGACAAGTGAGCTTTGTATGAGGCAGAATGATACTCGAGAAGTAGGCTGCGTGCAAGAGAGATGTAAAATGATATATACCAAAGAGATCTCCGTAAATGCGTAAACATAGAAGAATATTTTTAATATAGCAATGCCCAATGAACAATATGCATTAGTTGCATACTTAACGGTGAAAAAGGTCGAAAATAATAATAATGCAATACGTAGTGACAGAAAAATATTTTTATTATACCAGTGTTTAATTGTTCAACGCACGGTAGAAAATATCTTAAATAATACTGATGTTTTTTTTCTTGAATCAATTTTTATTTTCTTAGGTAAATACGACGGTAAATTAATCCCCGCTGTCAAAGAACAATGCTTTGCCATCTGTTTATATAAAAACTCGCAAACAGCGAACGGTAACGCGATTATACTTACGATAACGATATTTGACCCAACAACTCTTGACATTTTTTTACCGTCAAACGCATGACTGGGGTGTATATGCACCCCCTGGGGCACGTGGGTACATCCGTGAATCCGCGTAGGCCCGGGTACCCCGGTGAGTAGCGACACCGCCAAGCCGAAGCGCTGACAGACCAATGTCGACGTGGGCACCGACAATTGATGCCAATTTGATTTAACGTGCTGTACCTAGCCTATAGCCCCAACAACACGGGCCCCACGACCTCGGGGTCGTAGAACGCCGACTACCGCGGCGAGTATGTGTACGCCCACACTACGCCTTCCAGTTCACATTAGGAGGCAGATCCTAATGCAACTACTGGTCAAGCCGAGTGACTTTCCAACATTCTAATAACTCTGCAGGTTGCTGCCCGAGCTAATAAAAACGTAGCTCACCTGTCGAGTGCACCTAGCTGCCCTGACCAGCATGCGGCCCAACCACTGCCACCACGGAACCAACCACATTCGGGCAGTGACCGCCCCGTAGGACGGCGGGCAGACTAGCCCCCATGGTACAATCAGGATCATTGATCGGATCCTCGTGCGTACGATTACTCATACCACTTCCAATTGACGTGTCCCCACGTTGACATTGGTCTACCAGCGCTTCGGCTTGGCGGTGTCGCTACTCACCGGAGTACCCGGGCCTACGCGGGCCTTCACGGATGTACCCACCTGCCCCACGTGGGCACGGACACGTCAATTGGAAGTGGTACGAGTAATCGTATGCACGAGGATCCGACCAATGATCCTGATTGGTACCATGGGGGCTAGTTTGCCCGCCGTCCTACGGGGCGATTACTAGCCGATTGTGGTTGCCTCCGTGGTGGCAGTCGTTGGGCTGCATGCTGGTCAGCGCAGCTACGTGCACCCGACGGGTGAGCTACGTTTTTATTAGCTCGGGCAGTAACCTGCAGTGTTGTTAGAGTGTTGGAAAGTTATCCGAGGTGTATCCTCGGATAATACGCAGAATGTCAGATAATAGTCCGATATTGTTACTGTTTTCAATATTATCCGAAATTTCACTTATCCAAGGTATCCTGTCCCCACATTACCTCGGACTAGCGAGGTTCTACTGAATTTGCGACGAAGGCTAGGATGCCTATTCGATCCTCTTCCATCTCTCTCACACGACATCGATAATCAGCTTACTTCTCGAGGTCTTAGAGATAGTGGCGCCATCCCTGTTTGACCACATTTTTGTAGCCACTTTGAAATGCACAGATCGGACTCCTCCCACTCTAGCCTCCATGGTGAGATCGTTCGGTTGCGTAACGAGTATGACAGCGAACGGACAGCGCCTGTGCGAGTCGCTTGGCCGGGTCGGCCAAGATGGCGCCGCCGGGATCGGAGCCGGCCGGGATACCAGCGCGGAGGGATCTCATGCGCATGGTCTTACATACAGGTCTGGAAACTCCTCGGGTGGGGAGTGACTCAGATAATGAGGTAAACAGGCAGTTCTCGCTTCTGCCACGCGAAGCGCTGGTGGGTAGAAGTTGGCCAATCAAACACAGGTCCGAAGAGCTGTGCAAAGGCGCAGATTTTTCGAATTAAACATAGTCTGTGCGGTTTAGCTACACTTTCTACAATTTCAATAGATACAGTAATAGAAAGTCCTCAAAAAGCGTAACACGTGTAGAAAAGTGTAGCCAAAACGAACAGACCCAATATTTGTAAGAGCGATATAAATGGAAAATGATTGAGTATGTTTTCATTTCTGAACCCCCGGGCAAAATGAGAATTATTATTTAAGTAGACTGTATTTCTCGTATGTTCTGGGTAGATTCTCATTTGAGTAGATGGGGTATGAACAAATTTGTGCGGTCTGAAATTTGTTCCGTATAATTTATGTTTATTCTTAGTATATTGCATTGCTTGTTTGTTTCTACAACTTTTATTTTTGCTTTTTTGACAATGTTAATAAGAACTTAAAAATAAATATAATGGAAGAGGAATACAAAAAAGAAATGAATGCATTGTGTATGTTTGAAAGGCACCGTTTTCATTGATTTGTCCGTTTGGCGAGTTTGTTGTTTACATCACATTGTTTTTGCCGTTTTTGGTTTTGTTGATAAGCGAACTGGCGCATCCGCAATCGAATATAATAAAATATAGCAATGGATAAGGCCAGGTCCACACTATGCGGTTCTACCGGAGCGTTTGAGGTAGTTTAGATTTCTAAAAACGTTGTGAACACATGTACTGGCTGTCAGGAGGTTATTTTTCCATTGCTGTATATCTATTTCTACAAGACTACTTCAACTTGACAGCACTTCCAGTGGATAAATGAGGAACTTCGTTTTTGCCTTACTAACGATGACACTTTCCACCATGCAAAAACACCGGAGTTCCCAGACCTGTGTGTAAGATTGCGTCTCATGCGTTAACTGAGAGACCGCGCTACGCGCGTGACCCGAGAATGGTCGAGGACCTACCGAAACAGCCCGAACAACCGGTGGAGCGTGCTCCAACACCATGACAGCTGAATCTGGATGAGACGTTCCGGGCTGCGCTGCACGACGCCGAAGCGACCGAACATTTGTTACGTCGCATCATGGTGCAAAGACCTTCAACGCGCAACCGCGACCGGAAGTATTCCTCTTCCGGATGATTCCGGACTTATAAAAAAACATCGTGGAGTTCAGAGGGCGTGGCCGCGGTCAACGGCTACCGATTGGATAAACAATATAGAGTCCATGACGAACATACATCAGTGGCCGGCCAACTATGCGTTGAAAATAGCCCGGATGCACCTCACGGGACGAGCCCGGGAATGGTATGAAGCTCGCGCGCTGACGTTACATTCGTGGCCCTTACTCAATGCCGCCTTTCGACAAACGTTTTGCGTAGCGGAAAGCACCGCCGCGGAGTGGTCAAAATGATGCAACGCATTGAAAGTCGTGACGAGGTATTGAGTGAGTACTTCCACTCAAAAGTGAAATTGTGCCTGGACATTGGACTAGACTTACGCGATACGAAGGAACAAGTATTGAGTGGACTGAGGTCACGGGAGCTGTGCGTGTCGCTCCTGGCAAAGTCCCAATACAGCCTGGATGAGCTACTCCACGACTTGAATTACAATGAACTAGTGCTGGTGCAACGAGCCACGAGGATGTCATCAACTCAAGGCTACCCACTGCGAGAGAAACCTCGATGGTCAGCAGGAGGCGACGCAAAGAAAGTAGGCCTGAACACTGAGAAAGAAGGAAGTACATCACCACCGACTATGGGTAGACGATAGCTGCCAAGACTGCCATCCTGGAACGGAGAAGGTCAGCCTCGTTGCTACAACTATACCGCCTACGGTTACCTGTCGAAGGACTGCGCGGAGCCTCGGACGCCCGAATTGTGCCCCCGGTGCATTCTCTCAATATTGAGAACCCTAGCCGAACCGTGGACAAATATATCAAAAGGGTAAAAATAAGTTCCAGTGAGGTGTCGGCGCTGATCGACCCCGGCAGTTCAGAGTGCACCCTGAAGGCGATACGAGTACTCATGGACGGGCACACGCTCATCCCCACGGTGACCGAACTGAAACCGTTTGGGCCGGACCAGTTCAGGGTAACGTTGCCCGGCATGGTAAAGGCCGACGTAGAGAAACCGCCGAATTTACGCGTATGATCTTCGGCTTAATGAATGGTCCCGCTTCTTTTTCAAAGGTAATGTACCAAGCACTTGGTCCGCTGAGGGATAAGGTAGTTCTGTACTACCTAGACGAAATCTTCATCCCCGGCCGCAATTGGGTGGATCTGCGATCGAGGCTCATAAAAACGCTGCAAGCGCTACGGGGAGCAGGCCTAACTATAAAGCTAGACAAATGCCGCTGCCTTCATCGAAGAGTTACATACCTGGGCTATGAAGTAGGCGAACGCGGCATCGAACCCGGAAGGCAGAAGGTCGCCGCTATATCGGAATACCCGCGACCAATGACGGCCACGGAATTGTGGAGGTTTTTGGGCCTAGCCAGCTTCGTTCGTAGGTTCGTCCCCTATTTCGCGGAGATAGCCGCGCCGCTGAGGACACACTACTGAGGAAGGATACGAAATATGTGTGGGCGGACAACCATCAACACGCATTCTAGACAATAAAGCAAACACTTCCGAACAGGCCTACGTTGCGACCGTTCGAGCGAACATGGGTAACCCAACTGCATACGGGTGCGAGCGCGGAAAGATTAGGCGCGATCCTGCTCCAGAAGATCGATGATGGCCTGTGGCACCTTACGTGCACCATCAGCCGACCAACAAGCGCCACAGAAGGCAACTACCATTCGAGTAAACTCGTACTGTTAGCGATAGTCTGCGCCATGACCAGAATACTACCGCCATTGTTGAACGTGGAGTTCACGGGAATCACCGATTGTCAGGCGCTCGTGCACCTCAGCGTTGATAGAACCACGAATCCTTAGGTGGTACGATGGGCCTTAGCGGAATTCGCGCATGACATTGAACACCGCGCCGAAGAGCGTATGACGCATGTGGATGCCCTGAGCCGCGGAGGTCGAACAATCTACTACCGAGGCTCTCGACAGCGAGGTATACCTCGTGATTAACGACGACGATCAGGTATCCTTATACTAACGCGAGGATCCAAGGACGAAAACTGAAATCGAAATGCTCTCAAAGCCGGTGCAGGAGCTCAGCGCCGACGAGAAAGAGCAGGTCCGGGAATATCTACTAAACCGCAGGGTCCTCTTCAAACATCAAGAGTGCCGGGAGTTCTTCGTCGCACCGCGAGCGATGAGGAAGTCGTTGCTGGTACGGTGCCACAACCAACGGAGTCATCCTAGAAGAGACCGGACGTGTGCGACCCTGGCCAGGAAGTACTACTTTCCGGGGATGCACCGGTACGTCCGGGGCCATCTACAGGCGTGCCCACAGTGCATACTCGCAAAGAACCGCCGGGGGAGACCAGCGGGAGAGCTCCATCTGATCCCGCCGGGAAATAGGCCCTTCGGAGTGGTACACGTAGACCACCTAGGGCCTTTGATAACGTCTACGTCGGGCAATACATACGTCCACGGAATGATCGATAATTTAGCCAAATACATGGTATTACAGGCGGTGCGAGGCATGAGTACTCAAGGAGTACTGCGAGCGCTGGATCGACTGCTTGACAACTTCGGGCGCCCGAACGAATCGTCAGCGACCGTGAAACAGGGTACACATCGAAGGCGTTTACTGTTGCATTTGGAGTTGACCAAAAACGAGCTCGAACAGGTCCCAAAGGTCTTGCTCCTAGAGTATTGGGGCAAATATATTGGCTTATTGTAGGATCGGTTGCCAGAACATCATCGGAAAGACAGTGAAGTAATATCATATCTTTTATGCATGGATCATTATAATACACCACAGATGAAATATCACATCAATGCCCCCCCACCTCAACGTCGGGAGTGTAAAAAATGTTGTGAGGAGAAGAATTATCCACGTACGGGGTTCTTTGAACGTGTTTGATCCCGGTTTTTGGGAGCGTGAAAAAATGTCGAGGGAAAATTCTCTACGTACGAGGTTCTTCGAACGTGTTTGAACCTATTTTTCACGATTGGAAAAGTGGGGAGAAGTTTTAAAATTTGAGTGGGAGGGTTACGAGGGAGCTTAAAATTTCGTGGGACAAGCTCAGACTGCACTATTTCACCGCATCGTCAACATCTATCCAAAGAGAACTTTGAAAGTGTGGTAAAGTGGATCTCTCGAGTATCAACAAAGTCAGCCAGATGGCGGAATTCCTCCCAACGAAGAAGCTGTCAGAACTCCCCATTAAATCGGAACGACTCATCTCCGAGATGAGGGCCGTATAAACCAAAGATGGGAAACGCTACATCGCGGAAATTGCGGATGAGTTCTCTGTCTTCTTACCGGCGCGACTTGTGAACGCCTTCGACCACGATCCGATAATGTTCGAGAGTAGGCTGCAAGTGGCACGCGATGGTCAACTCTGCATGCGGTACATTGATGGGAAATACAACAGTGTCGAGTTTCGTCGTCCCTGAGCATGGTGGAAAAGACAAAATTCATTGGAACACCATCGTCGAACAGCGGTCCGGATCCTCGAAAGTATGCTGCAACTGATCAACTCAGTAGTGGGAAATACAACAGCGTCGAGTTCCATCGACTCCGAGCATGGTGGAAAAAACAAAATTGGGCACCATCGTCGAACGGCTGTTCGCATGACAGTCGTGTCGGTTTTTTCAAAGTGCTGACTATGTATAAATGTAGAAAACTGTTTTATTGAATTGTGAATGATGGAGAAACTGTTTTCGCCGTAGAATAATGAATACAAAAATGACATACATTTTCATCGAAATGTTTTTGATTAATTTTGAAAAAAATCCCTCACAGAGCGCTTCGTATACACACAACCAGCTTTTTAGCGATTTTACATTCTCATGGGCGCAGTTATATTTCGTGTTGAAAGAATGATGCGGGCATTTGGAGTTCGTCATTTTCAGCAACTTCTGCTGCGATGTACAGTCCAGAGTCTCCAAGTCCTGTGTTGTGACCTTTGTTGCGGGACCGTGAATCTGGATAGACATGCGCATTTCTCGAAACCCTTCGCATAGATGGTTGGAGCTCCTTGCAAGATTCCTCGAATTTTCTTTCTAGCTGCTTCTATGGTATGCCGTTGTGATTCCATCGTATTCCATGGAAATTCTGTTGCAACCACTTGTTTGTTATTTTGTACTTGGTCGGTAAAGAGTCTCATGCAAATGGTGCGTCGAAAGCGAGCGTCGGCGGTTCAGCATTCTCGTCGTGGAGTTTGACGATGGACATCTCCTTTAGGAAAAATTTGTTCATGGGTCTCTCGAAGGCTTGTACATCGACGATAAGCTCCATGTTGACTGAAGTGGACGTGAATCATCGGCATGATTTTATACCAATTTTTTTTAACCCCACCACTGATTGGATTGTACTCGACAGTACGATCATGGAGGATCATGCAGTATGCTGAGGTTGGTGGCGGAATATTGTTTTTCAATTCGAACTCAAGGCGCACAGTGCCGGACTTGAGAGAATCGTTTTGTTTTAAGCAGCCAATAACGACCAGGGGGGCTTTTAAAAAAAAATCCATCCTGCTCAGCCATGGTTCAGTCTCTTTTCTGTAATAGGATGGTTGAAAGTTTGCGTATATCTCGTAGAGTAGAGCATATTGTTTTTGAACAATATTCAAATTTAAATTTCCATACGGATAACATTGTGAGTTGGGGTATATTTTGACATCGCTCATGTTTCAATGATCGAAGTCGCTCGCATTTTGTTGTTTCTTATTTTTCCGTCCCGTCTGCAGCGCCAGTATGACATATCGTGGCCTCTCCAGCTGATTCGAGGTTTTCACAGACCGCATGTGCTTAGAGGTGGCAGGCAGCAATAAATATTCATACAATCCCCATGTTCGGAAACTCATGGAGATTGGAGCGTCTTTGGCGAGAAACTTTAATAGTTGAATTTTTCGCTGATCCGAGACTGTTACATTCGATACGAGCCGTTCTATGTTATGCAATACGAGTTTGTAGTCTTCGGGAGCTGTTCGTACAATGGCATTGTCGTCGGTCTTTAATCTTGTGAGAATCAACTCGTGCTTGGCATTTACGACGATTTCACGATAATCTTCGGAAAAACCGGGGAGCATGTTGAGCGGAATACACACATCAAAGTTTCCTGATACATCTACAATCTGATTGGTCTCCGACATCGAGTGTTCTCGAGCACAGAGCTCTTGGCCGATGAGGGAGACGAATATCCCTCAATTACACTCGGAATGCCCACATTCTTTTTACTATAGATTTAAATAGCATTCAATTCATATCGCACTTCCTCAAACAAATGACAAATGACATTGTTGACGAGACTTGTAGCAGTGGTTGGCGTCCCATCACGCTTAGATAATGTCCCACATATGGGTAGGGAACTCTTCCTCGGCAGGATGGAGACTTTATGTTGGATGGCAAAGCGGATTTCATCGCTGTTATTGAAGGGTGAAGATGCGTATGACTGATGAGCGTGAATCTCGCAATGGGTGATGGATTCATCAAAGACCACAGGCGTTTGAATGTTTACAATTTCTTCTTCCATTTCACGCAGCAGATGCACACAGCACGTCGACGCTAGTCGATGACTGATTGTTTTTATCCATAGCCGTTTATTGTTATTGGAAGACCTATTGAAAACTATACCCATCACGACTTTATATGCAGACGTATGGTGATCACTTCACCGCACAAATTTACCAAATCACCGTCCTGATCCACTATGCGAAGTCAATTGTTCGACTCGTGATTGGCAGATAAATTACTTGGGAGGTAACTTCAATGATCTTATAGCCCGGTGGCGCAGATAGAAAGAATTCGTGAATTGTGTGTACTTTTTATCCGCTAATATAGGCACTAGTGGTAATGTTATACTCAACGCGTAGGGTGTTCACTTTGAGAATGGCTACAAGAAGATCAGATTCGTGTCTTTTATTGGCTTCCAATTTGCGTGCGGTGAAGCCTAGTAGATGTCCAATAAAATCTTGCGGCTCAAAATTTACATCATGATCACATTCAATCTCACTGCGTAGCGTATTATTATTGGGTTTAATGCTAATGCTGATGTTTTTACGCGAGAGCTCTGCTTGTACAAACGTCTCAATATCCTCTATTTCATAACTGCACGTAGGTATCGTTAACACTTCATCTCTTACGTAAAGTTTATAGTGGTCAACGTCGATATTGGGAATAGAGTTGAACGTTAACAATTCCACGAGACCGAGAGTATAATTTTTGTATGGCGAAAGTTCGATGGGGGGAAAGTATTGCGCTTCGAGTATGGACGATAAGCCAGATATGGTCAGTGTTAAACTTCTATCCATGATGCTGGTAAATTGACAATTGAATTCGCCACGCCATTTCCCCCTGATATATAGTGTATATTTGTCTTTGTGTTGCAATTGTCGACAAAGTAATTTGAGATACAAATGTCCATGTTCAATCGTATCATATTCCTGATATCCCTTATAATTATAATTTACGCTACCAACACGAAAATATTACATGAGTTCGGATGGTGGTCGAAGATTGCCGAAACTATCAAAGTATACGACTTTCCATTCAGTCTTTTTGTAAGCGACCCAATGTGTTTTAGGACCGACATTTTCATTAAAATTTATAATTGCTGCTTCGAATTTGAGGGGTTTGCTCGCTGGCAATGTATCGCGCATGTAAACTCCACAGAAATGTGAAATCTTTAGGATTTTCGCATATTTGAGAAGGTCGATGTCGGTGAGGAGTCGGTGAGGTAGCGTAATTTCTAGTTTTTTGGCTTGATAAGACCCAACCCATCCTTATATGGTCTCAGATGTAAGCCTTTACTCAATGCAATCGCTTCAATTGTCAAATTATGACGCTTACTTTTATCCAATTCACGTTTAGCTGCTTGAGCAGCATTAGCTATGCTAGCCGCACCACCGGACAAAGCACCTGCAGCGCTAAGACCTGCAAAAATGAGCACGAGGTACGGTAACAAACCACCAATTTTGTGAGATATAGGTAGAACCCGAGGTGTGCGCACTTTGCCAACATGCAACTTTACGGCTGCACGAGCGCGCTTTAGAGCTGGTTTAATAATCTTGTGCTGATAATTACTTTGGATCATTGTCTTCTTTGCAGCGCCAACTATTTTTTTCTCACAAACGCCACCCTTGCGGGTGTTTATCCCCATACCAAATTTTCTCTTTGACTTCATAATATTTGCCACACCCCAAGCACTGACATTTTCGCTGATGTTGGCGTCTTTAGCGGTAACACATTTCCAAGCCTGTTCAGCCAACACTTTATCCGCCAAATGCCTCGCCTCAAGATTACCCGGATTTTTCGAATACGCAATATCGTGTTGTTTGCAAGCCATATCCAATGGGTTAATGCCTGGATCACCACGAGCAAGGCGCTTGGCCAACTTTGTGTCCGGTCTACAATACTGATACCCAAGCAGATGTATCTCAACGGGGAGTTTGTTGATTAGGCGGTTGACTAAACCTTTAGTACTCTTACCATGCACGATCATGTCTGAAGACAATATGTGACTGATGGATAATCCCTATAACAATCTTATTTATATCATTTCACCGTTAGTCGTGTGTGAGATGACGCCCAAAAAGCAAACTATCGGAGGTGGACTTCCCGTGATAAATTTCGATAAGTTTGTCGAAGACCGTGGAGAGAAGAAAAAACAAAACGTCAGGGGAATTTATCTCTGGAGAGCATACGTGCATTGTTTTGCGGTCCATCGAATTGTGGGAAAACCAACGCTTTTCTCACTCTCACCATTCATCCAAATGGTGTGAGATTTAAGAATATTTACTTATATTCCAAATCATTGAAGCAGCCAAAGTGTAAGTTGCTCGAACGATTACTCGAACCTGTGAGTGGAGTTGATCATCCATTCGAGGCGCATGAATAGGTAATAGCACCAAGTGATGCACGATCCAACTCTATGTTCACCTTTGATGATAGAGCATGCGAAAAGCAGGATACTGTTCGGGCCTTCTTTTCCATGGGAAGACACGAGATTTTTGACAGTTTTTATCTTTGTCAGATGTACACTCGTATCCCCAAACATCTCGTGAGAGATAACGCAAATTTCGTGGTGCTTTTCAAGCAGGATAATATGAATCTCAAACACGTCTACAACGATCATGCTATTACGGAAATGACTTATATGTGCTTTAAAAACATGTGCGTGAAATGCTGGAATTCCGACAAGTATGCATTTGTCACGATTGATAAGGATAGCGATATTAATGAGGATCGATATAGGCAAGGTTTTGATTATTTTCTGACCATTGATAAATGACTCACCGCTGGTGGTTGAAGAGACGGTACTGTGCATGCCTTGACATTGACAACATGAAGAGCGAACAACTGTTGCGGGAAAAATATGTATTGCGTGAAATTGCAATGGCGAGCGATGCAATCAGACGAAAGCATCGGATGATAAAAATTGGAAACAATAGCGATGAGCAGAGAATGCGCGATGTCTGTAAGCCTATAGTGGGACCATTGGAGAAATTGGTGTCGTATAAAAACGGCGCGGTGGCGAAGGACGGAATTAAGGATGAAAAAGTGAGTGACGATGTTTAGAAGGAGATGCGTTAAATAGCGTGAAACATCAATTGATGAATGAGCCACAAGATTCCTTCAAGAGTGAAACCCAAGATTCGTTTAAATTGATATATGAGGATAATGATGACTCGCAAAATGTCGACGAGCTGATCAGTGAATATCTTCTGCTATTACAAACAAATAGAAAGGCAAGCTTGGATGCATTATATGGTGTGCGGAATCTCGACAAAACAACAAATTAGTACTTGGCAATTCTCCGATAATTTTTTACTCTCAACATACTCGTGTGGGAGATGTCAGTTATGCGAAAACTGTTGGATTAACGGAGCTGCTGTTTAAAAAAGTTCCCAATGTCGAAACTCTCACACCACACGATTTGAAAAACTATGAAAAAATTATCATCTCGACGAATGCGCACAAGAAAATTTATAAGCCTAGTGAGGCCGTACGACGTAACACCAGTCACAAATTCAACACATATATCGCAAATATAGTCGATCATTATGTGTGACAGGGTATGCTAAAGTATAAGCAAGCTAGAAAAAACATTCAATTGCTTCTGGCATCACAAGCAGCCGGAAATTCAGCCCATACGAATATTATATCGAATATCGAGGAATTGCGTGAAGCTGAAAACATTCATTAACGTGGTGTGATGTTTGAGGTATCTGAGAGTTATTAAGATACTCCGACTGTCGTTACATCTTTATTCGGTACAGGCGACCGTCGAACTGGACGTCGTCACCCACCTTACAAGGGTCTCCCCCACTCACGCCTCCATTCGCCGTATCGCTCTCGCTCGTGCCGTGCATGCATACACCACACGTCTCCCCTCTCATACAAAGGTATAACGACTTTTCTAGATTTTCTCCTGCTCCGAAAATCTGAGTTCCAGTTCATGTCATGTCAATGACTGCAGGCTTACTTAGTATGACTCGATACAATTCAGAAATTATTCCCCCGCGATAGTTGTTTTCGCCGCTAGTCTTTTTGATCGACGCGGCCCACCAGATTCGGATTTCTCACTCACTGTCGCTTCCGGCTTCTTCTCGCGCGGGTTTTGCGAGTATTTTCTTATTTGATTGATGTGTCGCTTGCTCGAGCCCCCACTCATACGGACTACGTGCGTTACCGGCGTCATGCTTTCGGTCACGATCGCGCTCGACAACTCTGGGGTATCCTTGCTATAGTCTCTTACTCGCACTCTCTCTCCTACCTCAAATTTCAAGTTACGCCCTTTCGGACTATGTTTGATTTGCGCTCCTTGCTGCTTATTTACTCTCTCCGCGATGCGTGGTCGCAGTAGGCTAAAACGCGTTCGCAATTCTCGCTTGTATAATAAGGAGGCCGGTGTGGCTCCGGTCGTCGCGTGGGGAGTTGTTCTGTAGTCGAAGAGGAACTTTTTTACCGCCTCATTTAAACTGTCACCGCTGCGAATCATTTTCTCGACTTTATCCTTAAGATGAAATGACACCCGACGCGAAACTCCGACGCGGCCCCGGCTCGAATCGGTAGGGCAGAGCTCGCACGAGCTACTACTCCCTACCGCTAGATGTCACAGCGCGCGTTCGGAACGAACACGCGTTCGTTCCGAACGCACGCTGCGACGGAATCGCGGGCCACTTTGCGTCGAGGCTTACATTGTATTGTTATGCCTCGACGCAACGTGTGTGTGTGCATGTGAGTCTGTGGCATTCGCTACCTCGGACGCACGCGGTTGAAGATTGTTTTCTTTCCGCATGCTGTCCCTACGCAGCGAGTACACACTTCGTGTGGGTATGTACACGTATATACCCACACGCTGACCCACAGTCAGTGCAGACAAAGAATTGCGTTTTCTTTGTCATCGCCGACTTCGCACGAAATTCGAGAACATGGAGAATCTCTATTTCGTAGCAAGAGTTCTTGCTGACGGCTCGCGCTTTTCTGCAGCGAGATAATTGTTCAAAAGTAATTATTTTTAACAATTATTACATTAACAAATGTGCGGTACGTCTTATACCTCCCAGCAAAAATAATTGCTGCTTACTCGCTGCAAAACCCAACGGTAAAAATTACGTAAAAACAATTGTTTAAACAATCATTTTTCCACTTTTCCTCCATCATGGGTATGATTGGTAGATACGGAATTTCCTGTACCTCTCAGTCAGCAAATATGATTGCTGCTTACACGCAGCAAAAAACAATGGTAAAAGTTTCACAAAAATAATTGTCGAAAAAATTGTTATTGCGCTCATTCTCGATCATGAGTATGATCGGTAGAAACGGTATGTTCTATACCTCTCAGTCAGCAAATATAATTGCTGCTTGTGCGCTGCAAAAAACAACGGTAAAAATTTCACAAAAATAATTATTTAAACAATTATTTTTGCATCTGCTCTCGATCATGAGTATGATCGGTGGATACGGTATTTTGTATACCTCTCAGTCAGCAAATATGATTGCTGCTTATGCGCCGCAAAAAACAACGGTAAAAATTTCACAAACATAATTGTTAACAAACTTATTTTTGCATCTATTCTGTATCATGAGCATGATCGGTAGATACGGTATGTTCTATATCTCTCATAAGGGGTCGGTCCGGGAGGTGCATCGAGTTACGGGCTCCCACTTCGCGTGCTCATAGTGTGGGTAGGTACGAACCAAGCCCCAAAATGTAGGTGCCAACTCGGCTTCGTTTTCGAGAAATCCCCGGTCAAAGTTGGGAACCCGCTTACGTACCGTAGAGTTTGTACATGAACACATCGAGGCGAGCAGCCCAGCGGCAAAGGAGTAAGACTCCTGTCCGGACACTCTGGTTCGAGTGCCGTCTATGCTATTTTTTTCAAATTATTGTTGAAATTTATAACTTATGATTAAAAAATTGCAAGAAATTGAAAAAAAAATTATGCACTTTTATTGATCAAAAGTTACGAATTAAATGTCAATTTTGTTTTCAACTCTCTTGCAGTTTTTTTTATTTGATAAAATAAATTAGCCGTTATTTAATTCAATTTTATTTTTATTTGATATTTTTTTTCAATTTTTTGACTTCTCTTTCGATGCAGCAGAGAATATTTTTAAAAATTACCAAGGAATATAGGAATTTAATTTCTGTTCAATTAATTAAAAATGTCTTCAAGCAATGTTTTTAATACTCACAAGTATACTCTGACATGTGATAATCATTATAAAAACAATCAAAACATTTATACTTTTTTACATTTATTACATATTTACATTTTTTTTCATTTCTTTCAATTTTTTTATTATAAGGTAGAAATTTCAACAATAATTTGAAAAAAAAATAGCATAGATGGGACTCGAACCAGAGCCGTAAATTAATATTTATATTTTACTATAAAATAATTATTAATTCAACAATTAAATTTTAATTAAATTTAATATAATTAAAAATTATTTATTTATTTATTGGTCAAACGCAGAATCCTTCGCAGCAAGCCAGAGAAGATCTCGCTGGAAGGCACATGTATTTGCAAAGAACTTGTTCTTGTCAAATGCATTTGCGAAGAACTTGTTCTTGTTAAATGTATTTGCGAAGAACATGTTCTTGTCAAATGTATTTGCGGAGAACTGTTTCTTGGCCAATCACTGTATCTTCCACAGTGAGCCTCCCAAGATCCCGCTGCAAGGCACCTGTCAATCATGCAAAGAACTTGTTCTTGGCAGAACACAGAATCCTTTGCAGCGAGCTGATGAAGATCTCGCTGGAAGGCACCTATCTACCGGAGTTGCGAAGAACTTGTTCTTGTCACAACGCGGTATCGTTCGCAACAGGCGTGCAACCATTCCGCTGCGAGGTACCCATCAAATGTGCCCGCATGGATCTCACTGCACAGCACCGATACAGTGTCCATGTCAGCATCTTGCTGCAGATGACAAACTTTTGTGCTTTGCAACAAGCTTGCCATGATCCTGCTGCAACGTACCTGTCGATCGGGCCTGCTAAGAATTTGTTCTTGGCAAATCACAGAATCCTTTGCAGCGAGCCGGTGAAGATCTCGCTGGAAGGCACCTGTCGAATGCGGTTGCGAAGAACTTGGTCATGGCACACCATTGTATCTTTTGCAACGGACGTGCAAAGACTCTGCTGCGAGGTACTTGTAGAATATGTCAGCATGGATCTCGCTGCACGGTACCGATACAGGGTACGTGCGAAGATCTTGCTGCAGATGACAAATTTTTGTGCTTTGCCGCTTGCCACCGGGGAAAAAGCAAACCCTTTTCCATGAGCCGGAGAAGCACTTGTGTAATGAGTCACTGGAGGTCTCCTTACAAAGTGAGTGTCCTTTTCAGAGATCTCCACCGACGGAGCTTGCTGAGACCACGACAAGAGGAACGGTGGTTTCCCGCTACCTTTGTACGCTTAGCAACAGACGCCAGATCTCCGGAGGCTCCGTTGTACACAAAAATATTTCATCGCATCGGTGGCATTCTTTTCAAACGCGTCCGCAACTTTGAAATTATGTGATTTTATTTATTGAGATTTGGAGAGCTCAGAAAAAAATATTTTAATAAATTATCGCTACATAACCTCAGCAAATACTTGTGGCTCGTCGGATACATCGCCCCGGTGATTCAATCCTTGAAAATATCCGCAATCGTCGCACTTCAGATCACGCAAAAATTTATTTTTTATATCGTTTATATACGAAAAACAAAACTTTTTCCTCTTTTTTGATGGCACTCAGACACGCAGCCAAGCATCAGCTGTCACTTTGCCGGCGTATCGAGATCGTGCACATCGATGCGCGTTGTCTGCAGACGACGTGGCGAGCGCCGCGCGCGGAATTCTCGTGAACTGAGCACGTCGAAGTTCGGGCGACATTTGCTCGCAATTATCAACAATTACACGACAAATCTAGATTACCACTTTTCTCCTAAGATATGCAACAAAGCGCAGTGATTGAGAGCTCAAATTGTTCGTTTTTTATGTGGCTACCCGGTCTAACTTTTCTCTAAGTCGTGACATTAGCCAAACATCTGATTTTTCATCTTTTCGGTCTCGAGTTCCGCATGATAAGCCAATCTACTTTTTTTTCCTCAAATTCAGAAAATTTGAGGGGCTGAAAGCTGTTCGTCTATCTATTTGACGTTGTTTGGCATAGTTTCGACGGGATCTGAAGAGCCGTTTCAGAGATTTTTGGGTATCTATAATTCTGTTCTACCATACCGACCGCGATGAGGTGTCATTCCGTCTTAAAAGTACCGACCAAGTTTTCCACCGCCCCGTTCGACGCCGGGTGGTGGGGTGGCGTAAACGTATGCATAACTTTTAATTTTTCGACGAATTCTCGGAACTTAGCACTTATGAACGCTGTTCCGTTATCAGTAACTACTCGATGCGGCAATCCATGTCGCGCGAATATCTCTTTTAAAACTTCGATAGTGTTTTTCCGTGGTCGTGTTATTTTTCATATTCGCTATTTCCGGCCATTTCGAGTGTGCATCGATTATCGCCAGGAAATGGCCCCAGAAAGCCAGCATGTATACGAACCCACGCTTGTTTCGGCCATTTCCACGGCGTCAAAGTTACCCGCGGTAGCGCTCTATCTTTCTCGAGACATGCCTCACACGATTTTGCTATTTCCTCGATATCGCTATCTAGTGCTGGCCACCATATATATGATCGTGCGATCTGTTTCATTCTGACAATTCCAAAATGACTAGCGTGCAACTCCTCTAAAATAGCGGCTCTCAATTCTCATGGTATCACCACTCGCGTGCCCCATCATAAACAATCTCCCTCAATGCTCAACTCATTTCGCCGATTATAATATTTACCCATTTTCGTGTCTAGCTTTTGTACCTCTTGCGGCCAACCCTCCATGATCGCTCGTTTAACCTGGTTACAAACTGAATCGCGTCTTGAGGCCTTCGCGACTGTTTTTGAATCGATTAACCCTCCAGATCCGAACATTTCGAGATGCGAGATTCCCGGACTTTTGGCTTTATCGCTCGCTGCTATGGGTAAGGGTAGACGACTCAACGCATCTGCCAACGCATTTTTTTGGGATGTCACGTATTCAATCGTATACTGGAACGCCGTTAAGAACAAGGCCCACCGTTGCAACCGATTCGCTGCGATAATTGGGATACCTGTTTTTGGTCCGAAAATGAGCGTTAACGGCTTGTGATCCGTCCTAAGAATGAAGTGTCGCGCGAACGGATAAATATAGAACTTTTTTACCCCGTATATGATAGCCGTCGCTTCCTTATGTATAGGAGCATATTTCTCCTCGGCAGTCGATAACGTTCGCGATGCAAACGCAATCGGTCGTTCTCATTTCTTTCGGTCTCGTTGCGTTAACGCGGCTCCTACGCCATAAGCCGATGCGTCACATGACAATATTAGTTCGAAGTATGGATTGTAGTGAGCTAACATTTTTGGCGAGATCATTTCTTCTTTAATTCTAACAAACGCTTTTTCGCATTCGTCTGACCAGTCCCATTTAGCTTTATTTTGCAGCAGTTTATACAAAGGTTGCAATTTTGCACTCGATTTTCGATGTATGCATCGTGCACGGTTACGCCGCCATGGAAGGACTGTAGTTGCTTACCATCTGCCGTCTCGGTGCCTCACGTATCGCGCGAATAGTTTCCTCGGTCTGGTGAACTCCCTCTTTGTCGACAATGAATCCGAAATATTCTATTTTTGCTTATAAAACGAGCATTTCCCTTGATCTACTTTGAGTCCACATTCCTCGAGTCGCTGGCAAAGGTTAATTACAATGTCATAATGCTCCTTTTTCGATTTCCCAGTAGCTAGCACGTCGTCTAAAAAAAATTGCACGTCCGGGATATCTGCTGTGAGTTTATCCAAGAGATTTTAAAATTCCGCCGGCGCCATGATATCCCAAACGGCATGCGCGTATACCGAAACAACCCTTTGTGTGTGTTGATCATCACAAACTTTTGGCTATACTCTTCGAGCAAGACTTGTTGATACGCGTGCTTGAAACCGATTTTTGTAAACTTAACTCCGCCCGCTAAACGTCTGAATAACATTTCTTTTCTCGGCAACAGGTATTGTTTAATGATCAATGAGGGGTTTAACGTTGTTTTAAAATCTCCGCAGATCCTAACTGACCCATCTTTTTTCTTGAGGACTGGAACAATTGGTGTCGCCCATTCGCTGCTATTAACCGGCTTTAAAATATCTCTGTCGAATAAGCTGTCGATTTATTCGCTAACCCGGTCAATTAACGCGAGTGGCAGTGCCCGTGGTCGTAAAAATCTTGGCTGAGTTCCTGGTTTAACTTGAATTGAAACTCTACTTTTTTTCAAGATTCCTAGTTCGTCATCAAACAATTTCGGAAACTTTCTCTCAATTAAACTCCCCAATTCTTCTTCGATCTCTAACGTATCGATTGCTCCAAGAGCTAAGCCCCGCCATGGCCACATTCCTAATTTTTTCAACCACGGCCGACCGAGTAGCGGGGTTTCTGCTTCGACTATATAACAATCGCCCTTTGCCTTTACACCGTCAAACTCGATTTTTAAATCGCGCATAACTCCCGACGGCCTCGTAACCGCTCCGCCTACGACACGAAATTCCTGCTTCGGTTCTTCGACCGCGACTTTTGTAAACAATTTAATCTTATCTTCTTTTGACATCGTTGCGATCGCTGTTCCCGAATCTAATTCCATACGAACCGGTGTTTCGTTTACCAAAATATTTACGAATTGCGGATCCACACAGTCACGGGTTTGGTTTACCGACCTTTGCTGATCGTCGCGTTTTGCCTCGAATGCGTACAGGCCATGATCTTCCTGAAAATCGTCTTCGCTGATTCCCTCTATTTCGTTGTTGTCTTCTTCCTTTGGAGCCTCAATATTGTCGATAGTCAATGTTCTCGCCGGATTGCTGCACCATACTTTTAAGTGCCCTTTTTTACCGCATTGTCGACACGTATAATCCCTATAGCGGCACTCTGATGCCTCATACCCCGATCTTCCACAGCAAAAACAGAACGCCGTCGTTACTGTTGACGTACTCGCCCCTTGTTGTTTTCGTCGTTCCGACATTGCTGGCTCCATCGTTCAGCCTCGTCCTCCCCTCAAATTTTTCCAGCTTCTGTCGCCGCAGCCCCCGCGAGAGAAGTGATGTACTCCGGCATTCGTCGGTGTGCTGACCGGTGTTTCGGCATATTGTTGGCCGCCTCGAAACTCGCAGCTTGAGTTACCGCTTTAATGAATGTTTTTGGTTTTTGCCTGTATAGCTCGACTTTTGCTGCTGCTTTGTCCCGGACTCCCGCGATGAATTTTCACGCAGCCTTTCGTCGCTATTTGAGAATTCGCAATATCATGCGGCCAATCTCAATTCAGCCACGAAATCCGCGATAGATTTCCCTTGCTTCTGCGTGACCCTCGCGAATTTTGCTCTTTCTGCCACCTCCGACGGGGGCGGTGGTAAATGGTCTTGCATTAATTTACTTAACTCATCAAACGTGAGCTCTTTTAACTTCCTTGAAGCAGCCAAGTTCTGGAGTAAATTATACGCGTTCACTTCTATCCGTGTTAACAGGACCGTCGGTTTTTTGCGTCCGGAATATCACAAGCAATAAAATGAAATTCCAACCGTTCCGCAAAAATTTCCCAATCATCTTCTTCCAGATTAAACTTTACCCATACATTCTGATTCTTATTGTTATTACTTGTTTCTGGACCCATTGCGAACGACTGTACGCTCGCACGCACCTATGTCTCCTGGCGACGTTTTAAGCACGTCACACTTTTCACTAGCAACTTGCGTAATTGATCGACGATTGCACCGACATCGAACGGCACAGAAAGTCCCGTGAGCTTGGCCTATAATTCAGCTTTGCTTAATCGATATATCTACGCGGTCTGTATTTCCTTGCCGCTGGTTTCCTCTGTTTCGTACGTTCCTTTTTCTTGACTTCCGTCACTGAGTTCGTCCTTTCCCTTACTTTCGGTCGAATCACTGTGCTTCCCCTCGATATTACTCATCCGGATTCTAGGTTCTTTTCCTCATCGCCACTGTCATGTATGAGGTATCTGAGAGTTATTAAGATACTCCGACTGTCGTTACATCTTTATTCGGTACAGGCGACCGTCGAACTAGACGTCACACACCTTACAAGGGTCTCCCCCACTCACGCTTCCATTCGCCGTATCGCTCTCGCTCGTGCCGTGCACGCATACACCACACGTGGCATCAGAGAATTTACGCATTCTCATCATTAGAGTCGATGTGTTTGGAGGCCAATTGCGTAAGAGTGCACTCCTCAGTAAGCAAGGTCCTTCAGGCTGACCTGGGATTGGGTTTAGAATTACAGCAGATGGTCAGAATGACGTGGAGCAGAACCCTTTGTGTAATATTGCTAATCCGGAAGGAGAAGACGACGCCATCAGTCTAAGTACTTTACATAGAAGATCCTGAAATATCATTAAGAAGAGACGCAAATAAATGGATGAGTGTAATCAGTTGTCGGTTAATGGACTTAAAGCTACGATAAGTGACATTGCAAAGACACTTGAGGTCAATATCAAAGCTCTACAAGGTTTGGTGACTCGTAATGCCCACGTCATTACCGAATTGGATGCGCGACTGAGTGGACTGAAAAATGAACGAGAAAAAGAGCGCTCGCGTGCTGGAGCTACATAAGCCTGCTCGACGAAACTATCCGCGTCGACATGTGGACATCCATGTGGACCTGTCAAGCCGATCTCGTCGATATGTCATCATACGCGCGTCAAAACTCAAAACACAAATTTCTCCTCACCGTCATCGACACATTCTCAAAATTCGCCTGGGCCGTGCCAATGGTGAGTAAGAATGGCAAAGATGCAACAGCCATGATGGAGTCGATACTCGTTCAGGGACGCATACCACAGAACTTATACGTCAATCATGGAAAAGAATTTTACAATTGTGAATTTAAGGTCCTCATGAAAAAGTACAATATTCACATGTATTCAACATATAGCAACTTGATGGTATCCATTTGCGAGCGTTTCAATCGTACATTGAAGAAAAAGATGTGGATAAAATTTAGTCTTCGCGGTAATTACAAGTGGATCGATATTCTTGATAACCTAGTAGCCGAGTACGATTCTTTGCATCGCACCATTAACGTCGTAGTTTGGTAACTTGCACGTTTTTCAACGCGTTTTCGGGATTTTTTTAGGGGTAACTCAAAGTCAATTAGTTTGATTTTTTAATATATTATTAATAGTATCTAACAAGGGGAGGCCATGACGTTCGGATCAGGCGGTGCGTAGCGACACTGAGCACGAGACGGCGGCGGTCAAGTGGTTAACGTTCAATGTCCGTAATCGCTGGATCGCTGAATCGATGCCCGCTCATGTGATTTTTTTTCCAACACTGGTCATATTCTTTCATGTATCTTACAATTCAAAGGTAATATAATGAAAGAATACATGTAATTGCATGCCGAACGCGTCGCACGCGTCTCCAGATCGAAGCATGCACGTTTCGGGTACGTTTCCCGCTATTAGGTATAAGGGATTTCGCAAATCTCGACAGGCATACACTTTGAGGAAAACTTTATTCGTTTGGTCGTTTACTTGTTGATAATTATAAATATAATAGCTGGAGTAATAACAAAAATTAGTAAACAGCCAAATAACATTGGAAATTCGATAAAGAATCATGCAAATTCATTATGTCATCAACCTCCATTTTCCCGGAGCTACCTTCATGGTTTGCTGTATATTCGTTCTTTTGATCTCCGTATCATTCTAAATACTCGTCCGTTTCTTCTTTGTCTACCCACTTTTCACACGCTTTACATAACTTCGATTTTACAACCAAATCTACAATTTTATTGGTAAGGTTCCCAATGAAAGGAACAAGTCCGAGAAGCGATATAAAACCACGCTTCGCCCACGAACCATCCCCTGAAACTGTGATCTCGTCTTCGGGGTTGCTGTTTTGAGCGTTTGCTTCTTTTTCTTCTTGTGCGGCTTTTGCAAAAGCTATTTCATATACGACTTATACGGCAATATGTATGTGCTCAAGGATACTGTAGTAGACACTTTTACACAATCCAGTTCCCAAATCCACCAGTGAACAAAAGAGATTTATGCCTGATAAACCAACCCCAAGTAATCTCATTGTATACGTGAAACATCTGTTGATTTCATAGGCATTTCTTACTTTCGGACAAAGGTCAACAGTAAACATTGAATCGCAGTTACACTTTATACACAAATTAAATGCCAATCCTACTGGTAATGTTTTTTTTTTAATTACATCGCCGTTACACACTTTGCACTGTAACACATTTTGTAATGCCGTGAATACTAAACCGAAATACAGAAGAACGTACGAAAAACTTCAATTAATAACCGCTTCAAAATCATCTTGATTTTTAAATTTTTGAGCCGAAGTGCTAACAAAATCTGTCTTTTGTTGGTATGTCTGTTGCCATGAAATCTTTTTACGATCGCAAGATCTCCAGGACTTCTGATATCATGTTTCTTTCCTTTCCGATCCATTGTCACGCTCTTCGAAAATGCTTACGTTCAAAGTAACGAACGTACACTGACTGTTCGTTTTGAATTTCGATATAAATGAGCTGCAAAATAAATGGATGTGAACAAACAGGTAAAACGTTTAGTATGCACAAAGGTATCTGACGCTCGAAGCCGGTATAAAGGTAACGCGCAAACAATAGAGGGGTCTGGCCGTTTGAAGCTGCCCTGCGGCTCAGCGCGCGCTACTACGAGGCCCTCACGTATAGGTGCTATAACTTCGTCAATATTTCGAATTTCGGTCTAAATTTTTTACAGTATATTCTTAATATATAGTACTTTCGAAATATTTAAAAACAAAGTCGATTTTTCCAAACCAAGTTACCAGACTACGGCCTTAAGATGAAACGAAAAATGTCAACGCAGTAAATGAGAAGCAACTGCAGCAGGTTTTCAATAAGCCTCGACCGCCAATGAAAAGATCACCGAAATTCAGCATTGGTGATAAAGTGCGAATCAGCAAATTAAAGAGTGTTTTAGAAAAGGGTTACCCGTCAAACCGGAAAACAGAAATATTTACGATATCTCATGTGAAAAAAATGCATCCAGTGACGTATCGTTTGAAAGACCATAAAAATGAACCAATCGCCGGTGGCTTCTACGAACAAGAGCTTCTCAGTGTCAAGTGTCAAGCACCCCGATATCTATCTCATTGAAGCAATATTGAAGAAGCGTGGTAATCGAATGTTTGTAAAGTGGTTTCGACAATAGCCACAACAGTTGGATAAGTAAATCCAATTTCCAGTCGACAATAAAGAAAATCTGCCCGAAATTTGTATGACTTTCAACCGATCCCCGTCCCTACCGCACGTGCTGCTTCTTCTCTAATCCCTTTTTTGTTCACTCTCCAAAAGTATGAGGTTGATAAAAAAGTTTTGTCGCAAAAATTTTAAAAATGTCTTCTTACGTATTGGCGCAATATGATATCGAGCTATGTCGAGAATATTCTAGAATGTTTTCTACTCTTCCGCGTGACAGGGTATAAAAGGGCGAGCGCGTGTTCTAGTGGACAGAAATGGCTTCGATCTCGCAGGAGCAACTTCGAGCGATCATTTTTTACGGTGGCGGTGCGGCACGAACGCAAGCACAACTGCTAAAAATATACAGGATACATTCAGCGAGAACGTAGTTTCTCATCGAACAGTCCAGCGTTGGTTCAATCGTTTTAAATCTGGAGACACAAGCCTTGAAGATAAGGAACGTTCCGGACGACCGTCGACCATCGATGATGAAGCATTACTCCGCTGCATCAAAGAAAAACCGGAAGCAAGTACGCACGAGCTAGCAAGAGAACTTGGCTGCACCCAACCGTCAACAGTCAATCACTTACAAAACATGGGATACAAGAAGGTTCTAGCTCAATCGATACCACACCGTCTTACCGACGACAAGAAGAACTGTCGCGTGACCATCTGCCAGTCTCTCCTGCTTCGCCACCATCGCAAGGAGTTTTTAGAAGATCTTATGACGGGAGATGAAAGCTGGGTCTTGTATGATAACAGAACGCGTTTAGCCGACTGGCTTCCTATCGGAGAAAAACCGCCACACCAACCGAAATCTGATCGTCACTTACAAAAGGTTTTGTTGTGCTGTTTCTGGGACGCAAAAGGAATGCTCTTTCACAATTTTCTCCCTGTAGGTAAGACGATCTCCTCTACACGATACATCGTGAATCTCCAGGAATTGGCAAAAGCTATAAGACAAAAACGGCCAAGACGCGCGACTGTGCACCTTCTCCACGACAACGCGAGACCCCATGTCGCAAAGGAAACCCACAAAACAATCACTGAGCTTCACTGGAATACCGTTCCTCATCCACCATACTCTCCCGACATCGCGCCATCTGATTACCATTTGTTCAGACATTTAAAAGCATGTTTGAGAAACAAAACTTTCAAAAACATCGACGATCTCAGAAGCGATATTTCAAATTTCTTTGAGTTCCAGTCGCCGCAGTTTTGGGCAAAGGGAATGAATGAGTTGCCAACTAGATGGTCGAGTGTCATAGAAACCGATAGCGAATATATTGTTGATTAGAAATGTTTTGTATACGATATATAAATAAATAAATTATATTGAAATTATTGCGACAAAACTTTTTTATCAACCTGATATATGAGGAAGAGGAAAACAGTAGGTAAACATGGATTAGAAAAAAAGCCGTTTACTTGCAGACAAAAATCCATTCTTACATGATCACATATTTACAATAACAAAAATGTACATATTGTTGACAAGTCTTACATCGAGTTAATATTTACAAAAAAAAATATCTATATAATTTTCACAAGTTTTATACATCAAGTTGATATTTACAAAAATGTATATCATTTTACATCGACTTCATACGAAAAATGTTCATAATTTTTACAACGGTATGCTGTAATGTCTCCATGGTATGCTTTCAGAGGTCCCAGGTATGATATACCGCTTATCATCATGAGGACTTGCAGCGATTTTCATCTTGCGAATGGTGTAGACCTTGTGCAACTTCGATCGAATACACGCTTGACTACGCATCATTTCAACATCTTCCTTCAAGCATTGAGCATAATCGTTAAACGTGATTGTCCTAGCCACAACGCTACTCGAAACACCTTTAACTTTTTTAGTGGCATTTTTACCCTTGACAGGTGTTGCATATATTTTCGATCGAAGTCCAATAAATTCGGTCATGATTGCTCCATTGCATTCGTCTTGAGACCGGGTACCTTCATGTTGACAAGCGGTATATCAAACCGATTGTTCGTTGAATAATCACTCGTATCAAATTTTGCAATGTCACGCTTTATGTCTGCATATACATCTTCGTTCTCAATGTCGTATATAAGAATATCCATATCGGTATACATCACTTTAGATTTATCGCGATACAGTGGTACCACATACTCGTGATGAAATCCATACACGCACGTTTTGGATATGTCGAGTATGCACATATCCACCTATATCGGCTTGCTGAATTTCACCTCGAGATTGCGCAATTCTATGGCAACGAGGTTTTCAGAAAAAACACACTTCGGCTGTGGAAGTTTGGCTTCGCAATCATTGCCTCTACGCCATATCTGCCGTCCCGTTTTGTCGAAAGCTTTACATCTACAGGGTGTCCAATAGGAAGTTGCTAAAACTAAATAAGTGTCTCTTCCCTCCATGAATTCAATAGGGGTCCCTTTTTCTAAGGCGCATACCTGAGGCCCCGCAGTTTTATTCCAGCCGTGGTTGAAGCAAGTACGCGCGCGTCAAAATGAGTAAGCTCACCACGGAAGAAAAAGTATATCTTATTGGGTGCTTCTTCTCGAGGGGAAAAAATTATAGTAATGCGTATAGAGGGTTTCGTAATAAGTTCCGAACTCATAGAGTTGCCAGCGAAAACACTCTGAAACGGTAAGAATTTAATATTTATACATATTCATCTATTACACAACTTGTGTTTCATTCAATTAAACTGCATTGAAGTAATTTTACGTTAATTTTTGTAGGATAATCGATAACTTCGTGAAGTATGGTACACTCCAGGACCGTAGACACGAGTTGCCAGATCCATCTGTTACGGTGACTACACCAGAGAAGATCAACGAACTTGATAATTATTTCAAACAAAATCCAAATGATTCAATTCGGAAAGCTGCTCAAGCATTAAAAATAACCAAATCATCATTACACAACATTTTGAAATTTTTTCAAAAGTTTCATCCGTATAAAATAAACACTCCTCAATTGTTAACTGAACATGTCATGACGAAACGAGTCGAATTTTGTAACACTATTACGGGAATGTTTGAAGCCGAAGAACTTAATGAGAAATTGATTATTTATTCCGATGAAGCACATTTTTGGATGAATGGGTATGTAAACAAGCAAAATGACCGGTTTTGGGGAACGGAAAATCCCAACATATCGCTAGCGAAGTCCCTTCATCCACAGAAAGTAAAGGCATGGGCAGCAATTTCAGTAAAAGGAATTTATGTGCAATTCTTGGAATCTACGGTAACAGGAGAGAGTTACATTGAATCACCTTATGTTTATAACGCGCCGTCTCCGCCTCCCGGCATACGACGCGGCACCCAAGTGCGCGGAGTCGAGATCACGCCCGACCATCGCACTGTCCCGTCTCGCTGGCTCGAACGCTCACGAGTGACGAGCCCGAGACGGGACGGCTACCAAACCCCATTCGGTGGTTAGCCCGTCCGAGCCCCTTGGCAAGGGGAGGAGTACTTTCCAACCTCCCTACGGCCTAAGATAGGGCCGCTCCCGAGTTGGATTATCGCGCAACTCACACGCCGCCACTACTGCCCCCACGAGACCAACTCCCTGGCCGGGCGGTGCCGGCCGAAGCCGGCACCGGGCGCCCCGGCCCCCGTGGTACCAGTATTCGCCATTGGTCGGACGCTCATGGGTCGACTTGGCCCACTCCGGAATAGGCTCCAACCAGCCGTGGCACCGGTATGCCGGCTCGGGTACGCGGGGTCGCTAAGCCCGAGAGGGCCGGGGTCTTCGACCTCCTGCACCCTCCCCTGCGTCATCACGCTCAACACCACTACCCAACATTCACTCCGCTCCGGAGCCGCGAGCTCCTCGGGGGGGGGATGGCTGCCCCCCGGGGCTCGCGACCCCATGACCACCAAGATCACTGCGCCGTCGCGCCACACCGTCATGCCACACCGGGGGCCGAGAGCCAAGGCTCTCGGCCCCGTGACCACCAAGTTCGTCTTCACGCGCTTTCGCGCCTCACCACCAGGCCAAAGGCCTCCCCCGTCGGACCCGAAGGTCTCTCCATCGTCGTGCCACACCGGGGGTCGAGAGCCGAGGCTCCCGGCCCCGTGACCACCAAGATCGTCCTCACGCGCTTTCGCGCCTCACCACCAGGCCAAAGGCCTCCCCCGTCAGACCCGAAGGTCTCTCCACCGTCGCGCCACACCGGGGGACGAGAGCCGAGGCTCTCGGCCCCGTGACCACCAAGATCGTCCTCCCGCGCTTTCGCGCCTCACCACCAGGCCAAAGGCCTCCCCCGCCAGACCCAAAGGTCTCTCCACACTCGCGCGCTTTCGCGCCTCACCACCAGGCCATAGGCCTCTCAGACCCGAAGGTCTCCCCGCACTGTTGGTCCTGCCCACCAACCAAGGGACCCCATAGCTGTCGAGCAGCCGGGGTTGGGGATTTTTAGAGAGGTTATGCTCCTCGCGGCCCTGACTCAACGTGAGGCTGAGTCAAGGGCCCCCGGTCCTGGGAGGGCAGACTTCGTGCCGGCTCGCAGTGCCGTGGGGGGCGTGGGGGGCGAGGTCACTTCCCCTCCACGGAAATCTTTAGTAAGATTTGACTGCCACCGGCTCCGTCCGCCTCTCAGCCAGGGTTCCGGTATAACTTAGCTCGGGAGACCCCAGGGTCGCTACTCCCCGAACGGCCACTAAATAGCTGGCCGCCCCTGGGGGGAGGAGAGAGTTACAGTAGTATAGCTAGGCCGGTTCTAACGCAGGTCCTCTGAGGGGGGTGCGGGGCGGGGGGTTCACGCGGGGAGGGGTATGACGTCACGCGGGGAGGGGTATGACGTCACGCGGGGCGAGGTATGACGTCACGCGGGAAGGGGGACTCGGCGGAGTGGCTGACCTCTCTCTCTCTCTGTCTCTCTCTCTCTCTCTCTGTCTCTCTCTCTCTCTCTCTCTGTCTCTCTCTCTCTCCGTCTCTCTCTCTCTCTCTCTCTCTCTCTGTCTCTCTCTCTCTCTCTCTCTGTCTGTCTCTCTCTGTCTCTCTCTCTCTCTGTCTCTCTCTCTCTCTCTCTCTCTCTCTCTCTCTCTCTCTCTGTCTCTCTGTCTCTCTCTCTCTCTCTCTCTCTCTTGTAGCGACTGTCGCCAGAGAGCCAAGTTGGTTGACCCGTGTCGCTGAGACAAGCGATCGGATTACACGTATGCATGAGAGAGAGAGCGAGAATGAGAGATGGAGCGACCGCATCGCATGCATGTGAGATAGAGCGAGATATACATTTAACTTCAGACCTTCACCGACTAAAGGGGCCGTCCATAAATTACGTCATCGACTTTTGCTGATTTTTGACCCCCCCCCCCCTGAAATCATCCTATCCGTCATATCGTTGTGATCAAATTAACGTTACCGTCATCTAACGACCAGACCCCCCCCCTATTTTAAAATGACGTAATTTATGGACGGCCCCAAAGCAGTTGGATTTGTTTGGGCGAAATCCCAAACAAACCAGAACAAACCCACGAACGTCTTCGAACATCTATTGAACGCTTTCGAACGTCTCCGAACGTCTCTTGAACGTCTCTCGAACGTCTCCGAACGTCTCATGAACGTCTCACGAACGTCTCCGAACGTCTCATGAACGTCTCCGAACGTCTCACGAACGTCTCACGAACGTCTCCGAACGTCTCATGAACGTCTCACGAACGTCTCACCAACGTCTCCGAACGTCTCTTGAACGTCTCATGAACGTCTCACGAACGTCTCCGAACGTCTCACGAACGTCTCACGAACGTCTCCGAACATCTCTTGAACGTCTCTCGAACGTCTTCGAACGTCTCATGAACGTCTCACGAACGTCTCCGAACGTCTCACGAACGTCTCCGAACGTCTCTTGAACGTCTCACGAACGTCTCCGAACGTCTCTCGAACGTCTCACGAACGTCTCCGAACGTCTCCGAACGTCTCATGAACGTCTCTCGAACGTCTCTCGAACGTCTCATGAACGTCTGTTGAACGTCTCACGAACGTCTCCGAACGTCTCATGAACGTCTCACGAACGTCTCACCAACGTCTCCGAACGTCTCTTGAACGTCTCTCGAACGTCTCCGAACGTCTCATGAACGTCTCACGAACGTCTCCGAACGTCTCTTGAACGTCTCTCGAACGTCTCCGAACGTCTCATGAACGTCTCACGAACGTCTCCGAACGTCTCCGAACGTCTCACGAACGTCTCCGAACATCTCTTGAACATCTCTCGAACGTCTTCGAACGTCTCATGAACGTCTCACGAACGTCTCCGAACGTCTCATGAACGTCTCACGAACGTCTTCGAACGTCTCCGAACGTCTCACGAACGTCTCACGAACGTCTCCGAACATCTCTTGAACGTCTCTCGAACGTCTTCGAACGTCTCATGAACGTCTCACGAACGTCTCCGAACGTCTCCGAACGTCTCACGAACGTCTCATGAACGTCTCACGAACGTCTCCGAACGTCTCTTGAACGTCTCTCGAACGTCTCTCGAACGTCTCATGAACGTCTGATGAACGTCTCACGAACGTCTCCGAACGTTTCTCGAACGTCTCCGAACGTCTCACGAACGTCTCACGAACGTCTCCGAACGTCTCTTGAACGTCTCTCGAACGTCTCCGAACGTCTCATGAACGTCTCCGAACGTCTCACGAATGTCTCCGAACGTCTCATGAACGTCTCACGAACGTCTCACGAACGTCTCACCAACGTCTCCGAACGTCTCTTGAACGTCTCACGAACGTCTCCGAACGTCTCATGAACGTCTCTCGAACGTCTCCGAACGTCTCATGAACGTCTCACGAACGTCTCACGTACGTCTCTCGAATGTTTTATACAAGAGCAATATTTTATACAACTGTGTAATCTCATAACAGATAATGTAAGAAAGAAAGGGGTGAGGAGAATTAAAAAATCACATAATGTCACATTTCGTTTATTTGCATGAATCTTTATGATTCAACCACCAATTAAACATTTTACATACATTTTGTAATGCACAATTTTTTTCATGCTTTTCGCATCGTAGAGTATAGCTTACGCCTAATTTACTTAAGGTATCCATATCGCCAAAGTCCAACGTTTCAATAACTAGATCATTTTTCATATTTAATATATCAGCTAGCCATTCTCGTTTTTCATGGCCGTCAACATATACAATGGGATACATATCGACTTCCGTTGGGCCCACAACTGCAGCCGTTATTAAACCTTGAGCCATGCTATATGGAACGTTTCCATAGGCCCACTTTAGACCATGATGATTCCGAATCAACCATGACGCTTCGTATCTCTCAAATTTTGTGAGAAGTCTCCATGGTATGATACTCGCGAAAATGTAATGAGAGAGCACACATTCCGCTCTTAGAATCGCTACTTCCTTCACGACAAAGTTTCTCCCAACAATGAATCCTTGTAGATCGACAAATGTAGGTACAGACATAACGAAGATGGCTCGATCAAGTCCATAGCAAGATCAATTGATGACTGACGTCATTATTTAAGAAACTCGTCTTTAAATAATTTATTTATCGAGCGGGGGGGTTACTTGCTGATCTATACAATTTTACGAACCATGTTTGTCAATGGACAATATTCAACAACTCGATCGTGCAAGATCAAACAGTAGGCAGTAGTATTTGGTGGCAAATCTTCCTTACATTCAAACTCTATTCGCACGTCCACGGTAGCATTTTTCACAGACTCGTTCTGACGCGAGCAATCGATAACCGTGAGAGGGCCGTTATATTGAAACTTTGCAATAGTGAGCAAAGAATTACCACTATTACAGCCGTAATAAGATTTATGAAATCGAGAGTACATATTGAACAAAATGGCGAATCTGTTTTTGTCAAAGTCCAAATTCAAGTCATCGTAAGGATAGGATTCCGAGTTGAGATAAAGTTTAACATTGCCGAGCTTGCAGTCGTCGAATAGTGTAATGTCCTTTGCCATAGAATTTTTTTTGCCAGTCTGCAGCGCAAATATTACATATCTTGGTTTCTCTAGCTGGGAGGCAGCTTTCACAGTCCATGAGTGTTTCGTTGTGCTTTGAAGCAGTGGATACTCGTATAGATCCCAAGAGCGAAAGCTCATATTCAAGTATCGTCCACTCTCCAATGTTCGAAGTAATGACAATTTACTTATCTCATTTAATATTACGTGAGGCATACGCCATTGTATCTTGAGCAATTCAACTTCTGCCTCTACTAATGGATGCTGACTGAATACACAATTGTTATCATTGCGCGAACGTATCAGAATTAGCTCATGACGAGCATTGATAACTACGCGCTTGTAATCTTCACAGAATCCTAGCAATATGTTGAGAGGTACACAAAAATTGAAATATTTTCCCCCATTATTATGTGTTACATCCCACGCAGCATTTTTCAAAGTATGACTCCTCTCAGGGCTTAGAGAGATGTAGTTTTTAATCGTGGTTGTTATTCCAACGTTTCGATTGCGATCAATCTCCACACCATCGAGCTCATAACGAACTTCATCAAACATGAATGCAACGCAATTGTTTCCCAATACTACTATTGCTTGATCATCTGGTTTTTTAAGCACCGTGAACTTTCCCTCAACGTAGAGAAAACTTTCAGATGGTAGGGTGTACAAGTCTTGGTGTTGTATAGGAATTCGTATTTCATCGCTGTGTCCAAACGTTGAGTTGGCATACGGATTGTACGTATGAGTCTCAATTTTGATGATACGATCGTCAAAGATTGGCTCCCCACTGATATTCAAAACGTCGGTCATTCTTTTGCCTCAAGTATGTCGTACAATAAATCCCAGAGATTCTAAAAATTTACGATTCGCTGCACTGAGTTTCTTCTTTGCGGGTAATTTAACACTCAATGCCGCTTGTCTTCTTGCAAGAGTATTACCGTGTGGGATCGTATTATCTCGCGTAGAAATATTGTCTCTGGCGTATTCCGTGTCGTACAGAACGAGCATCACAAGCGTCGCTTTCGTATGTGCAATCTCACCGTAATTTCTTCTCCTCGAAAATCGAGTAGTTTTCCCTTCTGATCCACGATACGTATCGTTAGATCCGTAATGCTCCGCACAACGATCGGAAGATAAATGATTTGCGCAGGCGTTTCCGATATCTTATATCCTGGTGGTACGCTCGGTGAAAATTCATGTATCGTGTGTACACGCTCGCCATTGCTGTACGCACCAGTGGTGACACTACATTCTATGCGGATAATGTTGACATTCATTATGTTGATCGGTACATCAGATTCCTGCCATTTCCAGGGATGCAGTATTCGATTTGATGAAAATCCCAACTGGGATCCTACGTTGTCAGGTTTACTGAAATTTATTCTGTACGCACATTTGATTTCGCTCTTTAGTGTATTATGATTAGCGCGTAGCACGATTGGGTATTCGCCATTTTCATCGAGGTCATCGTTATCAACCTTTCGAGGAACAATTTCATTTTCAGCATCATCACCGCTATCAACCCCTTTGAGTAAAATTGCACGATTCAGATACGCATTTATGGCTCTCAGTTCATACGATCCTTCAGGGATTATAATTTCCTTGTCATCATTGTCAAAGTAAAATTTGTTGTTTGATGAATTCACATTTGGTATTGTGTGATAAGTTTCGAAATCCGTCAAACCGAGCTCATAACAACCATCATTGAAATCTATAGCGGGATAATAATTTGCGGTTAGAAGGCTACTCTTGCCGGTCAACGTAAGCGTCAGTGACATGTTTCCCTCGAATACTGAGTTGATTGACACATTGTCACGGCTTAAATACATATTGATCATCGACGTTTTGGAGAAATTGCAAGCACAATTGCCCGCAAATACTCTGATTATAATTCTGATACGATGTTCGATTGTATTGTATTTTTGTGGTATTTGGTCCAAGATATCGCACCAACTGCTTGGGCGGTCGAAGATTTCCAAAACTATCAAAATATATTATATGACTCCCCCTCTTGGCATAGGCTACCCAATGCGTACCGGGGCCATCGGCATCATCTAAATTTACTATACCGCTCTCATCTAGTTGCACGCCACCATAAACTGGTAAATTATTGCGCATGAAGACCCCTCTGAAGAATGGTATGCGCATGCGCCTGGCTAAGCATTCTAACTGCCACGCTTTGCTATCGGCAGTATTCTCCTCTTAACGGGTTTTTTCTTCTTGGCCGATGAGTTCTTTGTCTTCATTCCCATGCCGAATTTCGTTTTTGCTTTCATAGCTGCCCAAACAGCGGTCGCTGCTGTTTTCTCGCCAAAAGTCGAATCTCTCGCAGTAATACGTTTTCGTGCCGTTGTTGCAAGTATATTATCCGCAACGTGTCTTTCGCCTAAATGATTGCTTCGAGAATAGGCTATATCGTGGTCGCGACAAGCTGCATCCAATGGATTTATACCACGATCACCCCGTGTCAATCTCTGCTCTAACTGAGTGCCTGGTCCACAAAATTGGTATCCGGGAATATGTAACTCGATCGGAAGTGCATTTATTGCTCGATTTAACAAACCGTTGCGTTTTCTCTTTGACATTCGGCACAATTATTTATAAACGGTGCTGGACCGTCAATGTGTATTAGCTGTCCCGGTAAATTCCAATGGCGCGTGCATCGGCGATATTGCTGTACTTCCGAATCAGCCTTTATGTGTTCGGGAAGCCTCTCCCACAAAATGTCAACGAAGTGATGAAAATTTTGTAACAAAACAATTTTTGGAATAAACTGTAATTGATGAGCCGTTAAGCGGAGAATACTGCAGTCGTCCGATAGGTACAAAAACATTCTCAGTACTGAGCAGATTTGGCTCGGTGCACTCCTATAAATACTCCTCACACGACGCATTTTGGGCGAATGTGTGTTTGGATTCGAGAGAGAAAACATGCGTTTCGTGCAACAAGCGACGTTGATTCAAGTGACCAATTTCGACGATAGAGTAATGGAGGGTCAACAAGTACGCAAGCATGGAGACATGCTGCCACTTACGATACGCAGCATTATTTGCGGTCCTTCAAATTGTGGGAAAACCAATGTTTTGTTAAGTTTAATAGAAAGTCCAAATGGTGTACGTTTTGAAAACCTATATGTATACTCGAAATCGCTTCAACAGCCAAAATATCAATATTTGGAAAATCTGCTGACATCGATTAACGAAATTGGCTATTTTAAATTCTCAAATAATAGTGATGCACCCACCGCACGAAGCGCTTCCGAACTCCATTTTTATTTTCGATGACGTAGCATGTGACAAGCAAAATACAGTAAGAGAGTACTTTGCGATGGGCAGACACTCGAGCGTTGATTGTTTCTACCTTTGCCAAACATATGCCAAGGTTCCCAAGCATCTTATACGCGACAATGTGAATCTGCTTATTTTATTTAAACAAGATCGTACAAACTTGAAACATGTTTACAATGAACATGTAAATACGGACATGTCATATGAAGATTTTCTGGTGTTATGTCAAAAATGTTGGCAACACAAATATGGCTTCATGGTGATTGACAAAGATAGCTCATTGTCCGGTCGTCGATATAGAAATGGATTTAACGAGTTTGCAATACCGTAATGTAGTCAGTCGGCATTGAGACATCAGCTGTGCAACGACCGACAAATAATTTCGTGTGGGCATGATGACGACAATTGATACTGATGAAGAGATTGCCAGGGAAATTGCGAAAACAAGCGACTCAATACGCAAAAAATATCAAGCTTTGAAGACTGGAAAAATGGAAGAAGATCTTGCATTGGAGAGACACTTCAGGCCAATCACCGAACCTCTCAAGCAGATTGTTGAGCAATCAGCCGCTGTTGAATCTCTTGAGCCGGAAATTGAATCGTTGAGTATGTCGGAAGCAAAGGACCTAGAGAAGGATGTGAAACAAGGAACAAAGCGCACACGTTCGTTATTTCAAGATTCGCTGGTAACTTCTACACCGAATCAGGTGAAACGCAAGCGACGAAAGGAATCTCTGGATGATACGTCGATGGCTGCAGTACCCTTGCAACCAGCCACCATTGTTGAAGAAGACGTTTTTGAGACCACGCCCGAATCATTCGTGTCTACAGTTCAACGTCAATTACAAACGGCTGAAGGTCAAAATACATTGCGCGAACATTTCGGTCCACTCGGTCAACAATATATTTCATCTATTCTTTCACAAGACAAAAATTCCAGCATGGATTACGTGTATGGCGTCAAATTTACCAATGAAGGAATGATGTTAGGCGATAAGCGTTTCGATGTGGATAATGATGATAATATATTCATCGATGGCATAAAATACTTGGGAACCCCTGGACTCTATGAGTTAATTTTCAAGAGAATTCCCGACGATGCAATATACACCGAGGAAGACAAAAACAAATATAAAAGTATATTGTTGGCAACAAATGCACATCGACGTGGTAGCAATATACTCAATCCTGTATTGGGTAACAAAGGCTTCAAGTATAAATATATAATTGGACCATTAACTTTCGACCGAAAAACTGGAAGAGGTATAGAAATACCGCTCGCCATGACGTTAAATAACAACAAAATCGATTACGTGCATTGGAATTATCCCAATGAGTTGGTCGATCGTTTGCGCTTGTTGGAAGCTTCACGACACGCGGGTAACAACGCTCACGACAATGAGATAATGTCGATTATTGAGGAACTTCGCGAAGCGGGCCTCATTATAAATTAACCTATGCATCGATGATAATGATCATTCCTTTATCGCTATTGATACCGAGATGTCGATCAATAAATTCGGATCATCGCTTGGAGCGCAGGATAATTCATACTATCAGTGGACTGGGCTAATAAGAAATTATACACGTGATAATGCTCTCTGTCTAACCTCTAGTGGCTTCGATGCAAGATCACGTAAAATACGAGGCGTAGCCCTACCTGAAGGGGATTACGATGCTGCTAACAAACGTTACGTGGAAATGAAAATCAAGCTGTTAACAGAACGCCTGGATGAATTTGAGAAGAAATTCATCGCACTAGAGAATACGCTTCGAATAACTATGAACGATACGTCTAAAACGATTCAGTATGTAACCGACGCTGTAGCTGACACAACGCAGGAAGATTTGTAAAAATCGTCTGGTCAAACACACGATATGCTCGGAGAAGAAAAAACGTCTGAAGAAAAGCAGCTCGTGGAGGAATTACATGCACCAGCAAGAAAAAACTTTCCGCGAAGACGTGTCATCGTACGTGGGTATGATGATTTGTGGCAGGCTGACGTAGTCGAAATGCGGCCGTATTCGCGTTTCAACAAAGGCTACAATTACATCCTCACCGTCATCGATGTGTTGAGCAAGTATGCATGGGCCGTACCCTTGAAAAGTAAAACTGGCAACGAAATGGGTACAACGATCGCGAAAATCATACACGATCATAGCAGATATCCGAAAAATCTTCAGACCGACAAAGGAAGAGAATTTTACAATGTAAACGTGCAACGACTCATGGAGAAATACAACATCAATCATTATTCGACGTACTCTATTATGAAGGCCTCGGTCGTCGAACGATTCAATCGCACTCTCAAAAATAATATGTGGAAAATGTTTACACTCAATGGTAATTACAAGTGGATCGATGCGTTACCGCAACTCGTTATGAAGTACAATGCTCGAAAGCATCGTACGATTGGCATGAGGCCCATCGACGTTACTCCTGCGATCGCGGAGAAACTCTTAACCACCGTATACAGCAATGTAAAAATTGCGGCTCCTGCAAGATTCAAAGTCAATGATTTTGTGCGCGTAAGCAAATTCAAGACAATATTTGAAAAAGGTTTCACACCAAATTGGGCCACCGAAGTGTTTAAAATCGTCAAGGTGCCGCAAACTTATCCTGTAACGTACCTAGTCGAGGACTCAAGTGGAAATCCAATAGCCGGAGGATTCTACGAATACGAACTGCAACGTGTTGCCAATCCAAACATATATCTCGTGGAGAAGATAATACGCAAAAAGGGCAATGATGTTTATGTTAAATGGTTGGGAATGGATAAATCTCAAAACTCGTGGATACACAAAAATAACATATTGTAATAACTTTTATAAAGTATATGAAAAATTCAATAAAGTTTATTTACAATAGGCATACCATTTTATTTATGTATACATTCACCATTCCTGATAAAAATAAATTATTATATCCTGTAAACATTAACATACTCGCATTATATATAACATGCATAAATGTTTAATTGGTGGTTGAATCATAAAGATTCATGCAAATAAACGAAATGTGACATTATGTGATTTTTCAATTCTCCTCACCCCTTTCTTTCTTACATTATCTGTTATGAGATTACACAGTTGTATAAAATATTGCTCTCAAACATTCGAGAGACGTACGTGAGACGTTCGTGAGACGTTCATGAGACGTTCGGAGACGTTCGTGAGACGTTCATGAGACGTTCGGAGACGTTCGAGAGACGTTCAAGAGACGTTCGGAGACGTTGGTGAGACGTTCGTGAGACGTTCATAAGACGTTCGGAGACGTTCGTGAGACGTTCGGAGACGTTCGTGAGACGTTCGTGAGACGTTCGGAGACGTTCGTGAGACGTTCAAGAGACGTTCGTGAGACGTTCATGAGACGTTCATGAGACGTTCGGAGACGTTCGTGAGACGTTCATGAGACGTTCGGAGACGTTCGAGAGACGTTCAAGAGACGTTCGGAGACATTCGAAAGCGTTCAATAGATGTTCGAAGACGTTCGTGGGTTTGTTTGGGTTTGTTTGGGATTTCGCCCAAACAAATCCAACTGCTTTAGTCGGTGAAGGTCTGAAGTTAAATGTATATCTCGCTCTATCTCACATGCATGCGATGCGGTCGCTCCATCTCTCATTCTCGCTCTCTCTCTCATGCATACGTGTAATCCGATCGCTTGTCTCAGCGACACGGGTCAACCAACTTGGCTCTCTGGCGACAGTCGCTACAAGAGAGAGAGAGAGAGAGACAGAGAGAGAGAGAGAGAGAGAGAGAGAGAGAGAGAGAGAGAGAGAGACAGAGAGAGAGAGAGAGAGACAGAGAGAGAGAGACAGAGAGAGAGAGAGAGAGAGAGAGAGAGAGAGAGAGAGAGAGAGAGAGAGAGAGAGAGAGAGACAGAGAGAGAGACAGAGAGAGAGAGAGACAGAGAGAGAGACAGAGAGAGAGAGAGAGAGAGAGAGAGAGAGAGGTCAGCCACTCCGCCGAGTCCCCCTTCCCGCGTGACGTCATACCTCGCCCCGCGTGACGTCATACCCCTCCCCGCGTGACGTCATACCCCTCCCCGCGTGACGTCATACCCCTCCCCGCGTGAACCCCCCGCCCCGCACCCCCCTCAGAGGACCTGCGTTAGAACCGGCCTAGCTATACTACTAGTTACATACAGCTTTTGGAAACGAAATTCTTCCCTTATGCAAAAAAGAGGGGACTGGTTAAAAAATTTTACTTCATGCAAGATGGAGCGACGCCGCACCGGACTGATGAGGTGTTTGAAGCTATTCATCGCGTATATGGGACTCGAGTTATCGGTCTGGGGTACCCTGAATTTTCTCAAGGTGGACTAGAATAGCCTCCGTACTCACCGGACCTGAACCCTTGTAATTTTTTCTTGTGGGGTTACATTAAAGATCATTGTTACGCTAAAAACCCCAGCACAGTATAAGAACTGATCGCGGCCATCCAGGAAGTGGTTCGCAGCATTACGATCGATATGTTGGACACAGTTTTTCACAGTTTTCAAAAGAGAATTGATTTTTGTGCACAATCTAACGGTTCGCAATTCGAAAATATCTATCATTAATCACTGTATTTTTTTGTTATTTTTATAAGATGTAATAAAAATTGACATGAAACATATTTGACTGAGTTTTATGTATGTGCGTTTCAAACTGCAGAGTTTCCTGTATTTAAAGCAATTTGGCTTTTCTGATTCTGTGCACGTGTTTTAAAATGACAGTCGATTAGTTTAAGCAACTTCCTATTGGACACCCTGTACGTAATTGCGCACATTCTCCATCGTTTTTCCAAACACGGCATTATTCATTAATGTGAATAAATTCTTTTCGAAATCGTTTTTAGCCAGCGTTCGAAATTGAGTATTTAACTCGATATATGAACGCAGCCATGGGGATTGTGTGAACTGTAAAACTCCATGGATTTTTGTGAGGCAAAGTCCATGACGTAAACACTGTTGTACATTTCAGTAGTGCATGATGTAGCGTTTTTTTTATCACAGACGGTTGCTAGCAGCTTTTCTTCCCGCTTACCCAGTGGTTTTTCATGTATAGGGTAAAATGGCAAATCTTTGTGCTCATCATGCAGAGATTGGGGAAATTCCAAGTCAACCTCAAGGATGCAGCCTGTAGGTGAATCTAGCGCGATGAATAGTGGATCAAAATTGGACACGTCGTTGACGCATTGAAAATCTGCATACGGCAAGGGTTGACACATTGCCCATCCATACAAATTGTTGACATCATAATACATCAAGTATGAGGATGCTTTCGATGGATCAAACGTCTCCATGTATTTGTTATTAGCACGTGCATATCGGTTTGAACATTGACTAAGACAACTGCGTATAACCCGCTCAACGAATAAAACCATATCGATGTCCGTTAGTAATTCAAACTTGACGTTCGAGTGTTTTAGCATTGCACCCCACGTATAACCAGGTAATGTGCAGTAATACGTAGGATCTAGTCCATCGCTCTCAACGCACATATTCCGGAAGTTCTCGAAAAAGTCTGCTAATAACAAGACATCTGCTTTCTGATATAATTCGCTATAGTCACCCAGAGTTTGAATAGATAACCGCTCCCAAACGTTCTCAGCATGTGCGTACTCGCTCTCGGATACTGTAGCATCTATCAGGGAACTGTAAAATGCGTCACATGGTGGTAAGAAAGTATCGTCCAATCTAGTTACGTCGTTAACACACTCATGGGGGAAGACTTCTTTTCGCGTGAGCAAATTGAAATCGTCTGCCAATAGAGTTGGAAATACCATGCGTAAAATTTTGAGTTTGTTCTTGGTCAAGAATGATGCCAATTCGTCAAGACTGGTGTCGAGGAATTTGTATGCATCGATTTAGCGTTATTGAATCCTGTCTTTTTAATCATCTTTAATTTCAACATGCTTCGCGAAGGAGATGTATTTCTCCTTTGTGATTGAAAGCAGATCGGTTCTTCCTTCGAACGCTGTGGCTACTTCGTTGATTATAAAATCCGCATCATAACCCGATAAATTGTGAAAAACTACTGGAATGAAAAATTACTGTTTGTAATTCAAGTTGCAGTTGGAATGGGCCGGGCCTCTACAGCCCCCGGTCAGATGGCAAAAATCTCGAACACGTATAACTTCTTGCGCAATTGGTTTCTCACAAATGTGACATTGAGTCGTTGCGCGAAAACTTGCCCACTCACTCGGTGTTAAATATATCATTGGCACGTTGTCATAAGAAATTTCTTATATACGCAGTGCTAGATTTTTTATTTCTTCGAAAAACCACGCTACACACTGAGCACTGCACGCGAGTGATACACAGATAGTGATTCGTCATATGAACAACATACGTAATATCCGATACAAAACACTTCATGATGTTGAGTGGTTCTTTTGCTTGGTTCTTCTCATCAGTCTTTGCTAACACACACTCCAAATCGCCATACGCAGTGAAGGGATGTCGCTCTTTCTGGCTGAAGTTGGTGAACTGAAGCCACTTATTGGTGTCAGACGGTAATCAGAGTGCACATTCGTTTATCGCCCCACAATCGATCTCGTGCGATTGCAGTTTTTCGTCATAACCGAAGTATTGCAAACACCTGCAAAAAATAGATTTTTTCCCATCATTTAGATAATATATAATTATGAATTATTAATGTTAAATTTACACACTGATCGCACAAACACAATACAAAAATGTACATTATTTTACATCGACTTTATACAACAACAAAAAATGTACATCATTTTTACGACGGTTTGCTGTAATGCCCGCATGTTAGGGGTTCAGAGGTCCCAGGTATGATATACCGCTTATCATCATGAGGACGTAGAGCAATTTTCGTCTCACGAATGGTGTAGACCTTGTGCTACTTCGATCGAATACTCGTTCGACCACGCATCAGTCCAATATCTTCCTTCAAGCATTGAGCATAATCGTCAAATGTGATTGTCCTAGCCACACCGCTACTCTGTATACCTTTAACTCTTTTAGTTGCATTCTTACCCTCAACACGTGTTGCATACATTTTCCATCGAAGTCCAATAAATTCGGTCATGATTGCTCCATGGCATTAGTCTTTCGTGGAACCGGGTACCTTCTTGTTGACAAGCGGCATACCGTACCTATTGTCCGCTGAAAAATCCCTTGTATCAAATTTTACAATGTCGCGCTTCATATCCATGTATACATCATCGATCTCAATGTCATATATGAGACTATCCGTATTGGTATACATGATTTCACACGCATCTCGATACATAGGTACCATATACTCATGATGAAATCCATACAAGCATGTTTTGAATATATCGAGTATGCACTGTCACGTGGCAGAATTGAAGAGCCCCAAAGCTACTTTGAAGGCGACCCTCTCGCTCGGTTTTCATCCTCGTACGGGAGCCCGAGCGGGCCGTTATCGTTTATTATTTATTTATGTTGTTGTCCCTTGATATATTTAATCTTTTGTTGTATAATTATATTATTTTTATTCGTTCATGCGACATTTGTGGTACGATGGCGAGCGGGAAATGGCGGTCGTCTTAGACGGAAATCTCGAGATCCTTCTCACCGCAGCGGCCTCGTATCTTCCAATTCGGGGTGCGCCTGGTCGATCTTGCCCTCGCTCGAGAGTTCGGTTCGATTCAGCTCGGCCCACTGCCTCGAACGCTATTCCACTACGATCGGCGGTATAAGGCGGACGTTTCGAACACGTAACGCTGTCGTCATAGTACCAGCTTACTTCAACGACTCGCAGCGTCAGGCAACCAAAGACGCCGGGAACCTCTCTGGCTCGAACGTATTGCGTATTACAAACGAACCTACGGCGACCGGCTGGTCCCCGGTCCCCTTCAGTCGGTAACGGCGCGTCCACCGACCTTGACACGCCGCATAAACGTCGTGGGCCCGAATCGCTCGGCACTTGATGCGTTGGGTGGGATCGACGGAATGAGACTAGATCTTCACCATCAGCATCCGTCAACGGTCATCGTGCCCGTCATCGTGCCCGTCATCGTGCCCGTCATCGTACCCGTCATCGTCATTTTAATAAGTTCTAATATTTAACTTTGGCGCGGTAACGGCCGACGCGAATGACGGAGAGGAGGGGTAAACGGCTCTGACGGGGATCTCGAGTCGACCGTCTCTATCGCGGGAAAGGACTTGACCACGGAAATCCGAGCGAGACGGTCGGCGAGTAAAATTAATTGTTGGGGACTAATCAAGTCGGTCTGTGCAGTGCGGCCGCCCCCGGCGTAAAGGGAAAATTTACCGTTGATTTAAAGAAATGTCTCCATCATTCGCGTGTGCATCGTTTCGGGTCGCGGTGCAGGGAGGAACGTGGCTGGTCCTTTGCGTAATTTTCGTGTCGGTTGTGATTGTTATCCCGTTGTGAAAAGGGTGAGAGAGAAAAGAGAAAGGCCGGCCGGCGGCTTGCGTAATTTTTATATCGAGTCAATCGCCGAGAAAACGCTCGGGTCAAATAAAGTGGAATTCTCTCTCCAGAGGTGTCTGCAAGTGTTTATTTATTTTTTGTTGTTGTTGTTGCATAAGTGCTATAGCCCCTGACCCCGCCACTCTACCTTAGGAAAACCTGTGCTAGTCGGACAAATCGGGCGTCTCGACCTACCGCTCGGCGAGCCGCTAACGCGGCTGGCGCCCCGGGAAAAATCGCCGGGCGGAGGCGCGACGACCTTTTGTGACGCCAAGGGCGAGATTTGGATTTTCCGTCACAGCACATACCCACATATATCGGCTTGTTGAATTTTACCTCGAGATTGCTCAATTCTACGGCAACGATGTTTTCTGAAAAAATACTTCGGTTGTGGAAGTTTGGCTTCGCAATCATTGTCTCTGCACCATATCTGCCCTCCCATTTTGTCAAAAGCTTTAAATTCACATGATTGCGCACAATCTTCATCGTTTTGCCAAACACCGCATTGTCAATTGATTTGAATAAGTTCTTTTCAAAATCGTTTTTGGCCATCGTTCCAAACTGCGTATTTAACTCTATATATGAACATAGCCATGGGGATTGTGTAAACTGTAAAACTCTATGGATTTCCATGAGGCAAAGTCCTTGACGTGAACACTGTTGTATATTTCGATAGTGAATGATGTAGCGTTTCTTAACACAGACGGTTGCTAAGTAGCTAAGTAACCCCTTTTACCCAGCGGTTTTTCATGTATCAGGCAAAACGGCAAGTCTTTGTGCGCATCATGTAGAGATTGTGGATATTCCAAGTCGACTTCGAGGATGTAGCCTGTAGGCGAATCTAGCGCGATGGATGATGGATCAAACTTGGACACGTCGTTGACCCATCGAAAATCTGTGTATGGCAAAGGTTCGCACATTGCCCATCCATAAAAGTTATTGACGTCAAAATGCTTTAAGTACGATAATTTTTTCGATGGATCGTACGACTCCATGAACTTGTTATTAGCATTTGCACATCGGTTTGAGCATTGACAAAGATAGCCGGGTATACCCCGCTCAGAAAATTAAACATAATCAATGTCCATTAGTAATTCAAACTTGATATTCGAGCATTTTAGCATTGCATCCCAGGTATACCCCGGCAATCCCAGTAATACGCGGGATCCAGTCCATAGCTCTCAACGCACGTATTTTGAAAGTTTTCGCAAATATCGGCTAATAATAAGACTTTAAGTTCAAATCGCTATAGTCATCCAGCGTTCGAATGGACAACCGCTCCCAAACGTTCTCAGCATGTGCGAACTCGCTCTCGGATACTGTAGCATCTGTCAGTGAACTGTAAAATGCGTCACGTGATGGTAGGCAAGTGCCGTCTAACTTGGTCGCGTCCTCAATATATTCATAAGGGAAGACCCCTTTTCACATCAGCACATTGAAATCATCCGTCGATAGCGTTGGGAATTGCATGCGTAAAATTTTGAGTTTGTCCTTGGTCAAAAATGAGGCTAATTTGTCGAGACTGGTGTTGAGGAATTTGTACGAATCGATAAAGCGCAATTGGATCTTGTGTTTTGAATCGTCTGTAATTTCAACATGCTTCGTAAAGGAGGTGGATTTTTCTTTTGTGATTGGAAGCACATCGGTTCTTCCTTCGAACGCTGATAAATTGTGGAACACTACTGCAATGAAAAATGACTGTTTGTAATTTAAGTTGCAGTTGGAATGGGCAGGGCATCTATAGCGCCCATTCAGATGACAATAATCTCGAACGCGTACATCTTCTCGCCCAAATGGTTTCTTACATATGTAACATTGAGTCGCTGCTCGAAAACTTGCCCACTCACTCGGTATTAAATGTACCATTGGCACATTGTCACAGAAAATTTCTTTTATACGCAGTGCTATATTTTTTAGTTCTTCGATAAACCACGATACACAATCAGCACTGCGACGCGAGTGACACGAAGATAGGGTTTGATCATACGCACAACACACGTAGTATCCGATACCAAACACTTGGTGTTGATACATATCTTTTGCTCGGTTCTTATCATCGGTCTTTGCTAACACACACTCTAAATCAGCATATACAATGAAGGGATGTCGCTCTTTCAGGCTAAAGCTGGTGAACTGGAGCCACTTATTGGTGTCATCTGGTAGTCGGATTGCACAGTCGTTTACCGCCCCACAATCGACCTCGTGCGATTGAAATTTTTCTCGGAACCGAAGTAATGTAAACACCTGCAAAAAATAGATGTTTTTCTTCATTTAGTGGATATATAATTGTATATTAATAATGTTAAATTTACACACCGTTCGCACATATATCTGTTATGTCCCTTTTTGCACAGTTCCGTCGTCACGAGTCTCGACAGGTTCTTGATCCATACGAAATGCCCCACATTGTTGTCCTCAGTATCTTGCATGTATAGCAGATTGATATGCTTTTCCTTCTTCCGTTGAGTTACGCGTATTGGAACAATGTCCTTTTTGGTGGTGGTATACACGTTGATGGATAGATTGTTATGGAGCTCGATTTTTTTAATTTGTGTATGGTCACCGGGAATTCGATATCCTGGAGATTCAGTACTGTCGAATAATGTGGGTAAGACGATGGGCGGTCACTGTATCGTTCGGCTGGGTATAGAGCTGCAACTATTGACCATGTAAAACATGCATTATGGTTCGATTTGATGTCAATCACAGCCCTCTTTATCATGATCTCCCGTGGCAATACAATATAACACCCAGCGCGCATCGGATTATACTTATTCACATTTATCGTGAGGATAAGTATTTTCCGTAAAGCCCAGCCACTATCTCGTTCTTGAAATTCGTCGAGTAAGGTTTAAGCGGGTTCCGTAACACGCTGTTCATACCATTCATTCAGATCGCTTGTGATAAATAGTTTACATTTTCGCGTGTTGACACTTTTATTGGCATATTTGTCTCCACTAGCGAATTCACCATTGAACCCGATATTAACTTTAATACTGTTGGGCTTGCCGACAATATTTTTTACATGTTGCGGCACTGGGTCGCTAGCACCATTAAGCAACTGTTTCGGCTCGATGTGGCTGCGATTGATGATGGAACCGGTCAATGTCCGACCCTCGAAGGATGGGTCAATCTCGCGCCCGATTAACCCATGATCATCATGTCCTGCAACCGTGTCTATAAAACGGCTCCGCACAGAATTCCTCAATCCTTCCAGACGCGCTATTTGGGCTATTAGTGACTGTTAATGTCCAATTCATAATCGTGGGCGCTTAATCCGACTCTGCATTTCCAGTCCTTCGATGAACTCGACGCATCGTTGCTCCCGCGCACCAAAATCTTCGAAAGAGCGTAAAAGCACGGCTTGGTCATGCAAGATTCATTCCATGTTGTTCTCCTTATTAACAAGTTGGGAAACTTTTACAATATTAACCGACAGACTGCTTTATGTAAAGTGCGGCCAATTTTGATCGGAGCGGATCATTGAAAATGGCGCTACCTAAAAAAAAGATTTCCCGGCTGTCTATCTCGGAAAAAAACACCCGAGTTTTCTAATACGGCATTGGTCTAGATTGCCCGGGGAAAAAGAGATTTAAAAGAAGCAAGGCGGGATGTATCGGCTCAAAAGATATATTTTATGTATCCTGCAGCTCAAGTGGTCCATTGGCGCCAAAGGCCTTTCGGCGGTAGATCCCTAAAGTTTGTAGTTTTCCCAAGAAATACGTCGTTTTCATCTATGTTATGAATATTCAAGTCATAAAAAATGTTCCCATCCCGAGTAGCTACGAATGTAATTTGTTTGACTAATGACGCAATCAGACGTATTTTCCTTGGATCATCCTTTCTATTTTGAACTTTGAAACAAGTATATATCAATTACATGATCAAAGTCAAATGATGCTTTCGACTTTAATAATCAATAACTCATGGACCAATCATCGTGCACGAATTTAAAGGGCAGTTCTAAAAAGCTTAAAGTATGTTTTTCAGGGTAAGAAAAGATCAATTTTGTATCAATTTGTTTTCTGTGAGATGTGCAGTTAAAAGAGGTCAAAAATGCCGTTTATTCTTTAAATTACGAAAGTTACGACGTCTTTGCGGATAGCTATCCCGAATATTATGCTCAGGCATTTTTTCCAAGTTGATGGTGTCCACAAAAAGTATGCTAAGCGTAAAGTTGTCCCGATTTTTTCTCTGTAGCCCGAATGATGAAAGTTTTGAATTTGGTAAAAAAAAATTGAAGGACAACCATTATTGTTATAGGCCACTATTATTTCGCTTACTCGGTAAAAAAAATAGTTTTTCGACACTTACGGGTATTTTCGCTCATGTAAAGTGAGAATTTGTACAAAGAAAAAATATCTTCTTTTTAATAAACGAAAATTTCTCTTTGTTTAGAAAGGGAAATTTACTTTCAATCGTTTATCAATTTTTAATTGAATAATAACGCATACCCTCTCAAAGTAAAAAGTTCCATTCGTTTTACTTTTTTGTTTTGAAATGAATGTTAAAAGTTGTAACCCCGTCCATATTTCCTATACTTTTATTAATTTGAAATTAATCTTCTCATCAAGTAGCATATAGTGAATCCTTTATTGTGAAAAAAAACGTAAACAGAAAAAACAAGAAGTATTAATTTCTTTAAAAAAATGTTCAGTAATAAAAAGTAGTGGTTTAAACGAGTTTGAAATTGCAGACGTTTAGTTTGTTCAGATATATTGAAATTCCCCTTCCAAAAAGATCTGAAATCTCTTTGGAAATCTTTTTTTACGTAAAAACCCTAAGTAATAAAAAAATCCCTCAAAATCGTTATCGCTTGCTTTACTATATTAACAATTCTGATTTATCTCTAATATCTCGAACTATACTTTTTATTTAAGTTGAAAAAATGGTTTCATTATACGTCTTTAATGCAAAGGTACAAAAAAAGTGAAATCACTTTTATGAAATAACCAAGCAAGTTTACGAGACATGTTGCACAGTAAATTGTTAAAGCGTAGGACTAATATTTTTGAAAATATTTAATTTAAGAAAGTCACATTACTATTGTAAGAAAAAAAATATATCACCATTAGATAGGAGTACAATGTAGATAACACACAAGTACACTGGAAATTCTGTGCAGCGACTTGGCGTGCATGGTTAGGAAAAAGCTTGCTTGCTTGCTCTTGGTACGTATGTGGTCGAGCAATTATTGGGTGATTAATAGGCGAACCTAGCGAGGCGCGAATTCATTCCACTGCCTCCTTACTTAATCAGCTTTTACTCCCGATACGTTTCAGCATTTTGTCAAATGTAAAATGAACTTCGGTTCAAAACTAACTCAGTTAATATTTACTTCTGGGTAAATTAACTAGTTGTTCTGGGCTATGCTGGTAAATTTGGAAATGATCTGAAATATTTTGTTGCAATAGTTGTTCATAGAGATACTTTCATCTACTTTACGACAGCAATCACTGATGACTATTATCGATTTGGTATTGTTTACTTTCCTATTATCCAATAATGTACTTAATCTATAATTTGCTCAAGTTATTCATTAATCAATTTATTATTATTAATAAATCATTTAATTGTGGTCTCCTGTTTCCTGATCCAAAAAAATATGGGCTTGTTAACATTTTTCATTAACTACGTTTATTCCTTTTAAGAGTTGCGTATAATATTGGCGCAATTTTTGGTTGAGTGATATTTTTTTACCGTTGCGACATAATTTGTTTCGTAGCTAATTAAAGTATAAACGTTTACCTAGTTCGTTTGGACGGTTATGATGGGCCATTGGATTAGGTCAGTTCGTTCAGGGATCAATATTTAAGTCTCTTTTCGACTCGGAAATTGCACCAGAGCCTTTCTGTCTGTCATCGCTTGAGATGGGTTAGTATTAGAGCTGTAGCGGTTCTGAGCCACTTTTGGGGGGAGGGTCAAGGGGGGTCAAGGGGGGAGGGTAAATGGGGGAGTCAAGGAGGGATGGTCAAGGGGGGAGGGTCAATGGGGAAGGGTCAAGGGGGTGGTGTACAGGTGGGGGGGTTCAGGGGGCGATGTCCGGGGGCGGGGGTCCATCGGGTGGTGTCCACGGGGGCGGCTCAAGGGGGCGGTGTCCGGGGGGGGGGGAGTCGTTGGACGCGAGCGACGTCACAGAGTGGCCTCTGTGGAGGGGGGCCATGTGGTCTGTGGAGCGTCTGGCAGGGAAGCCGCCTTCGATAAGTGTGTGTGTGTGTAAACTACAACCTTTTAAGGCCCATTATTTATGACATGCAGCTGGTTCCATTCCGAAAGACAATGTCAATTGCATCCGGCCCGTCTCAAAGCTCGCCGACAGACAGGTCCTGACAGGTTTCTTGGAAAAGCATGTGTGTGTGTGTGTGTGTGTGTGTGTGTGTGTGTGTGTGTGTGTGTGTGTGTGTGTGTGTGTGTGTGTGTGTGTGTGTGTGTGTGTGTGTGTGTGTGTGTGTGTGTGTGTGTGTGTGTGTGTGTGTGTGTGTGTGTGTGTGTGTGTGTGTGTGTGTGTGTGTGTGTGTGTGTGTGTGTGTGTGTGTGTGTGTGTGTGTGTGTGTGTGTGTGTGTGTGTGTGTGTGTGTGTGTGTGTGTGTGTGTGTGTGTGTGTGTGTGTGTGTGTGTGTGTGTGTGTGTGTGTGTGTGTGTGTGTGTGTGTGTGTGTGTGTGTGTGTGTGTGTGTGTGTGTGTGTGTGTGTGTGTGTGTGTGTGTGTGTGTGTGTGTGTGTGTGTGTGTGTGTGTGTGTGTGTGTGTGTGTGTGTGTGTGTGTGTGTGTGTGTGTGTGTGTGTGTGTGTGTGTGTGTGTGTGTGTGTGTGTGTGTGTGTGTGTGTGTGTGTGTGTGTGTGTGTGTGTGTGTGTGTGTGTGTGTGTGTGTGTGTGTGTGTGTGTGTGTGTGTGTGTGTGTGTGTGTGTGTGTGTGTGTGTGTGTGTGTGTGTGTGTGTGTGTGTGTGTGTGTGTGTGTGTGTGTGTGTGTGTGTGTGTGTGTGTGTGTGTGTGTGTGTGTGTGTGTGTGTGTGTGTGTGTGTGTGTGTGTGTGTGTGTGTGTGTGTGTGTGTGTGTGTGTGTGTGTGTGTGTGTGTGTGTGTGTGTGTGTGTGTGTGTGTGTGTGTGTGTGTGTGTGTGTGTGTGTGTGTGTGTGTGTGTGTGTGTGTGTGTGTGTGTGTGTGTGTGTGTGTGTGTGTGTGTGTGTGTGTGTGTGTGTGTGTGTGTGTGTGTGTGTGCAACAACCATATATGGGTCGGAAAATTTTCGGTAATATGAAAAGGCTAGGCGCCACATGAAGGGCGGCGCCTTTAAAAGCCCATTATTTATGACATGCAGCTGGTTCCATTCCGAAAGACAATGTCAATTGCATCCGGCCCGTCTCAAAGCTCGCCGACACTCGAGACAGGTCCTGACAGGTTTCTCGCGAAAACTCTCTTTAGGGATCAAAGGGACCGCGGATGGACCACGTGAGTGCAGCTGCACGCTTGGGGGGGGGGGGATTCCCACGGTTCTTCGAACGTGTTCAAACCTGTTTTTCACAATTGGAGGGGGGGGGGGATTTAAGTTGGAGGCTTACGAGAAAGCTTATAATTTCGTGGACCAGGTTCAGACTGCACGATTCCACTACACCATCAACATCTAAAAGAACTTTGAAAGTGCGGCGAAAATGGATCTCTCGAGTATCAACAAAGTCGACCGGATGGCAGAATTCCTCCCAACGAAGAAGCTGTCAGAACTCCCCGTTAAGTCGGAACGACTAATCTCCGACATAAGGGCCGTACAAACCAAATTTGGGAAACGCTACATCGCAGACATCGCGGATGAATTCTCCGTCTTCTTACCGGCGCGACTTGTGAAGGCCTTCGACCAAGATCCGACAATGTTCGAGAGTATGCTGCAACTGGCGCGAAATAGTCAACTCTACATGAAGTACATTGGTGGCAAATACAACAGCGTCGAGTTCCATCGAGTCTGAGTATGGTGGAAAAGAACGCTCGTGAAGGCCCTGTGGAAACAACGTGGAAAAAAAATTGTCGTCAAACTGTATTCACCATAGATATAGGAAATAAATGGAAAATGATATTTATTCAAAATGTTTTTATTCATTTAAAAAAAATCCCTCGCTCACGCTTCGTACACAGAGAGCCAGCTTTTCAACGACTTTGCATTCGCTTTGGCGCAATTGTATTTTGTATTGAAGGAATGATGGGGACATTTAACGTTTGCGATTTTCGGCAACTTCTGCAGCGATGGACAGTCCAGAGTCTCCAGATCGATGACTTTTGTTGCTGAATCCGTGAATCTTCATTTCTCGAATCCCTTGGCATAGATCGTAGGAGCTCCTTCCAAGATTCCTCGAATTGTCGTTCTAGCCGCCTCATATGGTATGCCGCTGTGTTCCCATCGTATTCCATGGAAATTGCGTTCCAGCCACTTGTTTGACACTTTGTACTTGGCCGGTAAAGTATCCGAGGCGAATGGTGCATCGATGAAGAATGTCAGCGGTTCAGCATTCTTCTCATGGAGTTTGACGATGGACATCTCCTTTAGGACAAATTCATTGACGGGTCTCTTGAAGCCCTGCACATCGACGATAAGCTCCATGTTGACTGAAGTGGGCGCGGATCATTGGCATGATTTTATACAAATTTTTTAACCCCACTACTGATTGCATTGTACTCGACAATGCGATCATGGAGGATCATGCAGTACGCTGAAGTTTGCGGTGGAATATTGTTTTTGAATTCAAACTCAAGGCGCACATCAACCGGACCGGACTTGAGCGAATCGTTTTGTTTTTGAGCAGTCAATGACAACGAGGGGGGCTTTTTCTAAAAATTCAACCCTGCTCAGCCATGGTTCAGCCTCTTTGTTGTAATAGGTCGGTTGAAAATTCGCATACATCTCGTAGAGAACAGCATATTGATTTTGATCAATGTTCAAATTCAACTTTCCCTATGGATAACATTGCGAGTTGAGGTATAGTTTGATGTCGCTCAGGTTGCAATGATCAAAGTGGCTCGCATTGTGTTGTTTCTTAGTTTTCCGTTCCGTCTGCAGCGCGAGTATGACATATCGCGACTTCTCCAGCTGATTCGAAATTTTCACAGACCACACGTGCTTGGAGGTGGCAGGCAGCCATGGATATTCATACAGTTCCCATGTTCGGAAACTCATGGAGATTGGTGCGTCTTTGGCAAGAGACTTCAACAGTTGAATTTTTCGCTGATCCGAGACTGTCACATACGGTACGAGCCATTCTATTTTATGCAATGCGAGTTTGTAGTCTTCGGGCGCTGTTCGTACAATGGCATTGTCGTCGGTCTTTGATCTCGTGAGAATCAACTCGTGCTTGGCATCTACGACAATTTTCCGATAATCGTCGGCAAATCCGAGGAGCATGCTGAGTGGTATACAGACATCAAAGTTTCCCGATACATCTACAATTTGCTTGGTCTCTTCGACATCGAGCCATTCAGTGTTCTCGAGCATAGAACTTTTGGCCGGTGAGAGAGATGAATATCCCTTGATTACACTCGTAATACCGACATTCTTATTACGATCGATTTCTATAGCATTCAACTCATATCGTACTTCATCAAACAAATGACAAATGGAATTGTTGACGAGACTTGTAGCAGTGGTTGGCATCCCATCTCGCTTTGATAATTTCCCACATATGTGTAGGGAACTCTTGCTCGGCAGGATGAAGAGGCCTTGATGTTGGATGGCAATACGGACTTCATCGCTGTTATTGAAGGTTGAAGATGCATATGGTTGATGAGCGTGAATCTCACATGGACGATGGATTCATCAAAGATCACGGGCGCCTGAATGTTTACAATTTCTTCTTCCATGTCACACAACAGATGCACAGAGCATAGACTAAATAATTTTTTACACGCTTTCGCCACGCATCTTGAGACCCAAATTCTTCAAGAGTAGCACGTTTTGAGGTGTTAGCGCTTTGGGCGCTGATCGACGACTGATTGTTTTTATCCATGGCCGTTTATTGTTATTGGAAGATCTGTTGAAAACAATGCCCATCACGACTTTATATGCAGGCGTATGGTGATTACTTCACCGCGGAAATTTACCAAATCACCATCTTGATCCACTATGCAAAGCTGTATCGTATCAATTGTTCGGCTCGTAATTGGCAGATAAATTACGTGGGAGGGAACTTCAATGATCTTGTAGCCCGGTGGCACAGATGGAAAAAAATCGTGAATTGTGTGTACTTTTTATCCGTTAATATAGGCACCAGCGGTAAGGTTGCACTCAACACGTAGGACGTTCACTTTGAGAATGTCTACTGGATGATCGGATTCGTGTCTTTTATTGGCTTCCAATTTGCGCGCGGTGAAGCCTACTAGATGCCGAATAGAATCTTTTGGCTCAAAATTTACATCATGATCACACTCGATCTCACTGCGTAGCGTGTTATTTGTTGGGTTTAATGCTGATGCTGATGTTTTTACGCGCGAGCTCTGCTTGTACTAACGTCTCAATATCCTCTATTTCATAACTGCCCGTAGGTATCGTCAACATCTCATCTCCCACGTAAAGTTTATCGTGGTCAACGTCGATATTGGGAATAGAATTGAAGGTTAACAATTCCACGAGGCCGAGAGTATAATTTTTGTTTGGCGAGAGATCGATGGGGGGAAAGTATTGCACCTCGAGGATAGACGATGAGCCAGATATGGTCAATGTTGAACTTTCGTCCATGATGCTGGTAAATTGACAACTGAATTCCCCCCTTCATTTCCCCCCTATATAAAGTGTATATTTGTCTTTGTGCAGCAGCTGCCGACAAAAAAACTTGAGACACAAATGTCCACATTCAATCGTATCATATTCCTGATATGTAGTATAATTATAATGAACGCTACCGACACGGAAATATCTTATGAGTTTGGATGGTGGTGGAAGATTGCCGAAACTATCAAAGTACATGACTTTCGATCTGGTCACTTTGTAAGCGACCCAATGCGTGCCAGGACCGACATTTTCATCCAAATTTACAATTGCTGCTTCACATTTGAGGGGTCCACTCGCTGGCAATGTATCGCGCATGTAAACTCCACGAAAATGTGGAATCTTTAGAATTTTTGCGTACTTGAGTAGATCGCGGTCGGTGAGGGGTCGGTGTGGTCGCGTTACTTCTAGTTTTTTGGCTTGATATGGAGGCCCAATCCCTGCTTATACGGCTTCAGATATAGAACCCGACCTAATGCAATCGCTTCAATTGTTCGATTATGACGCTTATTTTCATCTCATTCACGCTTAGCTGCTTGAGCAGCATTTACAGCTTTAACTATACTAGCCGCACCACCCGGCAAAGCACCCGCAGCGCTAAGACCCGCAAAAATGGGCACGAGGAAGGGCAATAAACCACCAATTTTATGGGGTACAGGTAGAACCCGAGGTGTGCGCACTTTACCACTTTGCAACTATACCGCTGTATGAGCACCCTTTAGAGCTGGTTTGATAATCTTATGCGGATCATTACTTTGAATCATTGTCTTCTTTGCAGCGCCAATTATCTTTTTCAAGCAAACGCCACCCTTGCGACCTTTCATTCCCATGCCAAATTTTCTCTTTGTCTTCATATTTGCCACACCCCAAGCACTGGCTTTTTCACCGATACTGGCGTCTCTCGCGCTAACACGTTGCCTAGCCTGTTTAGCCAACACTTTATCCGCCAAATGTCTCGCCTCAAGATTGTCCGGATTTTTAGAATATGCAATATCATGCTGTTTGCAAGCCGCATCCAATGTATTCATGCCTGGATCACCATGAGCAAGGCGCTTCGCCAACTTTGTGCCTGGTCCACAATACTGATACCTAGGCAAATGTAGTTCAACGGGGAGTTTGTTGATTAGGCGGTTGACCAAACCTTTCCCACTCTTCCCATGCACGATCATGTCTAAAGACAATACGTGACTGACGAATAGTACCTATAAGAAGCCTATTTATATGATTTGGCCGTTAGTCGTGTATGAGATGACGTCCAGGAAGCAAACTATCGGAGGCGGACTTCCCGTGATAAATTTCGACGAGTTTGTCGAAGACCGGGGAGGGAAAAAGAAACGTCATGGGAATTTACTGCCGGATAGCATACGTGCACTGTTTTGCGGTCCATCGAATTGTGGGAAAACCAACGCTTTGATCACTCTCATCATCCATCCGAATGGTTTGAGATTTGAGAACATTTACTTGTATTCCAAATCGCTCAAGCAACCAAAGTATAAGTTGCTCGAACACCTACTCGAACCGGTGAGTGGAGTTGAATATCATCCATTCGAGGCGCATGAACAAGTGATAGCACCAAGTGATGCACGATCCAACTCTATATTAATCTTTGATGACATAGCATGCGAAAAGCAGGATAATGTTCGGGCCCTCTCTTCCATGGGACGACACGAGATTGTTGACAGTTTTTATTTTTGTCAGACGTACACTCGTATCCCCAAACATCTCGTGAGGGATAATGCAAATTTCGTGGTGCTTTTCACGCAGGATGATATGAATCTCAAACACGTCTACAACGATCATGTTAATACGGATATGACTTATGCATCCTTTAAAAACATGTGCGTGAAATGCTGGAATTCCGACAAATATGCATTTAACACGATTGACAAGAGTAGCGATATTAACGGAGGTCGATATAGACAAGTTTTGATTATTTTCTCACCATTGATAAATGTCTCATCGCTGGTGGTTGAAGAGGCAGTATTGCGCATGCCGTGGTAGTGACAACATGAAGAGCGAACAATTGTTGCGTGAAAAGGATGTATTGCGTGAAATTGCCAAGGCGAGCGATGCAATTAGACGAAAGCATCGAATGATGAAACTTGGGAAAGTTAGCGATCAGCAGAGAATGCAGGATATCTTTAAGCCTATAGCGGGGCCATTGGAAAAATTGGTGTCGTATAAAAACGGTGAGGTGGTGGTGAAGGAGGAAATTAAGGATGAAAAAGTGGATGATAATGTTGAAGAAGGAGATGCGTTAAATAGTGTGAAACATCAAAATGAGGCACATGATTCCTTGAAGAGTGAAACACAAGATTCGTTTAAATTGATATATGAGGATGATGACTCGCAAAATGTTGATGAATTAATCAGCGAATATCTCCTGCTATTACAAACAAATAGACAGGCGAGCTTGGATGTATTATACGGTGTACGAAATCTCGCAAACAACAAGTTAATGATTGGCAATTCTCCGATAATTTTCGCCTCTCAACATATTTGTGTGGGAGATGCGAGTTATGCGAAAACTGTTGGATTAACGGAGCTGTTGTTTAAGAAAGTGCCTAATGTGGAAACTCTCACACCGGATGATTTGAAAAACTACGAAAAGATTGTAATCTCGACGAATGCGCACAAAAAATTGTACAAGCCTAGTGAGGCTATACGATGCAACACCAGCCACAAATTTAATACATATATCGCAAATATAGTCGATCACCATGTGGGACTGGGCATGCCAAAGTATAAGCTAGCTAGAAAAAACACCCAATTGGACTATATTTATTGGGACAATCTAAATGAGCTAGTGGATCGTCTTCGCTTGCTTCTGGCATCCGAAGCAGCTGGAAATTCATCACATGCGAATGAAATTATATCGATTATTGAGGAATTGCGCGAAGCTGAAATCATTTATTAACTCGACATCGGAAAATTTACGCATTGTCATCATGAGTGTCGATGTGTTTGGACGTCATTCAAGTAGGAGTGTACTCCACAGTAAGCAAGGTCCTCCAGGTCGACCCGGGATTGGCTTTAGAATTACTGTAGATGGTCATTATGACTTGGGGCATAAACGATTGTGTAACATTGCAAATCCAGAAGAAGAAAATGATGCCATCACTCTAAGTGCGTTACAAAGGAAATCCCGAACTATCATTAAGAACATACGCAAAGAAATGAATGAGAGTAGTCAGTTGGTGGTTAATGGACTTGAAGCTACGATACGAGACATTGCGAGGACACTCGAGGCCGATGTCAAAACTCTACAAGATTTGGCGATCCGTAATTCAAACGCCATTGCTGAATTGGACGCACGACTGAGTGGACTGGAAAATGAACGAAAAAAGGGGCGCTCTCGTGCTGGAGCTACATAAGCCTGCTCGATGAAACTATCCGCGTTGACATGTGGACATCGGTGGCTTGGACGAGACCTGGCAAGCTGATCTCGTCGATATGTCATCATACGCGCGTCACAACTCCAAACAAATTTCTCCTCACCGGCATCGATAACTTCACAAAATTTGCCTGGGCCGTGCCAATGCTGAGTAAGAGTGGTAAAGATGCAGCAGCAGCAATGAAGTCAATCCTCGTTAAGGGCCGCATACCGCAGAACTTACACGTTGATCGGGGAAAAGAATTCTACAATTGTGACTTCCAGGCCATTATGAAGAAGTACAATATTCACATGTATTCAACATATAGCAACTTGAAGGCATCCATTTGCGAGCGTTTCAATCGTACATTGAAGAACAAGATGTGGATGCAATTTAGTCTTCGTGGTAATTATAAGTGGATCGATATTCTTGATAATCTAGTAGCCGAGTACAACGATTCTGTACACCGCACCACTAAGATGAAGCCGAGAAATGTCAACGCGGAAAATGAGAAGCAACTGCAGCAGATTTTCAATAAGCCTCTAATGAAAAGATCGCCGAAATTCGCCGTTGGTGATAAAGTGAGAATCAGCAAATTTAAGACTGTTTTCGAAAAGGGTTACACCCCAAACTGGACAACGGAAATATTTACAATCTATCGTGTGAAAAAACTCATCCTGTCACATACCACTTGAAGGACCATAAAGATGAACAAATCGCCGGTGGTTTCTACGAACAAGAGCTTCTCAGTGTCAAGCACCCCGATATCTATCTCATTGAAGCGGTATTGAAGAAGCGCGGTAATCGAATGTTTGTGAAATGGCTAGGGTTCGACAATAGCCACGATAGTTGGATAAGTAAATCCGATTTGTAGCCGACAATAAAGAAAGTGGAAAAATATGTATGTTTTATGACTCTTGACCTGCTGGTCGACCCGCATCCCTCCAAGGCCTCCGACTGACTCCACAGCAGGCTTGCCCCTTCTCGCCGTCGCCCTTTTTTTCATGGAACGTGAGGAGATGGATAGAGTGAATAAACACATGGGATTATAAAAAGTCCGTTTCTTTATTTACGGGAAATAACAAATCTATTCTTATACAATATATATAACAAACATAATTTTAACATCGAGTGAACAAAATATATACTGTAACGAGTCCCTGCCCACTACCTATTTTTCTTTCCTTCTCCTTTGCTCTCTCTACCTCTGACTGACGGGCCTAATTCATCGCTTACTGTCCCGCGGCTCCGCTCGCCGCCGCGCTCCATTCTCCCGAATCCCAAAGTTCATCTATTATCTACATGGTAATCCCGACAGCTGCGTGGCCTACGTGACTTTTCCCAAATTCCTTTCCCGTGATGCTTTTCAATCGCTAGTTTCCCACGCACCTAACCAAACAACCGCCTTTCCCGGAATGCAGTTACACAACTCCGAAATCCATCCTCCGCCGAAGGTTCCAGAGTCTTCTTCTAATCGCCCCGCCCAATCAGCTACCTGCCTTTCCTGGAACTTGGTCACACGTGTGCCTATTTTCCGCCGAACTTTCCAGACCCTTCCCAAATTCTTTCCCACCACGACGATTTTCCCACCGTTCGACCCTTTAAAAACACCTCCCACGACACACTCGTGGTATTCAATTCGCGACTCTGTCTCAGTGAAGAGCTGTAGACCTTCGTTGTTCAACTTCTGGTGTCAACCGCGTCTCTCGGGCCACGACCGCGCTTCGAAGCCGGACTGGCAGACTGCTTTGTAAACCGTAAAATAAAAAGGTTACCGCAAGTAAAACTCGTGTCATTTCGCGACATCACAAACTGGTGCTAAGTGTGGGGTACGCCAGCCCAAAGTGTTAGAAGCTTGGACCGACCGACAACACCAAGAAGCAACAAGGAATCCAACAGCTCTGGACCACCAAGATAAAAAACCGGTGAGTAACCAATTTACTCAATATCGCCTACCTATCGAAATCGCGACGGACTCTGATACAAGCTCCGTAAACACCATGTCGCTTTCAAATGTAAACGAGACGCTCAAAAACGCGATAGGCAAAGTGTTCGACCGGCCGGGTGACAAAAACGGAGAAGTGCGTGAAGAAACGGGACAATTTTCGCGACCGCCGAGTGTTTTATCGGACGAACAATTCGAGGAAATCACGCCTAAAGAGGCAATAGAACTAATAAACGAATTCGACGGAAAAAATATCGGTGTCGAGGCGTTCATAGCGTCAATCGAGGACGTGCGACCACAAGTGACGCGACAAGATTATCTCCGTCGGTTGATAATCGCGAAAAAAATCGTGGGTGACGCGGCGCGTGAAATTCAGGAGTACGAGGTCGACACGTACGACCGACTGTACGAGGGACTCCGCATCCTATTCGGGAATTTGCAACCGGTCAGCGTCTTCCGCGATAAACGCTCGCGTACGTTCCAAGGGAGGAACGAAACCGTATCGAAATTCACGAACCGATTTCTGGAGGTCCAGAATCAAGTCTTGGCCGTGCTTGCAAACTCTACGCCAAATGAGAGTAAGCGGAAACTCATAATAGAATATGAGAGAGAGCAGGACCTCGAACAGTACATGCTAGGCCTCCGGAAAGAAATTTCCACCGAAGTACGCGCACAGCGACCAGACAACATCCGAGCCGCCATCGCCAAGGCTCAAGCCGCAGAGGCTTATGACTACACGCGGGAAATGATGACCCGCAGCCTCAACATCGCCGACCGAAATCCCGGCAGCGCCCCACGTCGACCGATGCCTCCGACTCCGAGACCAGGACCCTCACACTCATCCGGGACACCTCGACCACAGATTTCCTGCAACTACTGTAGAAGAATCGGGCACGTTGAACGGGATTGCCACACCAAGATGCGTGACCTCCAAAATAGAGGCAACTCCGTCACCCAACAGTCGGGTTTTCGATGGGACCTGCCACCACCGCGGCCCCCCTCTGCGAGTCAACCACCTACCTCCAGAGGAAACGACAGAAGCCGAAACGTCGGAAGGATCCCTCGCGTTAACACCGTTGGATGCGCGAAACGAATTGTCAAACTCGCCATGCGGGACATCCGAGGACCAGGGAGGTTTCTACACTTCGCACAAAAATTTAGGGAGCAAGAAAAAAATCCAAATTTTTGGGGGATTTTCAACAGGCTGTAACTCATACAAAAATGGTCGTACAACAAAAATAAAAAAAGCAAATTGTAGCTCTAAGTGTCTAGTTTTCGGATCTGAGTTTAAAAATTTTTTTTTGAAAATATTTTTCGAGTAATCATAAGAAAACCACCGAAAAAAAAATATTCGAAATTTTTTTGGTTTTTTTTTCTAATCTACGGACGTGGAATTTTTTTTTTCGACTTAACCTCTATATGGACCGGATAGCGTGTTTATTCAGCTTTAATTTGGTTTTTTAAAAATCTCAATACGAGCATTTCTCGCTCAGATATCGGTGTTTGAATGGAAAAAGATCATTTTGTCTTTGATTACTAATATCTCAGCAACCAATGATCGCACAGAAATTTTGAGGTTGGTTTCAAAAACTTGAATAAATTCTCTACAAGGATTGGCAATTGAATTTTGAAAAAAAAAAATTTTTTCAATCATTACATGAATTTGAAAAAGCGACCAAAAAAGGGCTTTTTGTGGTTTTTTGGAAAATCAAGCGCCCAATCAAAAATATTGCGGAAACCACTAATGTTAAGTGTGCCTTTTACTGTTCAATATACCCACAAAAACCCTACGAAGTTTCAATTTAATCCAGCCAACCGTTTTTTTTTCCCACTTGATCGAATTTTTGAAAAAATTAAAGGAGCAAGAATTTCGCTCTGAAAATGTCATAATTTTTATCAAAAATGAAAAAAAAAAAAAAATTTCATTTTTCTCTCAATTCTGTATTAGTGACTTGGAAAATTTAAGAAAAAAAAAATCGAAAATTTTTGAAAAAAAAAATTCCAAAATTTTTGAAAAAAAAAATTTTTTTTAATTTTTTTTTTTCAATTGGCCCTAAATTAAAGAAATGTAGCGACTCACTTTCTCACCGATTTTCCTCTTCCGCACTTTAATTTTCCTAGTCACAAATTAATTGAATAAATTAAAAGTTGACCCCCAAGGCAAGTTTTTTTTTCAAAAATTTTCGATTTTTTTTTTTTCTTAAATTTTCCAAGTCACTAATACAGAATTGAGAGAAAAATGAATTTTTTTTTTTTTTTCATTTTTGATAAAAATTGTGACATTTTCAGAGCGAAATTCTTGCTCCTTTAATTTTTTCAAAAATTCGATCAAGTGGGAAAAAAAAACGGTTGGCTGGATTAAATTGAAACTTCGTAGGGTTTTTGTGGGTATATTGAACAGTAAAAGGCACACTTAACATTAGTGGTTTCCGCAATATTTTTGATTGGGCGCTTGATTTTCCAAAAAACCACAAAAAGCCCTTTTTTGGTCGCTTTTTCAAATTCATGTAATGAATGAAAAAATTTTTTTTTTTCAAAATTCAATTGCCAATCCTTGTAGAGAATTTATTCAAGTTTTTGAAACCAACCTCAAAATTTCTGTGCGATCATTGGTTGCTGAGATATTGGTAATCAAAGACAAAATGATCTTTTTCCATTCAAACACCGATATCTCAGCGAGAAACGCTCATATCGAGATTTTTAAAAAACCAAATTAAAGCTGAATAAACACGCTATCCGGTCCATATAGAGGTTAAGTCGAAAAAAAAATTTCCACGTCCGTAGATTTAAAAAAAGAACCAAAAAAATTTCGAACATTTATTTTTCGGTGGTTTTCTTATGATTATTCGAAAAATATTTTCAAAAAAAAATTTTCAAACTCAGATCCGAAAACTAGATACTTAGAGCTACAATTTGCTTTTTTTATTTTTGCTGTACGACCATTTTTGTATGAGTTACAGCCTGTTGAAAATCCCCCAAAAATTTGGATTTTTTTCTTGCTCCCTAAATTTTTGTGCGAAGTGTACTAGACACCGGAGCCGCCATCAGCCTCATCAAATTAGGAAGCCTCAAAGGTACGTCCCTGGTCGACAAAAATGTGAACACAGAGTTCAAGATGGGCAACGATCTACACAGATCGTTGTTCGTAACGCAACAAGAATTCGAGGGCCGAAAGCAAATATTCCACGTCGTCCCTGATGATTTCCCGTTGGAAGAGAACGGTCTGATTGGCGTCCCTTTCATGGAGAAATATCAGACGTACATCGGCATCGGGAAAGACAATTTCCTGCAATTTGACGGAAAACGACTGAATTTCGAACCTCTATCCGTCATGGTCCCGGCGAGATCCATCCACTTTATCTCCGTGCCAACAAACATCGCGAATGGACCAGCAATAACCAGCGAAGAAAATTCAGAATCCATAGTGCCTTGCGTGTTCGAAGCCAAGGACTATGAAGCCCGAGTGCCCGTAATAAACGACTCGGAAGAACCGAAAAGGTGTATCGTGGATCTTCTGCGTGGGCTACCTTTCGAGGAACCTACCCCTTCATCGGCGGAGGCGCGCCAGGACGCACCGGCGGACGCATTGAGGATCCACCACATCCAAGAGCACAATTCGGCAGATAGAATCCGAACGCTCAAAGAAAACGTGCGGCTACAGCACGTGCCACTCGAGCTAGCGGAACCGGTGTGGGACATCGTATCGTCCTTCCCCGACGTGTTCGCTTTACCTGGCGACCCACTGCCAGGTACGAAAGCGGTCAAGCACCGCATTATAACCAGCGATGACGTTCCGATAAACGTCAAGCAGTACCGATACCCCCCGGCACACAAAGAGGAAATTGACCGTCAAGTCAACGACATGCTCGAACAGAAACTGATCGAGCCCAGCGACTCACCATACAACGCCCCACTCTGGGTAGTGCCAAAAAAATCTGACGCATCCGGGAAAAAGAAGTGGAGGATCGTCATCGATTTCAGGAAGCTAAATGAGAAGACTTCTCACGACGCCTACCCTCTTCCGTGTATCGACGAAATCTTGGATCAACTGGGGCGAGCCAAATACTTCTCCGCCTTCGATCTCGCATCCGGATTTCAGCAAATACCGATGGACGAACGAGATAAGCAAAAGACAGCCTTTTCGACGCCATCAGGACATTTTCATTACAACCGGATGCCTTTCGGTCTCAAAAACGCACCTGCAACGTTCCAACGGATGATGAACAACGCACTGCGTGGACTGATTGGCAACACGTGTTTTGTTTATCTCGACGACATAATAATTTACGGCAACACATTGGATGAACACAACAGGAAACTACTGGATGTGTTGAAGCGCCTGCGCGAAGCAGACTTAAAACTGCAACCGGACAAGTGCGAATTCCTCCGACCAGAACTGGAATTCTTGGGACACGTGATATCCGAAGAAGGGGTAAAGCCAAATCCAAAGAAAATCGAGGCCGTGACGAATTTCCCAACACCGAAACAGCCGAAACATATAAAACAGTTTCTTGGACTCGCGGGGTATTATCGCAAGTTCATTAAGGATTTTAGTAGAATTGCGAAACCCTTAACCGAGTTGTTGAAAAAAGATGCACCGTGGAACTGGAGTGAAAAGCAGGAACAGGCTTTTCAACTCCTACGTACCGCTCTGACGACCGCACCCGTCCTGCAATACCCGGATTTCACGAAAGAATTCGTACTGACCACCGACGCTAGCAACCACGCAATCGGTGCCGTCCTATCACAGGGACCGATCGGGAAGGACCGACCGGTTGCCTATGCCTCGCGCACTCTCAACAAGGCAGAGCAGCGTTACTCTACCACCGAGAGAGAGATGCTCGCGATTACCTGGGCAACAAAGCATTTCCGCCAGTACCTGTACGGAAAACAATTTAAAATCGTAACCGACCACAAGCCGCAGATTTGGATATTGAAGGCAACTGACCCTCCAACCAACAGCCGACTGATGCGTCTACGGATGAAAGTCGAAGAATACGAGTATGAGCCAATTTATAAAAAAGGCTCTCTCAACACGAACGCAGACGCTCTCTCTCGCATTTACGCCGTGACCACCCGAAGTCAACAGCCATCCCAAACGGAAGACAACACAGACGAAAAAGAAAACGTGGAGCACACGAACGACAACAACGACAATCCAGCGGAGGAGGAACAAGAAGAAGACTCAACAAGTGATCCACCGCTGTACATCGAGTTCGAGCTGACCGAAAACGTTCCGGTAGTCCTCGAAATCAGTGAGGACGTTCCACCGAAGGACGTTCCCGCCATAAAAATAGTGGACGCCCCAAGCGACGCCGAGGATCAACTTTTCATCAATTTCTCCGAGGACGAAATCGACTGGTTCAACCGAATCACAGCCGCCTTAATGAAAGTGAAGACGACCACGAAAATTTACCTCGGTTGTGATCACCTCCGCGCCCATCCGGGAATAAAGAACCGGATTAAACTGATGATTAATTTCATCTGGTCAACTAGAGAGGATCGCCCATTATTATACCTGTACGGCAAGGATCTCCACGAGCCAGGTACAGAGGAAGAACGTCAACGCATTATTAAAGAACATCATGCGACGAAAGCCACCGGACACTTCGGGATAGCCAAGACTCTCGACCGTATCAAGGCCGTTGCTACATGGCCGAATATGCAGCGAGACGCCGAAGACTACATCCGAAGATGCGACACCTGCCAAAAAATCAAGTTGGTGCGCGTGCGGCCTCAAGCCGAAGCCGTGATTACGGACACACCCGAACGACCGAACGACAAGATCGCATTGGACCTCGTGGGACCCATTCCCGAGTCTGCCGATGGGTACAAGTACATCATGTCAGTACAGGACCAACTGACAAAATATATCACGTTGATCCCTCTAAAGACGCAAGATGCACAAGCTACCGTAAATGCACTCGTCGAACATTTTATCTACATCCACGGCGCACCAAAGAAAATTCTCACCGACGGAGGTCGCAACTTCATCAGCCAGACGTTTAAACACTTGGAGAAACTCTTCAAAATCTCACACATGACCACGACTACGTTCCACCCGCAAAGCAACGGAAGTCTAGAGAGAGCCCATGGACCGATTAAGGAACAAATTAAGGCTCTCATTCACGACCACCGCGAAGATTGGGACAAGAAATTAAAATTCGTCTCCATGGTTTACAACACGGCGAAACAAGAAGGCATCGGACTCACACCTTTTGAGATGCAGTTCGGACGGAAACCGAACGTCCCGAACAGCATTCCCATTCATCGAACGAATGCTACCGTCGACGAATACTTCGAGGGACTACGCGCGGATCACGAACGAATTCTGAAGAAAGGACGCGACCACCTGGTTGCAGCGAAGCAGCGTTACAAAGCCAACCAAGACGCTCACATCCATCGACCTGCTCCCATCTTCAACAAGGGTGACGAAGTTCTCGTTGCCCAGGAACAAGATAAATCCCCGCTGGCTCCAAAGTGGGAAGGCCCCGCGATAATACTCGAACGGACGTCCGATGTTAATTATGAGATTCTGCTTAGAAATAGAAAAAAATTAATCCATGTAAATAAGCTTAAGCCATATTTCAGAAACTAATTTCCTTTATGTTTAGGGACAAGATGTTGGCGTTTCTATTGTTGCTCGCGTCTACTTGCCTGGCCAATGAAGTCTTTCAAGTGGAGCCTATCTCTGGACCAGTCTATATGGAACATCTGGGCGACGTGGTAATGTTCCACAAGACCTGGACCGTAGTCAACTACGTCGACCTCACCGAGATCAACGTGCAACGAGACGAACTGTTCAGCATCGCCAACAAACTGTCAATAGTATGTAACGCTACTCAAGGCAAGACGAGGTGTCTCGAATCTATTACAATAGAAACTGTACAAAGTAGATTGCTCCGCATCGAAGACCGTAGGGTCCGTTTAATGAACATAATTAACTACGCCCCGCGCCTTAAAAGAGGAGTGTTCAATTTTATTGGTGATATCAGCAAAATTCTATTCGGTACGCTGGGGAATTCAGACGCTGAATATTATAATAATGAGATCGATAAGATTCATGAAGACAACACGAAACTAGCTGCATTAATTTGTAACCAAACTACCATCGTTAAAGCTGTAATTTCGACCTTTTTCGGAAGTCATAGAAAATTTACGTAACGAAACTAATCACTTGCATCATGTATTGTACAACGTAGCTTACCGAACAGCAAACAACACTCGGAACTAATAGAATAACGCTCTCCGGAAATTGCCTCGGACAGACGGACCACATTGTAATTAGACTCAGACTTGAAGAAAAACTCACACAAACTACCGACGATCTACAACTGACTACCTCCGGGAAACCCACACATGTTGACGTAACACAACTGAAAGTTCTCGGACAGACATTGGACGAAATATCAGAAGCCGAAAAGATTGGACGCCACCGACGCAACAAGACCCTATTCGAAACCGCGTACGATGGACTGAAATACCTTGGTTATGCATGTATTTGTATTGTAGTTCTAATGTTAGCCCGTAAGATAGGTCTATGTACATGTCTAGGTAATCTGATAATGAGACTTTTCGCCTGTACATTCTCACCCTGCATTAATGTGTACAACAATTGTTTCCACACGAACACCACCGATAATGTCAACTACGAGTCCCGCTATCCGCCAGATGAACTAATAGCTTTAGCCAATTCAAGTCGACCTCTCGATACCCGTTCAACTGTAAGACACTCCACTAGACGTAATCCGCATTATCCTAAGGCGTAGAAAATCCATTTACCGCTACATGGATTTTCTAAAATAAGGGGGGAGGTGTAACGAGTCCCTGCCCACTACCTATTTTTCTTTCCTTCTCCTTTGCTCTCTCTACCTCTGACTGACGGGCCTAATTCATCGCTTACTGTCCCGCGGCTCCGCTCGCCGCCGCGCTCCATTCTCCCGAATCCCAAAGTTCATCTATTATCTGCATGGTAATCCCGCCAGCTGCGTGGCCTACGTGACTTTTCCCAAATTCCTTTCCCGTGATCCTTTTCAATGGCTAGTTTCCCACGCACCTAACCAAACAACCGCCTTTCCCGGAATGCAGTTACACAACTCCGAAATCCATCCTCCGCCGAAGGTTCCAGAATCCTCTTCTAATCGCCCCGCCCAATCAGCCACCTGCCTTTCCTGGAACTTGGTCACACGTGTGCCTATTTTCCGCCGAACTTTCCAGACCCTCCCCAAATTCTTTCCCACCACGACCATTTTCCCACCGTTCGACCCTTTAAAAACACCTCCCGCGACACACTCGTGGTATTCAATTCGCGACTCTGTCTCAGTGAAGAGCTGTAGACCTTCGTTGTTCAACTTCTGGTGTCAACCGCGTCTCTCGGGCCACGACCGCGCTTCGAAGCCGGACTGGCAGACTGCTTTGTAAACCGTAAAATAAAAAGGTTACCGCAAGTAAAACTCGTGTCATTTCGCGACATCACAATACATAATTTTCACGAGTTTTATACATTGATATTCATCAAAAATGTACACAATTTTACAGCAAGGTTGTGGGAAAAAATTTACACAACTTTTCATAACGGTATTCTATAATGCCCCCATGGTAGGGTATCCGAGGTCCCAGGTATGATATACCGCTTATCGTCATGAGGACTCGGAGCAATTTTCGTCTCCCGAATGGTGTAGACCTTATGCAATTTTGATCGAATGCAGGTTTGACTACGCTCCATTTCAATATTTTCCTTCAAGCATTGGGCATAATCGTCAAACATGATTGTCCTCGCCTCAATGCTACTCTTGACACCTTTAATTTTTTCGTGTCCTTCTTACCCTCGACACGTGTCGCGTACATTTTCGATCGAAGTCCAATGAACTCGGTCATAATTGCACCATTGCATTCGTGTTTCATGAGACCGGGCACCTTCTTGTTGACGAGCGGTATACCATACCGATTTTCCGCCGAATAATCGCTTGTATCGAATTTTGAAATGTCACGCTTCATGTCGGCAAATATATCATCGCTCTCAATGTCATATATGAGACTATCTGTATCGGTATACATGACTTCACATTTATCTCGATACAGAGGTACCATATACTCTTGATGAAATCCATACAAGCACGTTTTGGATATGTCGAGTATGCACATACCCACATATATCGGCATGTTGAATTTCACCTCGAGATTGCGCAATTCGACGGCAACGAGGTTTTCCGAAAAAACACTTCGGCTGTGGAAGTTTAGCTTCGCAACCATTGCCTCTGCGCCATATCTGCCCTCCCATTTTGTTAAAAGCTTTTCATCTACATGGTTGCGCACATTCTCCATCGTTTTGCCAAAGACCGCATTATTCATTAACTTCAATAAATTCTTTTCGAAATCGTTTTTGGCAAGCGTTCGAAACTGGGTATTTAACTCGATATACGAACGCAGCCATAGGGATTGTGTAAACTGTAGAACTCTATGGATTTTCGTGAGGCGAAGCCCATGGCGTAAGCACTGTTGTAAATTCCGGTATTCCATGATGTAGCGTTTTTATCGCAGACGGTTGCCAACAGCTTTTCTTCTCGTTTACCTGGCGGTTTTTCACGTATTGGACAAAACGGCAGGTCTTTGTGCGCATCATGTAGAGATTGGTGATATTCCAAGTCGACTTCAAGGATGTAGCCTATAGGTGAGTCTAGCGCGATGCATGATGGATCGAAATTGGACGCGTCGTTGACCCATCGAAAATCTGCATATGCCAAGGGCTGGCACATTGCCCATCCATACAAATTGGTGACATCAAAATACATCAAGTATGATGATGCTTTCGATGGATCAAAGGACTCCATGTACTTGTTATTAGCGCGTGCATATCGGTTCGAGCATTGACTCAGACCACCGCGTATACCCCGCTCAACGAATAAAACGATGTCGATGTCAGTTAGTAATTCAAACTTCACATTCGAGTGTTTTAACATTGCATCCCAGGTATATCCGGGCAATGTGTAGTAATACGCGGGATCTAGGCCATAGCTCTCAACACATGTATTTCGAAAGTTTTCGAAAATATCGGCTAATAACAAGACATCTGTCTTCAGGTACAAATCCCTATAGTCACCCAGCGTTCGAATGGAGAACCGCTCCCAAACTTTCTCAGCATGTGCGTACTCGCTCTCACATACTGTAGCATCTGTCAGGGAACTGTAAAATGCGTCACCTGGTGGTAGACAAGTGTCATCTAGCTTGGTCACGTCATCTATATTGTAACGTTTCACTTGCCCAGGTGGGCATCCGTCACATTTGGCACGCAAATATCGCACCAACTCGGCGATAATTGCGTGCGATGGCCTATGGTCGGACCAACCGGCCATGCCGCCGGTGGGGCAGGACGCTTGCCTTTAGCACACGGGACGAGTCCGCGACACCTCGCAAGGAGCTCCGCCCACCGCGAGGAGCAAGACCACCGCGGACTCGCGGGAATCGCTGCCTTTAGTCGTACATCCCGCGTCCCGTGCTCTGACCACTCCTATCAGATCAAGAGCGCGACAGAAGTTCATCGGGACGCCTCTTCGCACCGCATGCACGCCTAATATCCTAGAGAGGAACCGTCGAGTATATTTTATCCCTCGAAATGAGTATAGTATGGAAAAGTCCTCAAAATAACCAACTCAGTCAACCCCACCAACGGAGTGTTCGTCGGCGGCGTGATTTCCCACCTAGTTCTCCAGAATCGCGGGAGAAATGGAATTTCTCCTGACGGGCCTTGGGCTATTTAAGGGCGAGCACGAGCCGGAGTGGCACTCTTCGCAAATTCACTCATCATATTACGTGGAGTCAACTGTCATCCGACATCTCGGATCACCGGATGGTGGCCTCGCGGCCTGACCCTTGGTCCCATCCAAGAACAGACCCAGCTTCGTGTTAGATACTCTATTCTCTTGGGAAGTCCCAGCATTGCGCTGGATCTCCTACCTCGAGAATAGAGTCTTCGTGGTGATTGCTAGTTAGGGAACATTATATAACATCCGATCGATTGCCTCTACGACGATCGATCGCCACACTACGCATTCACACACAAGGACTCGAAGTGTGCAGTCCGTGGAGGGCCGATCGCGCTCCGCTGCACCAAGGGAAGCTTCTTAAACCAGCTTCACTGGTTTTGGCCCTCCTTGCTTGGCACCGAGGAGGCCCGCCGTCCCTCTCGGACGGCCCGCCGTCCCTCTCGAACGGCCCGCTATACGCACTCGGGGTACGCAGGAAAACCCGGCCCCGAGCACGCGTATTATTAACGCTAGCTATCTAGCGCGTGAGTTACACGGGTTGGCAACCGTGTGCTTCGTTGCACTCTGCAACTAGTGCCAACCGATCGTATCGCCATATAAAACCTAATTTCAGTAAAATCAAGGGCTATCGTCTTCTGATACAGAAGCGACCCCGAATCCGGCGTAACGCGTACACGACGACGCTCGCGATCTGTGCGAGTGCGAGCGAGAGAGAGCGCGAACGAAAGGAGAGAGACCACGCCGGTATACCCGCGTACGATACCTCACACGACTCATACCATCCTCGTCTCTCCTATCACGGCAGCTTCTCTCGCCGACCTTCCCTGATCTCTGTAAACGTCGTTATCCTCAACTAACAAGACTAAAACTCATTAGATAATTCACTCATAATTTTCTTAATGTTTCAAACCCGACATCAATTCATAAAAATCCGAAATATCGAATGCCGATGATGACGGATTTATACAGGTGTCCCTGAGACCCTCAAAACCACTGAGGCATCTCCCAAAAACACCTCAAATCCGTCCCATCCCAACGGGCACAGAAACAAAGTACATCGTCCTTCAGGAGGCTACGGGAACCCCTATAATATCAAACGGCGAAACATTCGCCGCGTAAACTCGTTTTCCCGGACCTATGCGAATAGGTCCCAGAAAACGAGAATAAAGCGTTCGATAAATATCGCGAAACGTCTCAATATATTCATAAGGGAAGACCCCTTATCGTGTCAGCAAATTGGAATCGTCTGTCGAGAGAGTTGGGAATTGTGTGCGTAAAATTTTGAGTTTGTCCTCGGTAAAAAATGAGGCTAATTTGTCGAGACTCGTGTTGAGGAATTTGTATGACTCGATAAAGCGCAATTGGATCTTATGTTTTGAATCGTCTGTAATTTCAACATGCTTCGTGAAGGAGATATATTTCTCCTTTGTGATTGGAAGCACATCGGTTGTTCCTTCGACAGCTGTGGCTACTTCCTTGATTATAAAATGTGCATCATAACCGGATAAATTGTGGAAAACTACTGCCATGAAAAATGACTGTTTGTAATTTAGGTTGCAGTTGGAATGGGCAGGGCCCCTATAGCGCCCAGTCAGATGGCAATGATCTCGAACGCGTACATCTTCTTGCGCAAATGGTTTCTCACATATGCGACATTGAGTCGCTGCTCGAAAACTAGCCCACTCACTCGGTGTTAAACGCACCATGGGTACATTATCACAGAAAGTTTCTTTTATCCGCCGTGCTAGATTTTTTAGTTCTTCGACAAACCATGATATACAATCGGCACTGCGACGCGAGTGATACGAAGATAATGAATCGTCATATGAACAACACACATAGTATCCGATACTAAACACTTCATGATGTTGATATATATCTTTCGCTAGGTTCTCCCCATCGGCTTTTGCCAGCACACACTCCAAATCAGCATACACGATGAAAGGATGTCGCTCTTTCCGGCTAAAGTTGCTGAACTGGAGCCACTTATTGGTGTCATTTGGTAGTCGAATTGCACAGTCGTTTATCGCCCCACAATCGACCTCGTGCGATTGCAATTTTTCCTCGGAACCGAAGTAGTGCAAACACCTGCAAAAGATTTTTTTGTTTGTTTGTCTGTTTTTTTCATTTCCTAGATATATACTTATGTATTAATAATGTTAAATTTACCCACCGATCGCATATATATTTTTTATGTTCCATTTTGGTCGGTTGTGCCCTCACGAGTCTCGACATATACTCGATCCATACGAAGTGTCCCACATTGCTGTCCTCGGCATCTTGCATGTACAGCAAATTTATGTGCTTTTCCTTCTTGTGTTGAGTTACGCGTATTGGAACAATGTCCTTTTTAATAATGGTGGTATACACGTTGATCGATACATTGTTATGAGCTTCAAATTTTGTAATTTGATGTATCGTCACCGGGAATTCGATATCCTTCAGATTCAGTACTGTCGAATAATGAGGGTAAGAAGATGAACGAGCATTGTGTTGTTCAGCTGGGAATGGAGCAGCGACAACTGCCCATGCGAAACGTGTGTTATCTTTGGATTTGACGTTAACGACAGCCTTTTTCAACATCATTTCCCGCGGTAATGATATGGAGCACCTGGCACGCATCGGATTATACTTATTCACATTTATCGTGAGGTTAAGTATTTTCCGCAGAGTCCAGCCACTATTACGTTCTTGAAATTCATCGAGTAAGCTTAAAGTGGGCTCGATAACACGCTGTTCATACCACTCGTTCTAATCGCTTATGCTAAACAGTTCACAGTTTCGCATGTTGACACTTTTATTCGCATGTTTTTCACCGCTCGCGAATTCACCATTAAACACTGTATTGATTTTGATACTGTTCTGCTTGCCGATAATATTTTGCACATGATGAAGTACTAGGACGCGAGCATCATTAAGAAAGTCTCTAGGCTCGATGTGACTGCGATTGATGATGGAACCGGTCAATGTCCGACTCTCGAAGGATGTTTCAATCTCCCGCCAGATTAATTCATGATCACCATGTCCTACGCCCGTGTGTACGAAACGACTCCACACACAATTCCTCAATCCTTCCAGACGCGCTATTTGGGCTATTAGTGACTCTTGATGTTCGATTAATAATCGCGGGCGCTTAATCCGCCTTTGCGTTTCCAGCCCTTCGATGAACTCGACGCATCGTTGCTCCCACGCGGCAAAATCTTCGAACGAGCGTAAAAGCACGGCTTGGTCATGCAAGGTTTGCTCCATGTTGACGATTACGAAAAAAGTTCCACGATGTTAACAGACTGACTGCTTCATGCAAAGTGTGGCCAGATTTGAGCGAAGCGGCTCATTAAAACGGTTTTCGAGGAAAAAATCGGCCCTCTCTCTCGGGAAAATAGAGTTTCCCGATAACGCGTAGATCGCTCGAAGAACATGAGACAAAAAACGTGAAGTCGGGATGCATCGGGTCAATAGATGTTATGGGTCCTGCAGCTCAATTGGTCCATCCGCGGTCACCGCCTTTGATCTCTAAAGTTTATAGTTTTTCCAAGAAATCCTGACTTGTCGAAACCTGTTTAAAGTGTTAGCGAGACTCGTGACAGGAGTGGATACGCATGCAAACATCGTGACATTATCTTTCGGAATGGAGACCTCGACAAGAGCTGCGCTCAAGTGGTCCATCCGCGGTCCCTTTGATCCCTAAAGATTATAGTTTTCCCGAGAAACCTGTCAGGACCTGTCTCGAGTATCAGCGAGCTTTGCGACGGGGCGGATGCAATTAACATTGTCTTTCGGAATGGAACCAGCTGCATGTCATAAATAATGGGCTTTGAAAGGCGCCGCCCTTCGTGTGGCGCCTAGCGTTTTCATATTACCGGAAATTTTCCGACCCAGATATGGTTGTTGCACACACACAAATGCACGCACGCACGCACACTTTTCCAAGAAACCTGTCAGGACCTGTCTGTCGGCGAGCTTTGAGACGGGCCGGATGCAATTGACATTGTCTTTCGGAATGGAACCAGCTGCATGTCATAAATAATGGGCCTTGAAAGGTTGCCCTTCACACACACACACACACACACACACACACACACACACACACACACACACACACGCACGCACGCACGCACGCACGCACGCACGCACGCACGCACGCACGCACGCACGCACGCACGCACGCACGCACGCACGCACGCACGCACGCACGCACGCACGCACGCACGCACGCACGCACGCACGCACGCACGCACGCACGCACGCACGCACGCACGCACGCACGCACGCACGCACGCACGCACGCACGCACGCACGCACGCACGCACGCACGCACGCACGCACGCACGCACGCACGCACGCACGCACGCACGCACGCACGCACGCACGCACGCACGCACGCACGCACGCACGCACGCACGCACGCACACACACACACACACACACACACACACACACACACAACACTTATCGACGGCGGCTTCCCTGCCAGACGCTCCACGGACCACATGGCCCACAGAGGCCACTCTGTGACGACACTCGCGTAAAACGACCCCCCCCCCCTTCCCCCGGACACCGCCCCCTGGACCCTTCCCCATTGACCCTCCCCCCAAAAGTGGCTCAGAACCGCTACAGCTCTACTACTACTTGGGTTGCTACTGTCGAAGTCTATAAAACACTACCTATAAGATATCAGCATTTGTACGGTACAAAGTGCATGTGCGATGATGAGACTTGAATTTTTATTACATCACATTAATTAAAAAATGTCAATTGTACATCGCGTCACAATTTTTTTTCCATTTCCCCAATTTTTATGGCCCCAAAGAAAGAAAAATTGTACACATTAAAAAATGTGTACGAATCATTTTAACAGCATTCATTGAGCTCTTGACACTGCACTCTTAGATTTCCCGTTCGGTAATGGAGGCTTAGGTTAACATGAAAATTGAACTGAACACATGGAGCTGCCATGTATCTCGCAATATATGAGTTTGTGCTGATTTTATGGGAACAGAGTAATCGTGGGAGAAATATCGCTATGAAAGCCATGGTACCAGTCACAGACAGAAAAATTGTGGAATTTTGCTTATATTACCGAAAAAAAATGTTACGCATAAAATAAGATGTCGTTCTTCTTCGTTTCTGTTAGGGAAGTAATGGAAAACCATTCTTCCGAGTATCGAGGGAGTAACGCGAAGCCGTTGGATGGAAAACGTAATGAGGACATTTTCGCAACGATGCAATTTGTTCCATCCATCTTACAGATTCTTCAAATGAAAACATGCAGTTTCGCTTCGACCCGAAAGTTTCCTCGTAAGAGGTGGATCTTCTTTCCATCTATACGGCATCTGCCCCTATTATACATACCGTTGGTTTACTTTTACTTTGCTCCCTAGTTTCCGCGTATTAAAAGATATTAGGAGCAGCCGGCTGTTGATATAACGTAACGCTCTCACGTACGATATACTTCACGATACTATATTTTGGCCACCCCGAACACTTTAATAATCTCATGCGAATTAAACGGTTATGTAAATTCGCACCGGTAAAGTTTTCATAACTAGATAACGGGTTCACGCATTTTACCAATACTTTATTGTACCCACACATATCAACACACACACGCACGCACACAGGTGTAGATATATATTTTGTCACGGGGCAATTTCCCGGGGTCCCCGGAAAACCCGTGAAAGCGTCCCTCTCGCTCGACGCTCGACCCGAATGCGGACCCATAACAAATTTAGGGCGAACTTAATTATTATTTATTTATATTTCTTTTTATTTATTTTATTATTTGCGAGGCACATCCACACCCACACACATTAGGGCTTCGGAGAAAGGGGCGTGGCGAGGATCGGTTGGCACAGTCGCCGGTCCTTGGTGACGAATATGACCGATCGTGGACGGGCTATGGGTTATGAGCCACAGATCCGACGCATGATCGAGGCGTAAACCATGCCACCAATCGCGAGGGACGGACTCCCAGGTTCTCCGCAAAACACCCTAAAGGAAATCACCGATCCTCATCACTACCGCTGTGGCGGCGCGTGGTTCCGACATGCCACGCTTGAAAAACACGTTAAAAGCTACTAACTGCACGCGAATCGGTCGTACCGGGCGCATGAGGAAATTGGGACTGGCGGCATAATTTATTAATGGCCAATATCCACGTCTCAATCGGGAGAAATTTATCAGCCTGGAAAGCCTCGGCAAATGCCGCCTCGACGTCGATCGTTCGGCTTTCGACCTTCACCGGACGATCCATCGATCGAACTCCATCCGTCGCCAATAACCGTCGTTGCGTACCCTCTCCACCCCTTTAGTCAAACACACACACACGAACATACACACACACACACGCACGCACGCACGCACTCACGCACGCACGCACGCACGCACGCACGCACGCACGCACGCATGAATTAGTGCCGGTGAGTCTCGGTCAATGCGCGCAAATATGTTGCGAAATTGTGTGCTCGGCTAGTCTTATGGCGACCTTCAACGGAAGCCCGATGCTTTGGGCCTGGTGGCGGCCTCCGCTTTACGGAGCTGTATTCGGTTCTCCCTTTTCGGTTTTTCGTTAGTTTTCTTTTTTTTTTTGTTATCGTGAGTCGCGCGGTTCGGGGTCACGGCGGAGTGCGCGTCTTGTAATTGTTAAGTTCCGCGGGGAAAAATTAAAGAATGTCAGAGTGAGTCGATAAGTGTAAGTGCGTCGATGTTGATGTGAAGCGTGAATGATAGGGAGTCGCCGGAGCGTCGGGTAGCTTTGGTGAGAGGAATGAGTGGACGGCGGTCGGCTGGCTCGTTTCTCTCGTAGGCGAGGTCCCGGGTTGTTCGACGCGAGGGCGACGGAGTGCGAATGTGACCGACGGCGAGACAGCTCTTTCCCCGCGGAACCATTTTAGTTTGACGAAAATTGTGAGAAGAGAGAGAGAAGAATAAATTGTGATATTTTTATGTATTACACTGTAAACAAAATCTGTATTAAAATTAATATAAAAGTGTAGGAAGTCTTTTTACAGATACCGTTTATGAATTTTAATATTGTCGTTTGAAAATCAGTGCACTGCTTTTCGAATGTCTAATAATCGTTCAGTAATATCGCAACACTTAAATACTGGAAAAATCATATACGTATCGCAAGGTATATATTATAAGCGTATTCAAATTAATACTCACAGATTGTATTTTTTAATTTAAAACAAGGAAATTTGGCATGGAAAAGTATATTAATTTTACGGTGTTAGGTTAGTGTAATTGTTATTATTTACTTTCTGCGTCTTTAATAAACTCTGTATGAATTTTAATATACAAATTCTGGAATTCTTTTACTGATTTAGTCTGTGAAAACTAATAATCGTTATTTTCAATTAATACACTACGTTTTGAATGTCTAAGTAATGTGTAGTAATACTGTAATACTAAAGTCCTGGAAAAATCATATACCTATTCAAAAGTATCAGTTGTGGATATATAAAAATTAATGCGAATAGATTTAAGGTTTGTTTGGGTTTAATTAGACTTGGCTGCTTGTTCGGTTAACTCACCACTTATTTTTGTTTTTTTCTTTACCTATAAACGCTTTTCGCGTTTGTTATACCTTCCTTTTCTTCATTGTGACCTTTTCTTTCCTCTGCGTTTCTCCTTTTTGTTCTCCCTGTTCCCCCCTTTGCGGCCGCAGCCCACTCCCCCTCTGGGCACGATTACGATATCTCCGGCGCCTTGATTTAACCATGGATAATCAATATTTGGGCCAAAATAAGCACTTTTTGAAGAATAAAAAAATCGCGATTTTGGCTTCGTTTAGTAGATACAGATACAATCCCCTCTCTATAATATATATAGATCAAGAGTCAACCCGAATAAAGAATATCGATGTGTGTGCGGAATCGTTGGGTGGGTCTGAAGCACCTTCGATGTGTGGGCGGAATCGTTGGGTGGGCCTGGAGCACCTTCGATGTGTGGGCGGAATCGTTGGGTGGGTCTGAAGCACCTTCGATGTGAGGGCGGAATCGTTGGGTGGGTCTGAAGCACCTTCGATGTGTGGGCGGAATCGTTGGGTGGATCTGGAGCACCTTCGATGTGTGGGCGGAATCGTTGGCTGGGTCTGAAGCACCTTCGATGTGTGGGCGGAATCGTTGGGTGGGTCTGGAGCACCTTCGATGTGTGGGCGGAATCGTTGGCTGGGTCTGAAGCACCTTCGATGTGTGGGCGGAATCGTTGGCTGGGTCTGAAGCACCTTCGATGTGTGGGCGGAATCGTTGAGTGGGTCTGAAGCACCTTCGATGTGTGGGCGGAATCGTTGGGTGGGTCTGGAGCACCTTCGATGTGTGGGCGGAATCGTTGGGTGGGTCTGAAGCACTTTCGATGTGTGGGCGGAATCGTTGGGTGGGTCTGAAGTACCTTCGATGTGTGGGCGGAATCGTTGGGTGGGTCTAAAGCACCTTCAGCACCGTTTGTTTGAGTTTGTTTGGGCTTGGTTGGGTTTGGTTAGGCTTGGTTTGTTTGGGTTTGGTTAGGCTTGGTTTGTTTGGGTTTGGTAACCCAAACAATGCAAAGCACGCGGAAATTCGATTCACATCGAAAAATCGGGGAAATAAATGTTTTACTCTTCAAAGCGCTGTAACTCCGAAACTAAGGCTCAAAACGAAAAAAGTTATTCTTGTTTTTCGTATTTTTTTCGCCCATATTACATAATCCAATGATAAAATTAAGGCGCCGGAGATATCGTAATCTCTCCCCCCCCCCCCCCCCTCTGTATTATATTCATCATGACTATAATTCTTATTTCTAACTAGTCTTATTTCGCCGTAAAATGCCGAAGAAAAACTTTTTACGACGAAAGTACGAGAGTAGGATTCGAACTCGGGACGTTCCCCGGTCCTCTGGTTTAGTGGCGAACACGTTAACCACTAGACCATCGCACCGAGTGTTCATCACTTAATTTAAATTTGGTGTTACTCGATACGTTTTTTATTATTTGATTTAACATGCTGACCAAAGCACGAATTTCAAGTTTTCTGCACTGAATTATATAGTAAATCAGACTATCAGAATAAACATATACTAACAAGGAGAAGGCAGAGCCTGTATGTCGCGAATCGGTTTCTCCTTTCGCGTGGTGAAAGTTGAAGACCTCCGAATTAACGTCGTATTTTATTTTTGGTCCAATAGGCCTTAGTTGTTGAGATTTCTCGATTTGAAAATTTGGGAGTTTCGGGTGGAGTCAAGCAGGTTTCGGCTGACGCGGAGAGTACGTTGAGCGTTGATACTTGAGACAAAAGCGGCCGTAGCTAATACGGTAAGACGATCGACTGCAGTTGAAAGTTCACGGTTCGCGTCCCCGTGCTTTTTTTTATTCAATTTTTATTTTATTTTACAATCTCTCATGACTTTGCATGTGCAGGTAAATAAGAAAATTCGAAAATATGTCTTACTAGTTTTATTTATCTATTATATTAAAATAATTAATGTGGTTGCGGTGGTATTGCGTTCATTTTATGTTCGTGGTGTCATAAACCTTTGTGCTTCCCTTGCTATTACGATGGTTTCCACCCTCCAATTTGTCAGCATACCGAACTGATAGAAGAAGAATCAGAATAATTACTTGCCGCGAAATTTGCATATGTGAATTACATTAATTATTTATTTTTAATACCATATTATTTTGCTTTGTAATTGTGACTTCATTATTAGATTAATTATTTGTTATACAATATTATTTTGCTATGTAATTGTGACTTAATTATTGGATTAATTATTTTAATATAATAGATAACTAAAACTAGTAATACATATTTTTGAATTTTCATATTTACCTGCACATGCAAATTCATGAGAGGTAAGAAAGAAAAAAAAATTGAATTAAAAAAATCATGGGGACGCAAACCGTGAGCTTTCAGAGTGCCAGTCCGTCGTCTTACCGTATTAGCTACAGCCGCTCTTATCTCAAGTATCAACGCTCAACGTACTCTACGCGCGAGCCGAAACCGGCTTGGCTACGTCCGAAAATCCCAAATTTTCAAATCGCGATATTTCAGCAACTAAGGCCTATTGGAACAAAAATAAAAAACGACCTTAATTCGGAGGTCTTCAACTTTCATCACGCGAAAGAAGAACCCGATTCGTGACATTCAGGCTCAGCCGTCTCCTTTTAAATCAGAAAATGTATGAGGCTTGGTATTGTAAATGTCCTATTCATTTCTAAATATTCTCCAGTCTATCATAATATTCAGTGCACAAAAAATTGTATACTCCCCAACCAAGTGTTGTAAAAATTAAGAGTCACTTTGTAATTTTCTTACTTTGTCTACATGTTATGTATTCAAAACGCTTGTTGTATTTTATTTATTTTTCTGTTAGACGCCTTGAAAAATTGTAGATAGTGTATTAATATTCAATTCGTACGTACTACGAAATGTAAAATCGTATGAAATGTAGGTCCAGTATTGAATTTTACAACACTGAAGCCTAAATATTCATTCATATAATAAGTTTTGAAATATGAAATTTCACATTTCTTTAAACAGCGTCTTGTAATATTCAATGTACAAGGTATTGTACTTTTCAACAGGATGAAGTTAAAAACAATAGTCATATCGTGATTTTAAAACTTTTTGTGTAAATAATGACATCATATACGCTTGTTGCATTAATCAAACAAATACTTGTATTATTATGATGCCCGTTGAAAAACTCATACGCAACATACTAATATTCAATGTCCCATATATTAAATGTATACGCATCTATGAAAATTCATTTACATTACTGAAGTTTCCATTAATGAAGTGCGAATTTGCGTTTCATATTCCGAGTCTAGAAATTTTCAATTATAAAAGTATAGTAAATTTAATGATTTTTTTTACAGTGTATGTCACTTTTTTTTTTTTTTTTATCGTGTCGTGTGGCCAAATGTCTTTGCCCCTAACCCTGCCTCTGACAGGGTTAGCTGACCCAGGGTTAGGTGACCCTGACCTCCGATCGGACTTCGTCCGGCCAATTTTCCCGGCGAGCCGCCACGACGACTGGCGCCCTTAAATAAATCGCCGGGAAAAACCGGCGGTCCCTTCTGTGACGTTTTGAGGAAAGGTGAATTTTCCGTCACAATATATATTGTAACGGGTTTACCCCTTAATTACATTAAATTTTGTGGATTTCGGGACTCGATTAGGGAGTAAATTAATGTAGACCTTTTTCGCATCTAATAGGTCATAGATTTATTGAAAAATTTGTTCTTGGTATTTGTACAACCTATTTTGAACCCGCCTGTACATTTATTCCTCGTCGCTTACCCGAGATTTCTCGCTAGGCGGGCTAGTGGGATGTTCGTAAAGGCGGGGAGCCTCTTACCCCTTGGCCACAGACTCATCGCTTCAGCGACTGCGACCGGCGGCGCGAATAGCGACATCTAGCGCGACCAGAACAAATTTTAAATATTGCATTCATCATGCCACGTATACCTGCGACGCGATTTGCGGCGCGGTCGAAAAGGCGAAAATGCCCAGCGACTATGACTCGCGACAAGCGATGCGACGTGCGACTGAAACAAAAGCATTAGCCTTTACCGCGGATGCTACAGAACAGAACAGTGGCGCTAGTGGCGATTTCGGCGGACGGAATCTGTGGCGGGCGACTAGACTAGTTCATGTCGTTTTATTCGCAGCGAGATCATGGACACGGAACTTTTGATTGCAGAAATATTAAGTAGACCTGCAATATGGCTATCGAAACACCCGCACCATAAATTAAAGAATGTGATCAAGAGGTATTGGGACGAAATAAAACAAATTTTTTCAGGAAATCAAGGTAGGTACTTTACTTAGGCATATACTCACGCATGTTATCCTGTACGCGGATTATTCACAAAATAATATTTAAATTGGTGGCGAATAGTAGTTGCTAGAAATGTAGCTCGATTATTTCGCCCCGATCTTGATCCTTGAAGCTCATTGTCGTTAGAATTATTATAATTTACTTAAAACTGACGAAAATCTTCGTCTCTATCTCCATCTTTTTTCCTTATTATATTGTGTAATAAACATGATACCTTTATAATTAATTTTGCGTGTTTTATGTTTGCTTCTATACATTTTGTAAATATTCGAAATTTATTACTCAAAATCCCAAATGCACACTCTACCGTAACTCTTGCTCTGGACAATCTGTTGTTGAAAACGGTCTTCTCGCGATTTAAATTACTTGACGGATAAGGGCGCATCAAATAATTTTTGAGAGGGTCGGCTTCATCCCCGATCAAAACATACGGCAATATTAGATTGGAGCCCGGTAAACTCTGCGGTGGTGGAACGTTATATCTGTTTTCGTTTAATGGTGCATTTAATCGAGAGAAGTGAAAAGTACCCCCATCACTTTGTTTTCCTTTACCGCCCACTACAATTGCAATGAACTTATAGTCTGCATCTGAAATCCCTTGCAGCACTAATAAAAAAAAACTTTTTATAATTATAATATTCACTACCGCTATGCGGTGGATTTAAAATGCGGAAATGTTTTCCATCTATCGCACCGAGGCAATTGGGAAATTGCCATCTATCGCACCGAGGCAATTGGGAAATTGCCATTTCGAAAAAAAGTCGTTCGCAATATTTCGAAGGTCTTCGGACGTCGGCTGTAACATGTGCAGTTGAACCAAGTTTTTCCAAATGGCTTTCAACGTTTGATAAACCGATTTGGCAACTGTACTTCGACCTAGTCGGTATGATTGCGCCAGAGATCTGAATGAAGCGCCATGACGAAGGAATCTGCAACACACAAATAATAAATTACACTACATTAACTAAAATGTGGTTAGTGTATGTGCGTGTGGGCGTGTATTTGAGAGTGTGTGCGTGTATATGTGTAAGGTTGTGTACCTGTTTGTCTTAATGTATGCTTGTGATTAATTTCCATGTAAGTGGAACCGCGGACAAAACTTATGATAAAATAAAAAAACCTACATAATCTTATATTTCTTTTTAAGGTGATGAGATAAAAAAAATGGAAAAACCTCAAAGACACCTACCGCAGAGAACTCAAAAAATGTCCTACAGCCGTTCTGGAGATCCAGGTTTGGATTATGAGTCACCGTGGAAGTACTTCGGATTACTAGGATTTTTAAAAGACGAATATATGGCTACCGAAGGAGAGTCCAACTTAATGTTAACAGAGAACCTCGAAGAAACTCAAATTGAAGATCTGGCAGAAGAGCCGTCGTCGTCAATGCAGCAGCCTTCGCAGAATTCAACTCTTTTTCCCTGCTCTCCACAACCATCGACGAGTGCAGATTTGTCAAGACAATCTCAGCCTCAAGGTCTAATTTCACAAACGAAAATCTTGAATTCTTCCCGTAAACGATCTACACCAAACGAGATTCGGGCCGAATATTTAGAAATTGAAAAGAAGAAATTAAAATTATTGGAACTCGAAGTAGCTAAAACTACTAATCAAGATACACAAACGAAGTCAGATGATTACCACTTCCTGATGAGTCTTTTGCCTGAGATTGACAAGCTAAACGTCATGCAAAGATTGCGACTACGAAATAAATTCACTCAAGCTTTAATGCGCGAAATCTCTCTCAGCCAGTATGGAAATACCTACGGATATTGCACAGAACCTACAAATAACAGCACCTACAACAACAGTGATAACAGTAATTCGAATATCTAACTACCATTTTTCATTACCGACTGATTAAAATGAGACTAATAGGTATATCAACTGATTATCGGTCATCTATAGACTGACATAGACTGATTAGCTCATCTAAACAATTTTTGAACCTACGTGTACCTTACTTATTTTCATAAGAAATAGAAAAAATATATCAAGAGACGCGGCAGCGTCTTGACGCCAAGTAATAAAAAAAAAAAAATTTACGCCACTGATCGATGCCACCGATCTCGACGCCACTGACCGACTGACGACACGCCGCGACTCTTTATACAGTAAGTTGGGCTCTAGCAGACGACGTTTTAACTTTGTTCCGATATTATGCGAAAACGCGGCAACAAATCGAAAATCTAATGACAGTTTACCAATGTAATGTGATTTTTTCCTATCGATTTTGTTCGGGCTGTTTTACGATTTGTCCACTCAATCTCGGGATCTCATAATTTACGGCCGAATTTTCGGGTGACTTTTTACCCCAAAAATTTTTCAACACTCGTCCATTGTCTTTCATTGAATGAAATAAAGTCGTTGGCTTATATCGTAAACATAACACATACGCCGTTCTGTGAATTGATTAACACTTTAGCGCAACAGGCACAGCAACGCTACCGCTCTCTCGAACGGCAGGACTCGAACTACACCCTGCTTGCAATATATATATATATATATATATGTATTCTAATACAGTCGCTTTGACAGCTCGAGTAACCAAACACGGTTAGTCGAGCGTGGATGTGAAAAAAAAAAACAAACGGCTCTTATTAGAGCCAAAAATTTATTTAACAAAGGTTTACGTCGTTCAAATTTAGGTGTGGATTATTTATTTGATCCTAACATGCGTATATTAGCCGTCGCGCTCGCGCGGAAACCGTCGGAGAAACAGCGAGGACGATACGCAAATAGATACAGAGTAAGTTAAAAACAAGAATGTGCTCATTTCTTTCACTTGCTTATATAAAATCATTAAAAAATTTGCAGACAGACGTGCATGTGTAGCTTTTGTGTGCCCTGAGAGCATAACCTAGCTTCTATATGTCATTACCAATTTGTGTGTTCATAACCTCGTTCCATTAACATTTTATGAACATATCTTCAAAATTTTCTGAACAGAATCTTGTCATAGACGATGAAATTTTTTTTTTTGTAGAAAATGCATTCGGCTCTGTAGAGTTTATATTGACGCAGAGCTTGACAATTATTTTGCCTGAAATATTATTCATTGCTGAAAAATCTCTCATGAGAAATAAAGGCTTTGTGCAACACGATATATAAACCTAGATCCCCTACGGCGTCCAATAGAACATGTAAAATAGAACGCCATTACACGACCATTCCAAGTTCTTGCGAATTTTGTTCATACGAACCCGTGATCAAACTTACAGGTATCGAATAGGCAGCCTAATTAACATACGTGCGATGCAATCGACACCTGTATATTTCATTACGGGTTCATACGAATAAAATTGGTGCGAACCTGTGATTGTCGCGTAATCGTGTTCTAGGACAATACCTAATGTTTGGCTCGATCTCACAGACTCAAGCCTGACAGCACTTTCATATGCCTCGCCATTCTTTTCATACTGTGGTGATCACCATATTTCATTGTTGCGGCTGCACAATCTATGTCTACATGGAACGATGATAGTCCGCCATCTCCGAGAAATCTTCGAGTGCCACACCTGCATCGAAGACTTTCCTTGGTTGTGTCGTTCAACGCCTTGAAGTTTATCGTCCCAAGTGCGCTCAATGTGTCAAATACTATGGAAAGCCAAACTTCGGATACTCCTTGTCACTCGATGCCTCGAATCGAGCAACATTTGGGCATGAAACCCTTTTCCGGTACGGAGAGCGACAACGAAACCTTTTGACATTTTTCCAGCTTGACATAACATAAAAATGATTAAAACATGAATTTTAGCATTTTTCATAAAATGAAAAGGCCTTAGAACTATTGTGCCGTCTGGCCAAGGAAGGCCAGATTGTGAATGATTGTGCGCTTTTTAATGTTAACATGAAAGTGCGATTGACGCTGCATATTTTATGTGTTACGTGATTATCGGCTATTATGTAAATTTAAAATAAGATGATTGTCAACAAAACCTTTTTTTTATCAGACCGGCTTTAGTTTTAATTTACTGTAAAACAACCTAAGATTTCTTGAATAAAAATCCTGAAACTGAGTATAAATGTGTGATAATAATTTCTCTAATTTCTATTGTGCCAACTTGAATATGGTTAATGAAACTGAATTGATTACATTTATCAAACATTTGAAACGTAGGGACCCTCAAACTTTTATTAATAGTCACATATAGGTGACTGGGTAAAAAAAAATATTTTACATTTTTTAGTACATTAAATAAAAGCTTGTCTAAAAGAAAAGTTTTTTTTATATACAAATTTTCCGTACCAATCTGACTGTGTTAAATGAAAAAAAAGAAAAACCGCGTTTCGAAAATATATGGTTCTGCACTTTAAGGTATTTCTTTCACGAACCCGAATATTTAACAAATAACTGATTTTCGTCTATTATTTTTACACGGTGTTTACATTCCTTTATTCAACCGAATTCATTTTGAACGGTAAATGTCAATTGTCTAAAAGAAAGAAAAAAAAGATGAGTTCTCTTTGAAAATGAGCTTTATTGAAAGTATCGCCCGGCCACGGTGACCATTGGCATTGAGACATGTGTGCCATTAAGCCTTCATGCGACGTTGGCTCGCTCCACCTCTCCGTTTCGTCGCCGGGAGAAAAACTGACATCTTCATTGACATAAAAGTCAATATTTAATAAATGCCGTAGACGGATCATTTAATTTTTGGGTGACAATTTTGGTAATATACTGAATGATTTGACATTTTTTCATAACATCCTTAACATTTTTTACACTATTTCGTGTGTAAAACTGCCGATCGGCATGAGTCTAGGCATCTTCTTATGTAAAAACTGTTTGTTGAATTCAAATTTAAAATTAAATTATGAAATTCAAAATTCAATTCAAAATTATTAAAATCAAATATTAAAATTTGAAGGGTGCATTCAGTATATGTAACGAATCCACTATATAAATTTGAACAAATGGTAACATTTGATCATTTGACCCGAAGCTTCTTAACGATATAAGGAAAGACGTGTATTCTTGAGCAGCCTCCAGCAGGGTAAATGTGAGGCGTTATCCAAGTGCATTCGGTTTTTGTTTACAATGAACAAATCGATTTGCATTCCACTCGCTGAACACGCAAATAAAATAACGCAATGAAGTCGGATTTTCGTAAAATATTTTTATTGATCTCTAGTTTTTTTAATTAAAAGTTTTCTCCTGCTGCAACAAACAAAGCGCAATTCATGAAACATGGAGACGGTATATCAAAAAATAAAACATTAAGAGGTACAGACTTGGGCGTAATTCTATTTATAAATACGAATATGAATTTATTCACATCGTGATTTTCATGTGAATATAAATACAAATGTATTCATACTTCACTTTTTGTATTCACATGCATGCATACAAATACAATTGTATTCACAAATATTCTGAACATACAAATAGATTCACAGAAAAAATTGTGAATATTCACAAAAAATCCTGTGAATTAAAAAAAATACACATCAAAATCTGTGAATGCAAATGTATTCATAAAAAATTGTAAATACAAAAAAATTCACAAAATAAGTTGTGCATTTTTTCATATTTAAGACAAATTAAAATCAAATTCACAATAATTACATTAAAATTTATGCCATAAGTGAGTTCGTACGCATTTTGAGGGAAAACATTGCCTCGAGGCAAAGAAATTTTTGCACAAAACTTTTTGTGCGAAAATTCCTTTGCCTCAACACAATGGTTTCTCTCAAAATACATAAGAACTCACTTGTGGCGTAAATTGTAATATAATTGTCGTGAATTCGATTTTAATTTTCTTCAACTTGAGGAAATTCACAACTCATTTTGTGAAATTTTTCATATTTATGATGTAATATTTGGAACTCACTTTTTTTGCAAAAATTTCTTCGCTTCGACGCAATGTTTTCTCTCAAAATACGTAAGAACTCACGTTTGGTGTAAATTTTAATGTAATCATTGTGAATTTGATTTTAATTTGTCTTAAATACGAAAAAATTCTGAACTTATTTTGTGAATTTTTTTGTATTTACAATTTTTTGTGAATACATTTGCATTCATAGCTATTGATTTGAATTTTTTTTGATTCACAGGATTTCTTGTAAATATTCACATTTTTTGTGAATACAGTAAAACCTCGATTATCCGAACCAATTGGGACCGAGACTAGTTCGGATAATCAAAAGTTCGGATAATCGAAACGTGGGTTATTTGGGACGAGATCATAAACAACAACCTTTTACATAAAAACAGTACAGTACATGTCAAATTTTAATATATATGTATGTACTGTTTTTATGTACATACATATATCAGGTGTTATATATATATATTAAACAGCTGAAAAAAGTCGAATGCCTTTTTTAATATGTTTTTTATAAAATCGTCCATTTTTTATTGATGAACGGCCGTAACGCGTTTTTGAGCGGCTAAGTCTCGCAGCCGTTTGAGAAGGAGAAGTTGCGTTGGGTTGCTCATTGTTGCTCACGGCAGTGGCAGCGAGCAACAATGTATCTTACGCGCCAACGTTCGGATAATTGAGCGTTCGGATAAACTAAGCTATCGTTCGGATAATTGAGGGTTCGTATAATCGAGGTTCGGATAATCGAGGATCTACTGTATATATTAAACACCTGAAAAAAGTCGAATGCCTCTTTTAATATTTTTTTTATAAAATCGTCCATTTTTAATTAACGAACGGCCGTAACGCGTTTTTGAGCGGCTAAGTCTCGCAGCCGTTTGAGAAGAAGTTGCGTTGGGTTGCTCATTGTTGCTCACGGCAGTGGCAGCGAGCAACAATGTATCTTTCGCGCCAACGTTCGGATAATTGAGCGTTCGGATAAACTAAGCCATCGTTCGGATAATTGAGAGTTCGGATAATCGAGGTTCGGATAATCGAGGTTCTACTGTATTCCCAATTTTTTTCTGTGAATTTATTTGTACACGTTCAGAATATTTATAAATACAATTGTATTTGTATGCATGCATGTGAATACAAATAAGCGAACTACGAATAAATATTTTACTAATAGGCGTTTGTAAATCACCCTGCAAATATGTCGATTTAATAGTGGAAGGGACTGAAGACTTAAAAAAAAAATATTTATAGCATGTAGTAATATACAAGTTTTCAGAAACGATGTGTCCTGTTTTTTTAACTATCTGTTTAAATCTTACCCTTTTAGAATCTTTGAAAAAGTGAAAAAAAATAATACCAAGTAATGAAAAGATATTTGAATTCACTCCTCTTTGAACTGGCGCAGAACGAAAAAAAGATTTTTCCCGTTTCAAAAAGATATGAAATCCCCTTCAAAAACTTTTAAAAAGTTAAAAAAGAACGCCAAGTAACAAAATACCCCCGAAAATATTATTGTTTGATCATATACAAAATTCTGATTTATCTTGAAATATTTTTTAATTTTATTTAACGAATGCTTTTATTATATTTTTTCAATTAAAATGTACAAAAAAGTGAAATAACTTTTTATAAAGTAGCCAAGCAAGTTTACTAAAAACGTAAACAAAATTGTTAAACCTTAGAACGAATGTTTTCCTAAATATTTTCTTTTTATTTTAAAAATCACATTACTATTATAACAAAAAATTGGTATTACCATTATATAAAAATACAACGTATTTACCACATAAGTACACTGGAAATGCTATGCAACGACTTGGCGTGCATGGTTAAGAAAAATAGCTCGGCGAAGGATTTCGTCTTTCCGACTTCTTAACTCTCAGGTTGGAAAAACATAGACTGCTGCAATTTGTTATGCAACTGGAAATCAAATTTCGTGATCCCGCAAAGTATGGATCAAATCAGTGATGTTCCCCTAGACGACACGATACGTTAAATCTTTTTTTTTATGCATAATTTAATACGATATATAAAAGTATATTCTTTCTCCTCTATCAGACAACTTTATACATTACATGAAATATATTTCGTATATACTTTTATGTATTGATTCGTCTGTTTGTGTATTGTATCCGTCTCTAAGCCACAGCATCGGCAATTTTAAAATTCGAATTACGGTGCCGTCGTCTTGCTGGTGAAAAACGAAATATCTGAGTATCTCTCCTGATACTCATTGCGCTATATTCGATGGTTTTTCCGAGTACAGTCGAATATTCGTCAATAGTGGATATAACGTAGCTCTGACACGGTCACGTGAATTGTGTGGACCGATATATACACCGATAACACTATATGTCAATGTTATCTTGTTCGAATCACACTAGCGCAAGGTGCAGGAAATCGCATTGTTAATAACACTGGCAGTTGATGCGTTGTTACAGATTATATATATATTGTGTATCTTCCCGAGCTATTTCTCTTAACCATGCACGCCAAGTCGTTGCACAGCATTTCCAGTGTACTTATGTGGTAAATACGTTGTATTTTTATATAATCGTAATACCAATTTTTTGTTATAATAGTAATGTGATTTTTAAAATAAAAATAAAATATTTAGGAAAACATTCGTTCTAAGGTTTGACAATTTTGTTTACGTTTTTAGTAAACTTGCTTGGCTACTTTATAAAAAGTTATTTCACTTTTTTGTACATTTTAATTGAAAAAATATAATAAAAGCATTCGTTAAATAAAATTAAAAAATATTTCAAGATAAATCAGAATTTTGTATATGATCAAACAAGCAATAATGTTTTCGGGGGTATTTTGTTACTTGGCGTTCTTTTTTTACTTTTTAAAAGTTTTTGAAGGGGTATATTGGTTTCTCTAGTTGGGGGCCAGCTTTTACGGTCCATGAATGCTTCGTTGTGCTTTGAAGCGGTGGACATTCGTATACATCCCAAGAGTGAAAACTCATATTCAAGTATCGCCCACTTTTCAATGTTTAAAGTAATGATAATTTATTGATCTCATCTAATATTGCGTGGGGCATACGCCATTGTATCTTGAGTAATTCAACTTCTACCTCTATTGGTTGATGATGACTGAATGCACAATTATTGACATAGCGTGAATGTATTGGAATTAACTCATGATGAGCATTAATTTTCGTAGAAAATATATTTTATGCACAGCACTAGTTTTTCCAGTTCTACCACAAACCATGATATGGAATCAGCGCTGTGATGTGATTGATACTTTGATAGCGATTCGTCATATGAAAAGCACATGTGGTTATCAATACTAAATACTTCATGATATTGATACATATCCTCTGCAACGTTCTTCTCATCAGTCTTTGCACACTCCCATCTTCTCCCTATCATTACTCAAAAACACTCCAAATAGGCATTTTCAATGAATGGATGTCGTGCTTTCCGACTGGAGTTGATGATTTGGTGCTACTTATTGGTATTATTTGTTAGTCGGATGGGGCAGTGCTTTAGTGCTCCACAATCGATCTCATGTGATTGCAGTTTATCCTTTGATCTAAAGTTATGCAGACACCTGCAAAATAATGGATTGTTGTTTAATTCGTTTAGCGCATATAACGATATAGTAATTATGTTAATTTCACAAACCGATGACATATATATATTTTTTAGTGGTTGCCTCTGTTCTGCGCTCACAAGGCTTGACAGGTTCTTTATCTATGTAATATGCCATACATTGTTATCTTCGGTATCTTGTATGTACAGCAAATTGATATGATTTTCTTCTTCTTATGTTGAGCCACGCGTATCGGAGCAATGTTTTCTTCGGTGGTACACACATTAATGGATAAATAGTTTTGAAGCACCATTTTTTTTAATTTGCCCTATAGTAATGGGGAATCCAATATTCGATAGATTTAATCCCATTGAATAATGCATTTAAGAAGATCCGTGGTCACTGTTTCGTTCAGCTGGGTATAAAGCTATGACTGTTACCCATGCGAAACGTGTATTATTTCTTGATTGCACATTAATCGTAGCCCTCATAATCATTATTTCCCGTGGCAGTGAGGTATATCTTGCAACGCGTATTGATTTATACTTATTTACATTTATTGTAAGATTACGTATTGTTCGCAAAGCTTCCACGTTGTTGAAATTCATCGAGCAGGGGTTACAGTATAGACCATCATGCGTTTAAGTCGAGTTCCCGCCACATTAATCCATCATCGCAGTGTCCTGCACCGATGCATATAAAATGCCTGTACATGGAATACTTCAATCCTTCCAGATGCGGTATTCAGCCTATCAATGACTATTGATGTTTAGTTGATAATCGTTGGCGCTTAATTCGGCTTTGCGTCTTCAGTAGTTCGATGAACTCGACGATCTGTATCTCCCACACAGCAAAGTTGTCGATCGAACTTAAGAGCGTGGCTTGGTTGTACAAGATTTCTTCTGTTGGTTCATTGTTGTTCTCCATATTAACGAGTTGAAAAGTCTTGCCAGAGAGATATGTGAACTCACTGCTTCATTCAAAGTGTGGCCACTTTTGAGCGCTGTCGATGATTAAAAATGGTCTCCCATCAGAAAATATTTTTGTCGTTCCCTTCTAGCTCGGAAAATCTAATAGAATCACTTCCACCAGAGTTTTTTTAATATCACGTTGATATCTTCTATTGTGAAAAGCATGAAAAATAAATACATACACAGAACGAGCCGGTCGGGGTTCAACGAGAGCAACAAATAAAAATAATTTTGTTTTTATGAAAAAATAAAATAAAATGCAAAAAAATATAAGTTGTAATTAATACCTCGTTTTCGTATATGTGTTTTGGATAGCCAAGACATTACTTGAGCGGAATGTTAATTTTTAAAAATGTTCCCTATGCTCGGAGGGTGGCTTCGAACGTCGACGAACAAAAAAAATTGCCTTAAGAATATGGCTGATACGGTAAGAACTGTATAGCCTCAAGTGTCACTTGTATAGGTTTGATGCTGCTCTGCGATGAGCCCTATGATTCGTGACAGGCTGGACTTCATACATACTGGAACACGTGGCATTATAAATTAAAAACTCTAAGATGCTCTTTATAATACGCCAGTTCAGTCTCCATGAACTAGACGCTATTCTGTAGAGATCGCGATAGTCAATGATTGGCAAGCCTGGCCTGGCTGTGTGATCTACGAATATCTCACCGAAAATGAACGGGCGAAATTTTGTGTGTTGTGCTATTTGATATGTAGGACGCGGTTGATCGACTAATTCAAAGGTGTGGCCACTTCAGCGAACGGTTTAACAACATCCAGGGGATTTTTTGTACCAACTGCGGCGGACCGACCCACCAAGTTTCGATGCGCGACACGTGCCCCACCTGACTGAACTTATACTGGGTCGATGGTTCGTATTATCTTTAGTATGATTGAAAATATGATTATGTTTGACAGGTTAATAAGATGCATGATTTGTTATGTTCCAGCATAATGGATCCGCTGCGGATATTCGAAATAAAATAATTTTAAGCAATGAAAAAAACAGGCAAACACACACACACACCAAAGATTTTATGTATAATATATACTATGCAAGGTCATTGTTCAATTTAATTATTAATACAATATTGTTTTATTGTCATTTAATTCGAACCATTGTTTTTGCCCCCTCCCCCTTCCTTCCACACAAACACACACACACACACGCACACACACACACACGCGCGCGCGCGCGCACGCACGCACACGCACGCGCGCGCGCACACACACACACACACACACACACGAAACACTCATCGACGCCGGTTTCCCCCTCCCGGCAAGCGCTTCACGGACCACATGGCCGGCCCTCCACAGAGGCCCGTCTGTGACGTCACACGCGCCCGGCGACCCCTCCGCCGGTCCCCCCGCACAAACCTTCCCCGCGCTGGAGCCCATCGGCCTGCTCCCCCCCCCCCCTGAGATCCCAGCGTTAGAACCGCTCTAGTACATCTACTAGAGTTTTTTTTTTTAGAGTTTTTTATTTTTTATACGTTATGCAGTTTTTATCGTAGACTTCGTGATCCGTTTCTATATCATCTAGATTATATTTTTCGGCCATTTTTAAACAGTTGATACATCTTTTCAATCCCTCTTCACATTCACGATCATTGTGTTCCCCTGCACACTTTCGGCAGCTTTCCATGTTTCGACAATCTCTAGCCATGTGGTTAAAGCCGCAACACTTGTAGCATCTCACTACGCTTACCTGATCATAAACCCTACAGTTTTCCCATCCTATTTTTATTCTACCTCCTTCCACTAATTGTTTGTGCGTGTGCGGGTCTACCTCCATAATCACCATACCCTCTTTTCCTTTCGTATGCATATATTTCAACATTTTCATCTTGAAGTCTGTTTTCTGAAATTTGTTTCTAGTCTATTTTGTGAGCTGATTTTTCTCAACATTTCTTCTTCATTTGTATCTTGTAGTTTTTCTCCGACTCCTACTACTTTTATTTTTGGAAGTTTCTTCTGTGGCACGTGGATTTTATATTTGTCTCCTAAATTCTTTTTCAATTCATCGCTTAACGTTTCTCTATCTTCTTTTCTTTGGCAATCCAGAATAATTTTTCCTCCTGGTCCTTTCACCATTTTCTCTATCCCTATACCTAGTCCCACAATATCTACTCGGTTTTTAATTTCTCCTTCTGTCTGTTTGCTAGTTTGTATCGTTGCTGGTTGAACTACCACCTTTTCCTTTCTATTTTTTCCTGCTTTTTGCGCATACGTCTCTTTTTTTTTGTTCTTGCATATGTTCCTGTCGTAGCGTTTCTATTTTCCGTTCTATTTTCTCAGTTCCTTCAGCGTGCTTTTTTATTTGTATTTGCACTTCCTTGGTAATTGCTTTTTTTATCTCTATTTTAGCTATAACGAAATCTTCTTTCAGGGCCGCTACTGCTTTTCCTATTTCCTCTCTAACAACGACTTTGATTTCTTTTTTTAACTCTATCACTTTTTCCGTACTTATTTGAATATTTTGTATATTTTTACAGATTACATCAATTTTCTGTTCCATTGTCATTTCTTCTTCTGTGTTGTCTTCTTCCATTTGTTCGTCCCTTCGTCTTTTAGCACCTCTTTCTTCTTTCTTGTCTATTATGTCCATCCGTTGATCGTCATTGTGTATTTCTATTTGTCCATCGCATTTAACCAGTTCATTTTTACTATTCACCGTTTTGTGGAGTCCCGCACATGACGGGTGAAAATATTTTTCACAACGTTTACATTCGTGGGATACAGTCTTTATTGGTTTGCCACAGGGGCACTTTGGTGGTTTGAAATTCGACATTATCAGCTGTTACTATCGCACATACTTCATTTGAAGGTCGAGTCGATAGGGCAGCTACGAATTTTCCTTGCCTCGTCTCACCGCCAACACAGGTAACCCCGCGTTGGTGAGAATAGATGAGCGAGGTAGCCGGTGAGACGCTGGGCTGTACTGTATTATGTATAGTTTACTTATGATCCTATACTCCAGTATCCTTAGCGTCCTAAGTAGCCGCGCGTGCCGGTTAGTGCTCCCGTTTCACAGTTGTGCTCCAGCCACACTGGAGAGATCACTCACACAATTGTTTTTGTTTGTTGTGACACCGCGTAGGACATGCGCCAATGATCTGCGCAGTAGAGGCGACACCTCTTGCTACTGTCCTATGCGATAAATTTTCACGCTAAACTGCGACCGAAAATTCGTCATAACTGCGATAACTGTATGTTGACACTGTTCATATTCCGGCCACTGATGCACTTCAACTTTCTATTTCCACTGGTGTACTTTTGTGTTTTTTCCGTAGCTTATATGTCACTTCATTTATGAAAAGAGAGAGAGAGAGAGAGAGAGAGAGAGAGAGAGAGAGAGAGAGAGAGAGAGAGAGAGAGAGAGAGAGAGAGAGAGAGAGAGAGAGAGAGAGAGAGAGAGAGAGAGAGAGAGAGAGAGAGAGAGAGAGAGAGAGAGAGAGAGAGAGAGAGAGAGAGAGAGAGAGAGAGAGAGAGAGAGAGAGAGAGAGAGAGAGAGAGAGAGAGAGAGAGAGAGAGAGAGAGAGAGAGAGAGAGAGAGAGAGAGAGAGAGAGAGAGAGAGAGAGAGAGAGAGAGAGAGAGAGAGAGAGAGAGAGAGAGAGAGAGAGAGAGAGAGAGAGAGAGAGAGAGAGAGAGAGAGAGAGAGAGAGAGAGAGAGAGAGAGAGAGAGAGAGAGAGAGAGAGAGAGAGAGAGAGAGAGAGAGAGAGAGAGAGAGAGAGAGAGAGAGAGCGAGAGCGAGAGCGAGAGCGAGAGCGAGAGCGAGAGCGAGAGCGAGAGCGAGAGCGAGAGCGAGAGCGAGAGCGAGAGCGAGAGCGAGAGCGAGAGCGAGAGCGAGAGCGAGAGCGAGAGCGAGAGCGAGAGCGAGAGCGAGAGCGAGAGCGAGAGCGAGAGCGAGAGCGAGAGCGAGAGCGAGAGCGAGAGCGAGAGCGAGAGCGAGAGCGAGAGCGAGAGCGAGAGCGAGAGCGAGAGCGAGAGCGAGAGCGAGAGCGAGAGCGAGAGCGAGAGCGAGAGCGAGAGCGAGAGCGAGAGCGAGAGCGAGAGCGAGAGCGAGAGCGAGAGCGAGAGCGAGAGCGAGAGCGAGAGCGAGAGCGAGAGCGAGAGCGAGAGCGAGAGCGAGAGCGAGAGCGAGAGCGAGAGCGAGAGCGAGAGCGAGAGCGAGAGCGAGAGCGAGAGCGAGAGCGAGAGCGAGAGCGAGAGCGAGAGCGAGAGCGAGAGCGAGAGCGAGAGCGAGAGCGAGAGCGAGAGCGAGAGCGAGAGCGAGAGCGAGAGCGAGAGCGAGAGCGAGAGCGAGAGCGAGAGCGAGAGCGAGAGCGAGAGCGAGAGCGAGAGCGAGAGCGAGAGCGAGAGCGAGAGCGAGAGCGAGAGCGAGAGCGAGAGCGAGAGCGAGAGCGAGAGCGAGAGCGAGAGCGAGAGCGAGAGCGAGAGCGAGAGCGAGAGCGAGAGCGAGAGCGAGAGCGAGAGCGAGAGCGAGAGCGAGAGCGAGAGCGAGAGCGAGAGCGAGAGCGAGAGCGAGAGCGAGAGCGAGAGCGAGAGCGAGAGCGAGAGCGAGAGCGAGAGCGAGAGCGAGAGCGAGAGCGAGAGCGAGAGCGAGAGCGAGAGCGAGAGCGAGAGAGAGAGAGAGAAAATTCATTAGAAACCGTCACTGTGCGAGAGCTGAGCTCATCAACCCTCTTAGTAACATCGGACACCTTCTGTTGTAGATCCATATTATGCGACTGGAGAGTCACAAGCTGATCAGTCATCTTCTGCTCCAGATTCGAATTACGGGACTGGAGAGTCTTGATCTGAGATGTATGGTCAGATACGGTTTGGACCAATTTCGGTAAAATGTCAAGAGATTCACGTTGCTCAGAAACAAAAGCCGTGAAATTAGCCTGTTGTTTAGCCTCATTGTCTTTAATCGCGCTCATAAGAGAGTCCAAAGTAATATTAGACGAAATATCCGGAGAAGCAGCCATTGCACTAAGGTAGGTCTTACAGCATGACGGAATGTTCGAATTTTTAAAAAAGCTACGAGCACACCCGGGGTGAAAGACGCGAGAGCACAGAGCACACGATGTAGAATCTCGGGCGATACTCTTCCCACACTTGGTGCAAATAGGAAGCATAGATCAATACGTTACCGATCGATGATAGGGCAGTCACAATAGGTAATAAAGCCTCCGGTGTAAGTACTCCAGCAATAAGAGGCAGCGACACGCGATACGCTACATACGTAAGTATGTGTAAAGCGAGCGTGGTATGTCCAGCGGCGGCAGAAGGGAGGCGGCGGGCCAAGTCCAGCCGACGACGTTGGGAGACGGAGATCCCGGGTAATGCCGAAGATACCCCAATGGCACCGAAGTAAAGTGGGTCAAGCGAACAGGACAGCGAAGAATATGGCCGCGATGATGAGAACGTAAATAGTGTAATGAAAGAATCCAGAATCCGTTCCAGTAGAGAGAATTTCGAGAATCAGATTAGGATGTACGGAAGGTAAGCGACAGTGGGCATGCTTTATGTCTGGAAAGAAAACGCCCGCAGGCACGGGACGCAGATTCAGGCCGAAAAAAGAAGGAGCGATATAAAAGACGTGTAACCAGAGTCACCGCAGAAGAAGCAGGAGAGCAGCAGAGAGAAGCAGGGAGAGAGAGAGAGAGGGGGGGCGAAACTAGCACATAACGGATTCATAGTACACTAATTAGCGTGCACGTTCTGTGGTACGTGACACGGCCGCTGATGGCGCCAATGCCGTACTATGTGACCGCCATCGCTACAGACCTCTCGTGGAAGCACTAGTTGTGCAAACACCGAAGCACGTTAACCATACCTATGTACGAGTTCACTGTCAAAGGAGATAATTATCAGACATCCCATAAATATAATTATAAGCGAGTGGAAGTAGGTACCGACAACTTACACGTGTGTATGACATTATAGCGAATATACAGTTGCTTCGTCGGTATATTACAAGGAGCCTTTTGCTACCTTTCTATTGCATCTCTCCTCCCTCCCTCTCTCTCGCTCTCCTGGTCTCTCCCTCTGTTTTTCCTTCGAACGACTACTACGTATGTTTGGTATTATGCTCGACGACTGCAAATGAGCCTCTAGTTATTACATGAAACACACGTACCTACTCACAGGCGCGCAAACATACGCAAATATAGGTATATTTGGATATACATATACGTGTGTGTATATATTTCATTTATTTATTGTCTTATTTACTTATCTATGGATATCCCGGGTGCTTCATTCACAATTTCTGGAAAATTTGCAGTCTTCATTTTCCAAATAAATTGCGATGATAAAATGAGATTTAAAAAAACAAAAACGTTTCCGCCAATAGATCAACGGTTTCGAGAAGGACTGTTGATGACAACATTAACTTCTTTTTTTGTTGACGCGTTTATAGGCATCATGGCCACTTTCATGATTTAAAACTGCATATTACAATTTTAAGATGAAAAATGTGGGCTTAAAGCCGTACATACATTTACAGCGATAAAAAAATCGATTTCTTGTTTTCCTTTAAACGATAGAACTATATATGTAGAATATTTTCCTAAAGTTTCAAAATGCAATACGAAAAACTTCAAACGTTTCAGCCTGTCAACGCTGTGCCTCACCGCTAGGATTTGGAGCGCGCGTGAACTTCAATCGCGTTTTTCTCAAAACTGCATTTCCGAAATCGGCATGCAGGATTACTCAAAAACTATTAAGCCAATTGAGTTGAAAATTGGTAGAAATATTGATAGTATTGATCTACCTTCTACTTGATGAGAATTCTTTCTGAACGCAAAAAAAACTTTTTGAATAAAAATTTTACAAAAATTATGCGTCAAATGTTGATTTTTCTTTTTAAATACGTGCCGTTATGTTAATTTTCCATTGTCCATTGTCTTTATTTTTAATTTCTGCCAAATAGAAACTATAGATGTTTTAACTGAAAAAAAATTTTGATTTTTTTTGCAATTCAAAGTGTACAGAAAGCTAGACTGCACGCCGATTATCAACTCCCGCGGCAACCTTGCTGTAACAAGGTTTGCGTTACGTCACAATTTTAGAACTGCCAGAAATAGCAGAATTTCTGCATGTTAAAGTTTTCAATTTGAAACTCGCGCGCAATTTTACCGCAGAAAGTTGACAGCATTCCATACGAAATATCAGTTAAGGGGGGAAATCGCTGCGCGAGAAATTGCAGAGTAGCTCTCCCCTTTTCCCACCTTCCCCAAAGAAAATTTGAAAAACAATTTTTTTTTATAAATCTTGAAAGCACATATATTCAAAAATATGTAGGCAAAATTTTTAGTCACAAGTCCGAAAATTAACGGAGTTACAGTCACTTTACTGAGAACAAGTAGCGCGATCGGTTAGTGCCCTCGGTCCCTACAGGTGTGGCATGGTTCACAATAGATAAAGTGCAGGCTCTTTTAATTTTGTGATATATAATAAAGTTGAAGCACCGTCATATCGCCCGGGACTAGATACTTTAATGTAAGTATGAATATTCTAGAAAAAGCATAAGTTTTTATCAAGAAAAAACGGAACGACAACTTTGTACTATTTTTCTCCATATTTTGTTATAAAAATCCATATTACTATTATAATACAAAGTTCGAATCACGATTATATAAAAGCACAACGTATACATCACACAAGTACTGTATGTATGTATTTTCTAGAAACGTACATAAAATTGTCAAAGCCTAGAAATACTATTTTTGTCAATATTTTATTACAAACACCATTTTACTATTATAATAAAAAGTCAACTACTATATACAAGTACAACGTATGCATCACACAAGTACTGTATGTATGTATCACTGGTAATGCTGTGCAACAACTTGGCGTTGTTAAGAAAAAAAGCTCGGCGAAGGATGACGTTTTCTCAACAACTTGACTATCAGCTTAAGGACATAAATTGACGCGATGAATTATGTGACTGCAAACCAAGTTTCTGATTCCGCAATGTATGAATAAAAAGATCAGTGGTGCACCCCTAGACCACACGATTTCTGAAATCTCACTTTATTTGCATAACTTGAAAAGTTACGTGGAAGTATTTACTCTGTACTTATCCGGCAGAACCACCATACATCTCATGAAATATATTGCATCGTATACATTTTTGTGTAATAGACATAGTTTTCGCAGGCTGGAGGTTTCAATTACGGTGCGCCCCACTTACTGGTGGAAAAGAAATATCGATATTACTCTCGACACCGATCGCTTCATTTCCGATAGTATGTCCAAGTACAGTCTAACATCTTATCTCTAATAATCCTGTATACCTAATGCGGTAACTGATGCGATGTTACATTTTGAAACAATCTAAGTAGATAAATTGTTGCATAAATAAGTTATGCAAGCGGTAGGATCGTTCCTGTAAAAAAATCGTATATCTTCCCGAGCTGTTTTTCTTAGCCATGCACGCCAAGCAGTTGCACCGCATTTCCAGTGATACATGCATACAGTACTTGTATGATGCATACGTTGTACTTTTATATAATCGTGATTCGAACCTTTTTTTACAATAGTACTATGATTTTTTTAACAAAAGATTCAGAAAAATAGTATTTCTACGCTGCGACAATTTTGTGTACGTTTCGAGTAAATACATACAGGCAGCACTTGTGTGATGCATGCGTTATACTTTTATATAATCGTGATTCGAACTTTGTATTATAATATTAATAAGGTTTTTAAAAATAAATTATTGAGAAAAATAGTATTTCTTGGATTTGACAATTTTGTATACGTTTCTAGTAAATTTGCTTAGCTTTTTCATAAAAAGTGATTTCACTTTTTTTGTACGTTTTAATTGAAAAAGTAATTATCAAAATAAAACTATTGTTTGCAAAATATTACTAATATTTCGAGGTTAATTAGAATTTTGAAGATGTGAAACAACTGATAGTTTTATAATATATGCGTATGCGTATATATAGGTACTCGCACATGCACACCTGTATTATCTCTCGCACATTTACAACGATTGGTAATGGCGATAATCGTTTAGAATTACACAACCTTAAATTCTATCTATCCGATCATATTTATTCTGGCTAGTGTAGCCGCAGTTGGCTATTGTTGGCTAGGGCTTCGCGAGATATCAACTTGAGGATTTTAACGTGAAAAAGTTTTTTAAACGGCTCCCATACTAAGGTCCCGGCAGAGTTAGCGATGAAACGCTTTTGTTGTTGCCAAATATTTGAATATATCTAGTGACCCAAAGGTTGTGGCGCAAAGTGACGTGTATATTCAAAAAAGTATCACTAATAAACCTGGCCTGTTAGTACACTTACGTTATTGACCGGCGAGCTGGGGTCGGATAAGAGCCTCGAAATTCACTCTGCGCGACCAGATATCAGTCATAACTTAGCAACGGAAAAGGTTACACGAGTTATTTACGCGTCGTCTTGTAGACCCTGAAGTGTTCTAAAAAGTGAAATGAATAGAAAAGTGTTAAAGTTGACGAGTGAAACCTTGCGCCAGGTGACCGTTTACAAAGTTGCTTGTTTCAGATTAGAGTTGTCCAAAATCTGTAATGGACGTTACTTTTTGCTTGATACCAATGTATCGAGCATCGAAAAACTTTTCGTTCCTCGATACAAAAGTATTAAGGTATGGTTAGAGATCGCTACTTTTGTATCGAGCAGCGAAAATTTATTTGATACTCGATACTTGAATATCGAATTTCTGTATGATTATGAAGTTTTGTTTTTGCAAATTGTTTAAAGCTTTTGAGAATGTATAGCATGTACAGTCTCAACAAATTTCATTTGCTTACGATATTCAATATTCAGCAAAAATCGATGACGTAATATGTGAACAACTGTTTACGAGCTTTTATTTAACTTGACTTCGCGTAAGATGCAAAACGGAAAATCGATATTTCATGAACTTCACGACTACTTAGAGCTCAGAAATTTTGCAAACGTGCATCTAAGAGGTGACAATGCATGGTTCAAAAAATATCCACAAAATTTTCAACTTTTCATATAAAATAAAAATTAGCGATATCTAATCATCCATATAAAATGTCACTAACACATTCAAACAAATTCGTAGCCAACTGTGTTTCTATGTTAAAAGTTTATATGCAACAATTAGTTGTAAGTTAAAAATCCTAATTACAGTCAGTTGGTTTTTACAAGTATTCCATATTCCTAACGTACAAACCCGTAACCTAGTAAACTACTAGTAAAATCAATTAAAGACTAAAAATAGTAGAAAATGATTATGTAAATAAATATGTTTAAAAACAAGTTTTTATTGAATGTGATAAAAAGTAGAAAATAATTTTTTTACCAAGTCACCTATATGTGACTATAAATAAAAGCTTGGGGTGCTCATAATTTAGACGCGATCTATAATTTTCATAAAACCGTTAAGGCGGTCCTCTAGTTTCGCGGCTGTTTTTTTACGGCTTTTTCAATAATTTTTTACGGGCAAAGCATTGAAATAATCAATCTCATTGTTTTTGCATAATCTTTAGTAACATTTAAATAAGCTTTACAAATTTTTTGAAGTCAAAATATATAATAGAATAAAAGTTATAGTGGCATTTTAATCTTCATATTTAAGACTAGCGATTGAACTAGAGTGAATTCTAAATTACAAAAATTGACTTTTTTTATACACTTTTGAAAATTACATTCTATTTTTTACTCATTTTTTCTTAAGTTTTTCGCTCGTACAAAAAAAACTATCGAAGCAATCATGATAATTCTAGTTCAATAGCTGGCTTATAAAATATTAAAGATGCTGTATAAATTTGAACAAGATCGGTGCAGTAGTTTCTGAAATATCGTGGTCACCGTTTCGAAAAATGGTGTTTCGAGCAAAACGCGTTTGAAAGTTCGCGCATGTGATTTATACTAAAAATTTAATCTCACCGTCAATCTGCTTTGCCTGGACCATACAATAGGCCTTCCTCTTCTTCTTGGAAGTCACGCAGAGCTGCTCCAGTAGTAGAACTATACGGGTTCTGGATAACGTGGGGGCGAGGGGGGTGCGGGGACGAGGGAGTCCGGGACGGGGGGTAAGGGGAGGGATTTGATCATGTGGTGGGGGAAGTGTGTGGTGGGGAGTATGCGGCGAAGGGGAGGAGGTGAGGAGTCTATAGCAAGGGGAGGGAGGTGTCTGGCTGTCTCGCGAAGGTATAGGGACCCGTTTGGGGAATTGGGGGAGGGGGATTTGCGGCTCGCGGAGAGAGGTGCGGAGAGTGACGTCACGCGGGGAGGAGGATGCCCAAAACTATGGGTCAACGTCCAAAAGCACGAAAGGATAACAGTTGTAGGTACGGGCCAAGGGGGGCACCAGCAGCCAGGGGACATCGTACACGATGCGTCACTTTTCTAAGGGGGCGTTATTGATGCAGGTGAATCGTTTCCAGACAATAGAGGAAAATTTCTCTCAAACATGTGGATATGCATGTGAAAGCCAGCGTACATGATATACTCTTGGCAACTTAATGCAATTTTACTGCTAGATGTCAAATAAGACTTTACAGATAAACTTTTTATACAGCTATAGTAACGGAGGCCCTTATAAAATTACATTGCACTCGGTCTTGTATTCATTCCGAAAGATAACGTCGAGATGTTTGCATGTGCGAGTATGTATGCAGTGCACCCAGCCAAGAACCCGTGGGACTTGACGAAGAATGAGCTCGATCACGTTCCAAAGACCTTGCTCATAAAGTATTGGAGACGACACATTGGTATGCTGTGGGATCGTTTGCCGGAACATCATCGAAACGACAGTGAAATATTATCATATCTTCCATGCATGAAGCATTGCAATACACCTGAGATGTTGGATCATATTGATGGCCCCCCACCTCCGCAGCGGAATTGTGAAAAGTGTTGTGACGGAGACAATACTATTCGTGAGAAGAAATAAACGTTCCTCGACACATTTGAAGTTGTTTCGTCGATGAAAAATGGATTTCTCATTTTCAGCAAAACGATGGAATTCTTCCCAACGAAAAAGCTGTCTCAAGGTTCCATCGTGTTATCCAATTTCCGACATGAGGACTGCCCACACCAAATTAGCAAAGCATTACGTAGTGGACATCATGGACGAATTCGCCGTCTTCTTACCAGCACGGCTCATGAAGGCCTTCAATCACGGTCCAAAGATGTTCGAGAATATATTGGAAATGGCTCGCAATGACGAACTATACATGAACTATACATAAACTATTATGGCGGACAATACAGCAGCATCGTGTTCGATAAACAGTGAGCACACCATTGTGCTGGTCGGAAATGATGAGTTCAATGGGATCATCGGTCACTAACATTGTTGAGTTTTCAACATGCTCACAACAATATAAAGGATAGCTTTCATTGAATTTAAAAATGTTCCACGTTGGTGTTGGATGTAAGAATAAATACAATCGAAAAAGATATATATCAAAATGTTTTTTTATTTAAAAATGTTTTTATTTAAAAATCCTCCGCTCATGCAGCGCTTCGTATACACTCAACCAGATTTTCAGCGATTTTACATTCGCAGTGGCGCAATTGTATTTCATATTAAGAAATGATGGGGACATTCAAAGTCGGAGATATTTGGCAATTTCTGCAGCGAGGGACAGTCCAGGGTCTCCAAGTCAACAATTTTGGTTGTAGGATCCATGAATTTTGGTATCCATGAACACTTTTCGAATCCCTTCACGTAGATGGTAGGAGCTCCTTGCAAGATGGTTCGAATTATCGTTCTAGCTGCCTCGTATGGTATATCACCGTGATCCCATCGTAATCCGTGAAAATTGCGTTCCAACCATTTGTTTGTCTTTTTCTATTTGTCTGGCAACGAGTCCCATGCAGATGGTGCGTTGAAGAAAAACGTCAGCGGTTCAGCCTTCTTGTCGTGGAGTTTGACGACGGAAATCTCCTTTAGGACAAAATCGTTGATGGGTCTCTTGAACCCCTGCACATCAACGACGAGCTCCATATTGACTGAAGAGTCCGCAGATAGTTGACAAGATTTATACTAATTTTTTAACCGCACCACTAATCGGATTGTATTCGACAATACGATCATGGAGGATTAAACAGAATGCAGCAGTTTTCGGCGGAATATTCGTTTTCAATTCAAATTCGAGACGCACATCCACGGGGCCGGCCTTAAGAGCATCACTTTGCTTTGAGCAGTCAATGATGGCGAGGGGGGATTTTTCCAAGAATTCAGTCTTATTTAGCCATGGTTCAGCTTCTTTGTTGTGATAGGTGAATTGGAAGTTTGTATACATCTCGTAGAGTAAAGCATACCGATTTTGATTGATATTTAGGTTTAGATTTCCATATGGATAGCATTGGGAGTTTAGGTATAGCTTGACATCGCTGATGTTGCAATGATCAAAGTTGCTCGCATTCCTCTCTTTCATATTTTTTCGCCCCGTCTGCAGCGCGAGAATGACATATCGTGGTTTCTCCAACTGATTGGAAGTCTTGACAGACCACACATGCTTAGAGGTGACGGGGAGTAGTGGATATTCATACAATTCCCACGTCCGAAAACTCATGGAAATTGGTGCATCTTTGGCGAGAAATTTCGATAGCTGAATTTTTCGTTGATCTGAGACTGTTACATACGGTACAAGCCATTCGATTTTATGCAATACGAGTTTGTAGTCTTCGGGAGCTGTTTGCATGATGGCATTATCATCAGTCTTCGATCTCGTAAGAATTAGCTCATGCTTGGCATTTACCACAATTTTCCGATAATCTTCGGCAAATCCGAGCAGCATGCTCAGTGGTATACACACATCAAAATTTCCCGATACATCAACAATCTGCTTCGTCTCTTCAACATCGAGCCATCCCGTGTTCTCGAGCATAGAACTCTTAGCTGGACTGAGAGTCGAATATCCTTTAATTACACTCGTAATACCGACATTCTTATTACGATCGATTTCTATGGCATTCAACTCATATCGCACTTCTTCAAACAAATGGCAGATGGCATTGTTGACGAGACTTGTGGCAGCTGTTGGCATCCCATCACGCTTAGATAATTTTCCACAGATGTGCAAGGAACTTTTGCTTGGCAGGATGGATAGATCTTGATTTTGAATGGCAATACGTATTTCGTCGCTGTTATTAAAGGTCGAAAATGCATATGGTTGATGAGCGTGAATTTCACAATGTATGATGGATTCGTCGAAGACTACGGGCTCCTGAATGATTACGATTTCTTCTTCCATTGCACGCAGCAGATGCACAAAGCATAAAATAAATAATGTTTTACACGCTGTCCCCACGCACTTTCAGACCCAAATTCTTCAAGAGTAGCACGTTTTGACGTGTGAGCACTTTGGGTGCAGGCCGACGACTGATTGTTTTTACCCATGGTTGTTTAGTGTTATTAGTGACTCTATTAAAGACTATACCCATTATTATTTTATATGCAGCCGTATTGTGAGTACTTCACCGCGGAAATTCACCAAGTCACCGTCCTGATCCACTATTCGAAGTTGTATTGTGTCTATCGTTCGGCTTGTGACTGGTAGATAAATGACGTGTGATGGAACCTCAATGATTTTATATCCTGGAGGGACCGATGGGAAATATTCATGAATGGTGTGCACTTTTTGTCCGTTAATATAGGCACCAGCGGTTATATTGCACTCAACCCGTAGGGCGTTTACTTTGAGAATGGCTACTGGAAGATCAGATTCGTGTCTTTTATTCGCTTCCAATTTACGTGCTGTGAAGCCCAGTAGATGTCCAATCGAATCTTCAGGGTCAAAATTTACACCATGATCACACGCGATTTCACTGCGCAAAGTATTATTATCAGGTTTGATGTTGATTTTGATGTTTTTCCGTGACAGCTCGGCTTGCGCAAATGTATCAATATCCTCTATTTCATAGCGACCCGTAGGTATTTTCAACACCTCATCTTCCACGTAAAGTTTGTTGTGGTTAATGTCTATAGTGGGAATAGAGTTGAATGTTAATAGTTCCACGAGACCGAGAGTATAATTTTTGTTTGGTGAGAGTTCTATAGGGGGAAAGTATTGCGCCTCGAGTATGGATGACGATCCAGATATGGTCAATGTTAAACTATCTTCCATGACGCTGGTACTTTGACAACTAAACTCTCAGCCTTATACTCCACGTATATATAACATGTATTTGTCTTTGTATCGTAATTGTTGACAAAGAAACTTGAGACATATATGTCCGCATTCAATCGTATCATATTCTTGATATCTCTTATAACTATAGTTCACGCTACCTACACCAAAATATCTCATGCGTTCAGATGGTGGTGGAAGATCGCCGAAACTATCAAAGTACATGACTTTCCATCCAGTTTTTTTGTAGGCAACCCAGTGTGTGCCAGGCCCTACATTTTCATCCAAGTTCACAATCGCTGATTCATATTTGAGTGGCCCGCTCATTGGTAATGTATCCCGCATGTACAAGCCACGGAAATGTGGAACCTTCACGGCTCTTGCATATTTGAGTAGGTCGATGTCGGTCAACGGTCGGTGTGGTAGCGTTACTTGACGTTTTTTGGCTTGATATGAAGACCCAATCCTTGCTTATACGGTTTCAGATGTAAACCCCTACCCAAAGCAATTGCTTCAATTGTTCGATTATGTCGTTTACTTTCATTCAATTCACGTTTAGCCGCTTGAGCAGCATTAACAGCTTTGGCTATACCAGCCGCACCACCTGACAAAGCCCCAGCAGCGCTGAGACCCGCAAATATAGGTATCAGAAATGGCAATAAACCACCAATTTTATGAGGTATAGGTAGAACCCGCGGTGCGAGCACTTTGCCACCTTCAGTCTTCACCGCTACACGAGCACCCTTTAGAGCCGATTTAATAACCGTATGCGGATCATTACTTTGAATCATTGTCTTCTTCGCAGCACGAATAATTTTTTTCAAACAAACGCCGCCCTTACGTGCTCCCTTCATCCCCATGCCAAATTTTCTCTTTGTCTGCATAATATTTGACACACTCCAAGCACTTGCTTTCTCGCCGATGCTAGCGTCTTTAGCGGTAATGCGGTGCCAAGCTTGCTCGGCCAACACTTTATCTGCTGAATGTCTCGCTTCAAGGTTATCTGGATTTTTTGAATATGCAATGTCGTGTTGTTTGCAAGCCGTGTCTAACGGATTAATTCCCGGATCACCACGAGCAAGGCGCTTAGCCAGCTTTGTACCCGGCCCACAATACTGGTACCCAGGCAAATGTAATTCGACAGGGAGTTTGTTGATTAGTTGATTGACAAAACCTTTAGCGCTCTTGCCATGAACGATCATGACTAAGGACAATACTAGACTGATAGACAATCCCTATAAAATGCCTTTTTATATTGATTTTCCATTAGTCGTGTGTGAGATGGCGTCCAAGAAACAAACTTTCGGAGGCGGGCTTCCTGTAATAAATTTTGATAAATTTGTCGACGATGGAAGAATGAAGAGGCAAAAACGTCATGGAAATATATTGCCGGATAGCATACGCGCCGTTTTTTGTGGTCCATCGAATTGTGGGAAAACGAATGCACTGCTCACTCTCATAATACACCCCAATGGTTTGAGATTTGAGAATATTTATCTGTATTCCAAGTCGCTGAAACAGCCAAAATATAAGTTGCTCGAACGATTACTCGAACCTGTGAGTGGCGTTGAGTATTATCCATTCAATGAGCATGAACAAGGTATAGCGCCAAGTGACGCACAACCCAACTCTATATTCATTTTTGATGATATAGCGTGTGAAAAACAGGATAATGTGAGAGCTTTCTTTTCCATGGGAAGACATGAGATTGTTGACAGTTTCTATCTTTGTCAGACATACACTCGTATCCCCAAACATCTCGTGAGAGATAATGCGAATTTTGTGGTGCTTTTCAAGCAGGATGATACGAATCTCAAGCACGTGTACAATGATCATGTTAATACGGATATGTCTTATACATGCTTTAAAAACATGTGCACGAAATGTTGGAATTCCGACAAGTATGCATTCATCACAATCGATAAGGATACCAATATTAACGAGGGTCGATATAGACAAGGTTTTGATTATTTTCTGACGCTCGATAAATGACCCGTCATTGATTGCGAAAAGACAGTATCATGTACACACCGATAGCGACAACATGAAGAGCGAACAGCTGTTGAGGGAAAAAGATTTATTGCGTGAAATCTCCAAGGCGAGCGATGCAATCAGACGAAAGCATCAAATACTCAAGATCGGAAGAGACATCGATGAGCAGAGAATGCAAAAGGTCTTTAAACATATAGTGAGACCGTTGGAATAATTAGTGTCAAACAAAAACAACGAGGTGGTAAAGATGGAAGTTAAAGATGAAAAAGTAATGGATAATGATGTGGAATATTTGATGAATGGTGTCGAGCCCCAATTCGAGAACGAAACACAAGATTCTTTTAAGAGTGAAACACAAGACTCTTTTAAGCTGGTATATGACGATGATGATGACTCACCAACCCAAAATGTTGATGATTTAATCAGTGAATATCTTCTTTTATTACGTACGAATAGAAAGACAAGCTTAGATGTCTCATATGGTGTACGGAACCTCGCGAACAACAAATTAATGATTGGTGATTCTCCTATATTCTTCGATTCTCAAAATATTCGTGTGCGGGATTCAACCTATCCGAAAACTGTTGGATTAGCAGAGCTATTGTTTCAAAAAGTTCCCAACGTCGAAGCTCTGACACCGGATGACTTGAAAAACTATGAAAAAATCATTATCTCCACGAATGCTCACAAAAAATATTACAAGCCTGGTGAGGCTATACGACATAGTGTCGGCCACAAATTCAATACTTATATCGCAAATATAGTTAATCATCACGAGCACATGGGAAAGGGTATGCCAAAGTATAAGATGGCGAGAAAAAATACCCAATTGGATTACATTTATTGGGATAGTCCCAATGAGCTAATAGATCGTCTTCGCTTACTTCTAGCATCACAAGCAGCTGGAAATTCGTCACATTCAAATGAAATTGTATCGATTGTTGAAGAATTGCGTGAAGCCAAAATTATTTATTAACCCAACATTTGAAATTTCACGCATTATCAACATGAGTGTCGATATGTTCGGACGCCAACTGAAAAAGAATATCGTCCTCAATAAGCAAGGTCCTCCAGGCAGACCGGGGATTGGGTTTAGAACTACCGCAGATGGTCATTATGACTTGGGGCAAAAACGATTGTGTAATATCGCCAATCCGGAAGAACAAGACGATGCTATCAATCTAAGTGCTTTACATAAAAGATCCCGAACAATCATTAAGAACATGTGTAAAGAAATAAATGAGAGTAACCTGTTGTTGGTTAATGGATTAGAAGCTACGATGAGAGATATTGCGAGGACGCTCGATGCAGATCTCAAAACTCTACAAGAATTGGTGATTCGCAATTCACACATCATTGCTGAACTGGATGCACGACTGAAAAGACTGGAAAATGAATGAGAAAAAGAAAGCTCTCGTGCGGGAGCTGCACAAACCTGCTCGCCGAAACTATCCGCGTCGGCATGTGGACATCCGTGGTTTGGATGAGACCTGGCAAGCTGACCTCGTCGATATGTCGTCGTATGCACATCAAAACTCCAAACATAAATGTCTCCTAACTGCCATCGATACTTTCTCAAAATTCGCCTGGGCCGTACCGATGCGGAGTAAGAATGGTAAAGATGCAGCAACCGCACTGAAGTCGATACTCGTAAAGGGACGCATACCGCAGAAGTTACACGTGGATCAAGGAAAAGAGTTTTGTAATCGTGACTTTAAAACCCTAATGAAAAAGTACAATATCCACATGTATTCAACATATAGCAATTTAAAAGCTTCCATTTGCGAGCATTTCAATCGTACATTGAAAAATAAGATGTGGGTACAATTTAGTATTCGTGGTAATTATAGGTGGATCGATATAGTTGATAAATTAGTAGCCGAGTATAATGATTCCGTGCACCGCACGATTAAGATGAATCCGCGAAATGTCAATGCTGGAAATGAGAAACAGCTACTACAACATGTCTATAATAAGACTCCATTGAAAAAGTCATCGACATAAAAATTCGAAATTGGTGATAAAGTAAGAATCAGTAAATTCAAGAGTGTTTTCGAAAAGGGTTACACACCGAACTGGACAACGGAAATATTTACTATATATAGAGTGAAAAACACAAAACCTGTAATATTTCACCTCAAGGACTATGACGATGAACCGATTGCAGGTGGTTTCTACGATCAGGAGCTACTTAAAGTTCAACATCCTGATATTTATCTCATCGAAAAAGTATTGAAGAAGCGTGGTAATCGAATGTTTGTAAAATGGTTGGGTTTCGATAGTACCCACAATAGTTGGATAAGCAAATCAGATTTGTAGCGGACAATAAAAATGTTTTAAATTTGATGATTCTTCTCTCTCTTTACTCATTCCAGATGACGAGGCCTTTGTGTCACAAAGGGTCGACCGTTCTCTTCAGCGTAGCATGTGTTTTCTCGCTTGGGCAGCCTTCTCCTTCTGGCTTTTTCAAACCTGTCTCTCTCACAAAAGTGTGTTAGGAAGGTGTGGAGAAAAATATCGTGATTATAGCAAATTACAATGGGGTTTTCTTTATTTCTCCACTTGAAAAATTGACAAACCAATTCATTATTTACAAAACAATTATTTACAAAGTCGATTATTCTTAAAACATTTACAAAATACATGCTACGATTGTATCCTAAAATGCCCCCATGGTAGCGTTTTCGTGGTTCCGGGTATGATATACCGTTTGTCATCGTGCGGACTTAGAGCAATTTTTGTCTCGTTCATGGTGTACACTTCATGTAACTTCGATCTTATGCATGATTGTTGGCGAGTCATTTCGATTTGTTCGTTTAAACATTTCGTGTAATCCTCGAACGAGATTGTTCTTGCAACGATATTACTCTTAACACTTTTTACTTTCTTTGTATCGTCTTTGCCATCGACTCGCACCGCATACATTTTTGCTCTAAGCCCGACGAATTCAGTCATTATCCGACCATTATTTTCGTCTTTCATTAGTCCAGGGACTTTTTTGTTGACAAGCGGTATATCATACTCATTATCCGCAGGATAGTCGCTAGTATCGAAGCGATGAATGTTGCGCTTTATGTCATCATACATATCCTCACACTCAATGTTGTATATGGGGCTGTCCGTATCGGTGTACAACACCGTACATTTGTCTTTATACAGAGGTACCATATACTCATGATGAAAGTCATATAAACATGTCTTCGATATGTCGAGTATGCACATACCCACATATATCGGCTTATTGAATTTCACCTCCAGTTTGCGTAATTCGACAGCAATAAGGTTTACTGAAAAAACGCTCCGGCTATGAAAATTTGGCTTTGCAATCATTGCCTCTGCACCGTATCTGCCCTCCCATCGTGTCAAAAGCTTAACGTCTACATGATTGCGCACATTTTTCATAGTTTCCCCAAACACTGCATTATTCATCAATTTATAGAGATTTTTTCGAATTCATTCTTCGCTTCGGTTCGGAACTGTGTATTAAGCTTAATATATGTTCGTAGCCAGGGTGATTGGGAGAATTGCAGTATTCTGTGAATTTTTTTTATTTTGAGACCATGGCGTACACTGTGCTGCAGATTGCGATAATGAATAACATACCGTTCCTTGTTATTCACGGTTGCAAGCAGTTTTTCTTGTTGCTTACCAGGTGGTTTACGATGTGTTGAACAAAAAGGCAAGTCCATGTGCGCATCGTGTAGACATTCTGGGTACTCTAAGTCAACCTCAAGAATGTAGCCTGTCGGGGAATCTAGCGCGATCGATGATAAATCGAATGTTGACAAGTCATCGATCCATCGGAAATTAGCATAAGGCAATGATTGACACATTGCCCATCCATACAAATTATTTACATCGAAATACATCAAGTATGATGAAGACTTCGATGGATCGAACGATTCCATGTACTTGTTATTAGCATACGCGTACCTGTTTGAGCATTGACTCAGACCACCGCGTATACCCCGTTCAACAAATAATACCATCAGTACAGCCAGATCGCGCGCAAAAGTTACCCCCTCTCTAGTCTCTTGCGCGCCCATCACACAATCATAGTAGCGCGTGTCCGTGAGCGAGCGACGCTCGGACGTATTCGGGAAGAGCCGAGCGCCACCGAAGTTTCCCGACCGCGCCTTCGGCAGCTACACCGATACATGGACGCTGAGCACGTTCATGTGCGGCCAAGCCGAAACGAAGGATTCGAGGGAAAAAGCAATCTGAGCACGACGCGCGCGTGACGTCACCCGCCGGCACGAGCGAGGCTTTTAGATGATTTCAATGCTTATTTAGCTCTTGATTCTCTGCGTTATTAATGTATGCAAAAAATGAATCGCACACTCCCACCGCTTATTTTTTTTCAGTTTATACGTTAATTTAAATATAATAATAAATCTAAATTACAACTTATTTATCTTCTAAAATATTGTTTACGCTTTACTCGCACCCGTCCTTATGCCAAATAAATTATAATGCATAAAAGTAAGCGGAAATATATTTATATTCGTATTATTTTATTAATTCTCATATCTCTCATAAGAAAACTCTCATATGAAAAAAACTTCAAAATCTTAGATTTCAACGAACCAAGAACATACATCTTCACATTTTCAATCATGACGAATTTTTAAGAACAATATCATCACAAACACATCTGAACCAAAACAATATACATCGCGTAAATTATCAAAACATAAATCAAACAACACGAAATCACAACATGTTATACTCAACCCTTACTAATGAACATCAGGACACAAATAATCATCTTTCCACTGATCCTCTGAATAATATAAATTCGACAATCACATAAAATAAAACGAAAGAATGGCTTATAAATCTCTCCAACATTAATATTCCGCTACACATTTCCACATTCTTGTCTCTAGGTGAAAAGTTTTGTTTTCCTTACCTCAAACTATCAAACATAAAAATTCATATCCACAAATCAATCTCCGAACTTGAGTCCAAATTAGATTTTTTACTCGACAAACCTAGACAAACCGAAATTAGAACCAGATTCACTAAAATCTTAAACAAAATAAATATTCTAACATCATTTTCCAGCACTAATCAAATTTTAAAACACACGTCCTCATTCTTAAAAAGCAACCCTCACTTTTAGTTACACGAGCTGACAAAGGAAATTCAACAGTCATTCTTAACAAATCAGATTACATTACAAAAACTCATAATTTACTCGTAGATTCCGCAACTTACAAATTAACAAATAGAAATCCCATCAAAACTCTACAAAAAGGCATTAACAATATTCTCTCCAGATGGAAAATCCTAAAAATCATTGATGAAACAAAATACAAATACTTAAAAGCTGAAAATTGCAACCTATCTCGTCTCTATTGGCTGCCAAAAATTCATAAAAATAATTATCCACTTCGTCCAATAGTATCATCAATAAATAGTCCAACGCATAAACTATCTGAATTTATACAATCTAAACTTTCTAAATTAATCAATGCGACTAATTCACACGTCAAAGATAGTTTCCACCTAAAACATTCACTTTCTAACATCTCAATTCCACTCAACTACAAATTGGTCTCGTTTGATGTTGTTTCTCTCTATACCAACATCCCATTACAACTTGTATTTCAAAGCCTTCAAAAAACATCAAATCTATTTTCAAAAACATTTCCTTTAAACGAAATAATTAATGGGCCCATACTCATATCAAGATACTTTCATCAAGCGATAAACCATTATCCCCAAAAACAAGCCAATTATCCATCCGGCCGCGAATCGTCAGTACCAGAAAGTGCACATATTCTACAAGCGATGAGATGGTCTCGTTGGTAGCATTCCTGGCTTCGGTCCGCAGGGGCGCGGGATCGTTCCCCGCGCTCAGTATCTATTTATTTATTATTACTATTAGTTCTTATTTGATTAGTTACTTTTATTAGTTATCATTATTATTTTAACTAGTTATCTTTTAGTGTCGAAAAATTTATCGCGCACTCCGACCGCTTATTTTATTAGATTGTACGTTAATTTAAATGTAATAATAAATCTAAATTACAACTTATTTATCTTCTAAAAAATTGTTTATGCTTTACTCACACCCGTCCCTATGCCAAATAAATTGTAATTCATAAAAGTAAGCGGAAATGTATTTATATTCGTATTATTATATTCATTCTCAAACTTTCATTAACCGATAAAGCATTATCCCCAAAAACAAGTGAATCATCTATCCGGTCGCGAATCGTAAGTGCCAGAAAGTGGCATTTTTGTATGTTTTTACATTTACAGGTAATTTTCATTGTAATGGGGTAAATTGTTTATTTGAGAACACTCACCATTGACAGAACAAAACAAATTTAATCGTAAAACATCATGAGCAGTTTTCCTATTTTCAGAATAATATTCTTTCAATGAGCGTGTTTCACGTATAAACAATTCGCCCCATACAAAAAGAAAATAATAATTAAAAAAAAAGCAGAAAAGCACTGAGCGCGGGAAACGATCCGGCGCCCCTAATCTAGGAACGCTACTAACGGGAGCATCTTATCGCTTGTGTTAAAAATGCACTTTCTGGCACTTACGGTTCACGGCCGGATAGATGATTGACTTGTTTTTGGGGATGATGCTTTATCGCTTGATAAAAGTATGAGAATGAATATAATAATACGAATATAAATATATTTCCGCTTACTTTTGTGAATTACAATTTATTTGGTATAGGGACGGGTGTGAGTAAAGCGCAAACAATTTTTTAGAAGTTAAATAAGTTGAAATTTAGATTTATTATCACATTTAAATTATCGTACAAACTAATAAAATAAGCGATCGGAGTGCTCGATAAATTTTTCGACACTAAAAGATAACTAAATAAAATAATAGTGATAACTAACAAAAATAATCAAATGAGAATTAATAGTAATAATAATTTTAAAAAAGCACTGAGCGCGGGGAACGTCCCGCGCCCCTGCGGACCGAAGCCAGGAACGCGACCAACGAGATCATCTCATCACTTGTAGAATATGTGCACTTTGTGGTACTGAACGATTCGTGGCCGGATGGATGATTGGCTTGTTTTTGGGGATAATGCTTTATCGCTTGATGAAAGTATGAGAATTAATGAGTCAAAGATGTGTGCGGTCGTGTTGGTGACAAGTTGCTAGTTGAAGATTCGGCTTCAGTCCGGCCAATAGAGGTTTTCCAAGGTCAGCGATGGAAATAAATGATGCTATCTTACGTTTCGACCCTTTGGTTCGGGTCTTCTTTAGAAATTATTTTTTTTTTCTATAAATTTTGATACACAAATTTTACAAATTAAGTTTGAAGGAATTAAATACACGAATGTTTTATGTTATGATTGTGTTATAAAATTGTTATGTCGTTTTGTATAACTGTTATGTTAATTCTGTTTTGGTTATAACTATATTGATTTGATATGCATAAGTTCCTGTATTGCGTTAATTCTTCTTATTCATCGGTGTTTGAAATGGGTGATGCGTAAGAGTGTGGTTTATTATACTATGGAGTTATAAAGAAATTAAATATGAGAAACTACTAACCTCGATGTTGTTGATGTTTCTAGCTTTTGCTTATATTTGGAAGGTTATTTCAGAAGACAGTATTTGTGGAAGTAAATACTGTTTTGCTGGAGTATACTCAATAGATGGAAGAATTTATCGTTTTTTTGCGATTTTTATCATCTGTAAGGGATTAATAACTATAAGAAAGTTTTGTGTTTTATTTGTGAAAATTTAATGTACGTGATTGATTTAAAAGAAATTTTAATCAAGTATTAAATGACTGTGATGATTACCTATTGAGTTTAAGTTTTTAAAAATTTTCTTCCAAAATAAACAAAAACTCGAAATTTACATTTCTCAGTTACATATTGAGTTGTGTGATCACGGAGAGTTTGAGAGAAACTGAGTGGTGTTTTAATTTCGTCAAGCTTATTAGAGTCTTTATTTTGCGAATCGGGGGAGAAAGATCCTTTAGGCAGTGGCGTGTCAAGAGAAATAAAATTGGTGCGTCATGTTAAGAGTAAAAATTGTTATGTCAAGTAAAGTATTGTAAAATATTTTAATAGTTATATAATAGAGTTATAGATCGAGCTTAGTTATTGTATGTCAGTTCTAAAATTTATGGCTTTGGAGTGTGCCTTAATTTGGATCATTTCTAGGATTAGTCTTCTTTGAGCCAATTTTCATTGTTTAAAATTTTTACATTGTCGAATTGAAAGTCATGTTTTTGTTCTATTGCATGGTGTGCTAAGGCTGTGTGTATTGTGGTAGTATGTTTAAGGCTATTTTTATGTTCTTTTATGCTGGTTTCGAGGTATCTTTTGGTTTGGCCGATGTATGTGGCATTGCAATCCTTACAATCGATTTTGTAAACTATGTTGGATTTTTGGTTCTTATTTATTTTGTCTTTGGTGGAGCCAGTAATCGATGAAATGTTGTGTTTATTGTTTGTGAATAATGTTATGTTGTATTGTTGGAAAAGACGAATTAGTTGATGATGGATGTTTTTTTTGTGTAAGGAACATTTATTAGTCTGGAAGAATCAAAATTGTTGTTATTCTTTTTTTGATTGTTGATTGTGGAATGTTGCCGATGTTTGCCGAATGCCGATGTTTTATTATTTCTTCTGTGAAAGAGATCGGATAGCAATTTTGTGTCATCGTGTTACTAATAAGTTTGAGGTTTTCTTTGTGAAATGAAGGATGAGATAATTTTATTGCTCTGTCAACTAGCATGTAAATTATGGCTTTTTTAGGAAAGTGGGTGGTGTGAAAAGAAATTTATGAATCTGCCTGACCGGGTTGGTTTCTTATACGAATTTGTGATAATTGAATTTTGTTTATGGATTAAAAGTATATCAAGAAACGGGATTTTTTTATCTACTTCATTTTCTGATGTAAATTGTAATTTTGAGTTATATGAGTTAGAAATCTTTTTGGTGGATTCAGTTTTGTCTGTTGGTAGAGCAATAATAATATGATCAACATATCTTTTATATAGTGGTAACGAATATTTTAATTTTTCCAGACAATTTATTTCAAGATCAATCATGACGATGTTAGATAGTATTGGAGCCAGAGGTGAGCCCATTGGTAACCCTGAGATTTATTGGTAAATTTTATTTTGAAATGTAAAGAAAGTTGAGAACATGATGTATTCTATGGCTTTAATTATTTCGTTTAAAGGAAATGTTTTTGAAAATAGATTTGATCTTTTTTTAAGACTTTGAATAACAAGTTGTAATGGGATGTTGGTATAGAGAGAAACAACATCAAACGAGACCAATTTGTAGTTGAGTGGAATTGAGATGCTAGAAAGTGAATGTTTTAGGTGGAAACTATCTTTGACGTGTGAATTAGTCGTATTGATTGATTTAGAAAGTTTAGATTGTATAAATTCAGCTAGTTTATGTGTTGGACTATTTATTGATAATGCCTTTTTGTAGAGTTTTGATGGGATTTCTATTTGTTAATTTGTAAGTTGAGGAATCTGCGAGTAAATTATGAGTTTTTGTAATGTAATCTGATTTGTTAAGAATGACTGTTGAATTTCCTTTGTCAGCTCGTGTAACTAAAAGTTGAGGGTTGTTTTTTAAGAATGAGGACGTGTGTTTTATAATTTGATTAGTGTTGGAAAATGAGGTTGCATATTTATTTTGTTTAAGATTTTAGTGAATCTGGTTCTAATTTCGATTTGTCTAGGTTTGTGGAGTAAAAAATCTAATTTGGACTCAAGTTCGGAGATTGATTTATGGATATGAGTTTTTATGTTTGAGAGTTTGAGGTAAAGAAAACAAAACTTTTCACCTAGAGACAAGAATGTGGAAATGTGTAGCGGAGTATCAATGTTGGAGAGATTTATAAGCCATTCTTTCGTTTTATTTTATGTGATTGTCGAGTTTATATTATTCAGAGGATCAGTGGAAAGATTATTATTTGTGTCCTGATGTTCATTAGTAAGGGTTGAGTATAACATGTTGTGATTTTGTGTTGTTTGATTTATGTTTTGTTAATTTACGTGACGTATATTGTTTTGGTTCAGATGTGTTTGTGATGACATTGTTCTTAAAAATTCGTCATGATTGAAAATGTGATGATGTATGTTCTTGGTTCGTTGAAATCTAAGGTTTTGAAGTTTTTTTCATATGAGAGTTTTCTTATGAGAGCTATGAGAATTAATATAATAATACGAATATAAATATATTTTCGCTTACTTTTATGAATTATAATTTATTTGGCATAAGGACGGGTGCGAGTAAAGCGTAAACAATATTTTAGAAGATAAATAAGTTGTAATTTAGATTTATTATTATATTTAAATTAACGTATAAACTGAAAAAAATAAGCGGTGGGAGTGTGCGATTCATTTTTTGCATACATTAATAACGCAGAGAATCAAGAGCAAAATAAGCATTGAAATCGTCTAAAAGCCTCGCTCGTGCCGGCGGGTGACGTCACGCGCGAGTCGTGCTCAGATTGCTTTTTCCCTCGAATCCTTCGTTTCGGCTTGGCCGCACATGAACGTGCTCAGCGTCCATGTATTGGTGTAGCTGCCGAAGGCGCGGTCGGGAAACTTCGGTGGCGCTCGGCTCTTCCCGAATACGTCCGAGCGTCGCTCGCTCACGGACACGCGCTACTATGATTGTGTGATGGGCGCGCAAGAGACTAGAGAGGGGGTAACTTTTGCGCGCGATCTGGCTGCACTGAATACCATGTCAACGTCGTTGAGCAATTCGAAGTTAATGTTTGTATGCTTTAACATTGCACCCAGGTGTATCCGGGGAGAGTATAGTAATACGCGGGGTCGAGCCTATAACTTTCGATACAGGTATCACAAAAGTTCTCAAAAATGTCGGCTAGTAACAAAACATCGGTTTTCAGGTATAAGTCGCTATATTCACCTAATGTTTGAATAGCAAACCGATCCCATACATTCTCGGCATGAGTGTATTCGTTTTCACTTCCAGTGTCACCGGTCAAATTGCTGTAAAATGCATCTCGTGGTGGTAGGTGGCAGTCGCCCAATCTGTTTACGCTATCGATATATTCATAGGGGAAGACACCCTTTCGAGTTAATAGAATAAAATTATCTGCCGGTATGCCATGAAATTGTGACCGTAAAATGTTGAGTTTGTCCGTTGTCAAAAATGATGTTAGTTTATCCAGACTTGCATTAAGAAATTTGTATGAATCGATGAAGCGTAATTGAATCTGATGTTGTGACTTGTCTGCCGTTTGAACTGTTTTTGTGAAAGAAATGTATTTCTCCTTTGTTATGGGAAGCACATCGGTTTTTCCTTCGGACGCTGTGGCTACCTCCTTGATGATGAAATGTGCGTCATAACCAGAAAAATTATGAAAAACTATAGGAATGAAAAACGACTGTTTATAGTTCAAATTGAACTTGGAGTGAGCGGGGCCTCTATAACGTCCAGTCAGATGACAATGATCGCGAACACGTATGTCGTTTTCGGCAAATGGTTTCTCGCATATATGACACTGAGTGACGCTTCGATATTCTGCCCATTCATCTGATGTTAGAGGTATCATAGGAACATTATCCGATAAAATATCGTTGATGCGCAGAGCTAAATTTTTAAGGTTCTCAACGAACCATGGAACGCAATCAGCACTGCGACGCGAGTAGTATCCTGATAATGAATGGTCATACGAACAATGTACGTAGTACGTGATGCTAAACACTTCATGATATTGGTATATGTTTTTGTCGACAACCTTTGCCAGAATGCACTCGAGATCAGCGTAAATCACGAATGGAAGTCGCTCTTTTCGTTGAAAGTTTGTAAATATTAGCCATTTGTCCATTGCATCCGGTAATCGAATGGCGCAATCATTCAATTTTCCACAATCCACCTCGTGTGATCGCAATTTGTCCTCCGTGTAGAAGTAGTGCAAACACCTGTAACAAAACGGCGAAACCATTTTTATATTACCAAGTACATAATTACACACATAGGTATATTTTCGAGTAGGGTTTTTACTCACCAATCGCAGATGTGTTTCTTCCCTTTTGTTTTGTTCAGCTGCGTGCTCACGAGTCGGGATAAATTTTTGATCCATACAAAGTGTCCCACGTTGTGGTCCGATGAGTCCTCCACGTACAGCAAATTGATGTGTTTATCGAACTTTTGGTCACATACTCGAATCGGAACAATGTTTTTCTTTTCAAATGTATATACATTAATTGAAAGTTTATTTTGCGATTCAAACTTCTTTATTTGATTTAGAGTCATTGGAAAAACAATGCCTTGAAGCTGCAGTACAGTTGAGTAATGAGGATACGAAGATATCATGTGCACATTTGTTTTCGCTGGATGAAGAGCAGCTACCACTGATCACGCAAAACACGCGTTATCCTTCGACTTTATATTCACCACCGCTTTCTTCATGATTATTTCCCGCGACAAAACAGTTTGACATCCAACACGCATTGGATTGTATTTGTTGATATTTAAAGTTAAGTTCAGTATCCGCGACAATGTCCATCCGCTATCACGTTTTTGAAAATCTTCGAGGGATGCTAAGGTAGGCTCGACAACTCGTTGTGTATACCACTCATGTAAATTGGATGTGGTAAAAAGTTCAAAGTTTTTCGTGTTGATACTTTTATTTGCACGTTTGTCACCTGTCTCAAATTCACCATTGAAAACTGTATTCACTATCACACTGATGTGTTTGTTGATAATGTTTTGCACATGTGAAAGCATTATATCACATGCGTCTTCGAGAAACTGACGAGGTTCAATATGGTCGTTATTGATGACACAGCCAGTCAGGATACGATTTTCGAACGCTGTATCAATCTTTCGCCAAATCAAACCGCGATCACTTTGTCCCGCACCCACATGTAAAAATCGTTTGCGTAGAACATTTTTTAAACCTTCTAAGCGAGCAATTTCTGCTACCAATGATTGCTGATTTCCAAGCGATAATCGCGGTCGCTTAATTCGACTTTGCGTTTCCAACGACTCTACACATTGGTCACATTGTTGCTCCCACACTATATACTCATCCACCGAATTTATTAGTGCGGCTTAATCGCGCAGATTTTGTTCTAATTGTGGAACGTTCTCAGCCATTTGCACACGCGTTAAACGAAGGCTCCAAGAAATGATGCGAGCAACGTGACTGCTCGATTAAAAGTGTGCGGCTTTGGGTGCTAGAAGTCGGTTTCATTCGAAAAAATTATTTTCTGTCTTTCTGCTCTATCTTAGAAGTGTGCCACCTCACCATAGTTTTTTATTTTACAATGTTATAAGACTAGTATGGAAGCATGGGAACACAATGCATTCAATTGGGTGCATAAGCGCGGAAGATCTGGGCCCTTTATCCAAATTTGTGCTGGAATACCTACTTCTATTGCATTCATTTTTCAAATGAGTCTCCTATACGCGTTCATATGTATATCCGCATGTTTAAGACCAATTTCTTATCTTTGTCTGGAAAAACGTTTCACCTGTATCAATAAGGCCGCCTTTTCCCACCCAGAGAAATGACGCATCGTCTACGATGTCCCCCCTAGCTACCAACGTCCCTCCTACCGTGTGTCCCCGGCGCCTACAACTGCTATCCACTCCTCCATGGGCCCCGTGGTTTCGGGCATCCTCTACGCACACGGCTTACTCGCTAGACTCCTCGCACATTTCCGCAACCCGCCACATTGGGTTCTTGGCGGGTGCACTGCATGCACACTCACACAAGCAAACATCTTGATGTTATCTTTTGGAAAGAATACAAGCCCGGATGCAATTAAATTTTTTATGAGCTAGCTTTCGTTACTACAGCTGCATAAAAAGTTTATCCGTAAAGTCTCATTTGACAAATAGCAATTGCCTTGCGTTGCCGAGAGGATATCATAAATGCTGGCTTTCACATGTATATCCACATGTTTGAGAGAAATTTTCCTCTATTGTCTGGAAACGATTCACCTGTATCAATAACGCCCCCTCAGAAAAGTGACGCATCGTGTACGATGTCCCCTGGCTGCTGGTGCCCCCCTTGGCCCGTACCTACAACTGTTATCCTTTCGTGCTTTTGGACGTTGACCCATAGTTTTGGGCATCCTCTTCCCCGCGTGACGTCACTCTCCGCACCTCTCTCCGCGAGCCGCAAATCCCCCTCCCCCAATTCCCCAAACGGGTCCCTATACCTTCGCGAGACAGCCAGACACCTCCCTCCCCTTGCTATAGACGCCTCACCTCCTCCCCTTCGCCGCATACTCCCCACCACACACTTCCCCCACCACATGATCAAATCCCTCCCCTTACCCCCCGTCCCGGACTCCCTCGTCCCCGCACCCCCCTCGCCCCCCTTTATCCAGAACCCGTATAGTTCTACTACTTACTCCGTCTTCCCTTTTCGCGATTCGGGCCTGTTTTACAACATCACTCGTGCGCCTTTCTGAACGGTCGATCCGAGAGCTATCACGCTGTTGAACATATCCTTTAGCTTGTGGGCCGATTTTCACTCCCATGGTTTCCAAGGTCTTCAGGATAGATTTGAATCCTTCATTAAAGATTATGACAGCAAGAAACGTGGCGATTTCAACCACTTTTGGCCCAGAATGGAGGTGCTTCGGAGCAAAAGTCCAGATTAACGAATTGAGCGACTCGTTATTATTTTGTGTTTCCGCTCCCAGGCATCTGCTTAACAATTCTTCTTTGGATAAATCCTCATAAATTGGCTTTATAACTTTTTGAACTGCTTCAGAAAGAGGCGGTTTTTTGTGTTTGAATTGCTCAGCCTCTCCGAGAAACTCAGCTCTGCGCCATTTGCACCAACTAGATTCGCCTGCAGGACAATTTTGATGCTGTGGATTGCTGTCTGTGGAAATCTCGTGAAAGAATGTTGCCCAAATTTCCTTTCTCATTTCCTCGATAGAATCTGGATGTCTCCGAATAGCTAATCCATAATACGTTGTCATCTCGCCAATCAATTTATCAGTGAGTTTTCCTGCACCTTTCCCACCAATGCCTTTATTAGATTTTTTTGCATTTCGGAGCCGAGTCCCCATCCTCTTTTCAACGTGCCCAACACACTCTTTTTTTACAACAACAACATCTTCTTCATATGGTTCTGCCTTCAAAATACCGTTGAATGTCTTGCTGTCACCATCTCCTATGTATGTCGTATATCGAACTTGATGTTTATCTACTGAACGAGAAAACATTTTCACAACTGCATCTATTTCCATCTTCCCAGAACTTCCAGTATGATTTCGAGTACAATTTTCTTCATGATCAGCGAGCCATCCTGCATATGCAACTGGATCACTATTTTTTTTTATTTTTCCACAAATGGCATCCAGCACAAAAACTACTCATTACACACGCATCAACCACTTTACCGGTGTACTTGGTAATTAAAGTTGAAACTCTGAATAAAGATGAAAATCCTCTTTTTTTCCATGTGCCATCTCCAGATACGGTGAATTCATTTTCTGCTTTTCCTTGTTCTTGAAGGACTTCCTTTTCTTGATTAACCGCAATCGACAACACTGAATGAAAAACGGCCGAAGAACCTGAGTGAATATTTTCTAATATGGAATAGTACGTGTTCAAAGCAAAACCTTGTCCCATATCCATCAGTCCACAGAAAACTCTATAGCCTTCATAACCGACTCGCAACAAATGCATCACGAAAACTAAGCGACGATTTATTTCGTAAGCTTTACCGATTTTTGGGCATGAATCTATTTCTTTTTCTTACTCACACTTGCACGCCATAGAAATTTTAAAGCCCAATCCTCGTATATCACGTTGATGGAAAGTCACCGTACTTTGCACTCTTTACAAATAACAGCCGAAGAAATGGCTGAACATACACTCACAAAATTCAAAATACAATACAAAACAGTCTGTTCAACGTTCACTTCAAAATTTTTATGTTGACGAAGTTTCTTCGCTGACGCCGATGTAAACGACTTGTCTTGTTCAAAAGTGTGTCGGTTGCCTGCGAATTTTCGCTTTTTAGGTCGATCGTAACGAGCCGGGGCGTCTCTGCTTCCTTTCTTTAACATTTTGAAAATTATTTTCAAAAAATTAGCTACGTGTGACTCGCAAGAGAAAATATAGTACGCTGCGCAACTGCCACGGCAAAACTGAAGTAACCGACGCTTCACGGCGTCTTAGTCAATATTCGAAAGCGTCTGTCAACGGTCTCGGCTCCCCTTTACTCGGGCCTAATTCACAAAAGGTTCAGGTAGCAGTTAGATTTAGGGATATCAATACAACGGTCAGCGCCGCTCGGCTTTCGGAGCAGCCCGGCGCGCGCTCCGTATACCTGCTCCGTTCCAGGGCCGTAACTTGTGAAGCACTTCGAATATCGAAAAATCCTTTGGCACACATTTTCTACACATGTTGTAGGTGTGATTTATGAAGAAAAAAAATCGATTTTTTCGACCGGAGAAACTAGAGAACCACCTTAACATATCAACTGTATTTAATTTACTGTAACACAACCTTAGATTTTACAAATAAAAATCCTGAAACTGAGTATAATCGTCTGATAATAATTTCGCTAATTAATATTTTGCCAAATTAAATGCGGTTAATGAAACTGAATCGATCAAATTTAATAAACATTTAAATAGTTGAGCGCCACAAACTTTTATTTATAGTCACATATACGTGATTGGCAAAACAAACATATTTTCTATTTTTTAGTACATTAAAAGTTCAGGCCGACCATCTAATAGGGCGCAAGTTTCAAGCCGGTCGAAATTCCCGCGGGCTAATGGCTGATCATCGAAGCACCGGTGATCACGGTTTTCTGCATGTTTGCTAAGAGTATCAGGCACTTCTTCATCAGCGCCTCGATCACGTGCCGCATCAAAAGTAAAATAGTCCAGTCAAACGTGGCCAAAGTCGAAAATTTTTGCGACCGCTTAGTGAAATACGTATTCCTATGTTAGTCGACCCGGGGAATCCGAATTTCTAGGAATTTTAACTATTAACAGTGAAGAAAAGGGATAAATACCAAAAAAATATGCATTATTTCGAGAACGAAAAGGAAATCGCAAAAAAGTTTTGAACAAAAGTTGTAGAGGGGAAGATTTTACCCGATAGGTGTAGATGATGTTTTTTCTGTATCTGCAATAGTTTAGCCGTAAAATTGAAAAACAAATTCATACCAATACTATCAACGCGCGAGGCACGCGGACGCGACGAAATCGTGATATTTAAGCATCCCGGGTACCTCCTCTCTCTCTCGCTCTCGCTCTCGCACGGCCGCTACCGCGCTTCGTTCGGAGGTCCCCGACGTTCGATCGGGTATTTTCGGCAGCCCAGAGGTACTTCAGCGGCTTCTCCTCTTGCCGGAACGGCGCGCCAGCCGGCAGCTCGGCTCGAGAGTCCCCGGGACCAATCGAGTGTTTTCGCGGGGGTTAGGTAGGGCATTTAAAATGACAAATCCGTTACCTGCTAATATTTCGTAGACTGAAATAAGAGCGAGAATAGAGCATTTCGTTGAAACGACGTACAGAAAAGTACCTTTTTTAAAGGTCAAGCTCTATTAGTGGAAACGCCTATATGGAAAGGATGGTTATGAGAAATTTTCTTTAATAATGATTTTAACATAATTTGTTTTCTTTGTGTATAAAGTGTTTTATACAGGAAAAACATATGATTGAGTGATAGAAACTCTGAATTCTAATATTGAAAATATAATTTGTGTTAAAATAATGACATTTCATAAAATTATTATTGATGAAATAGCTGATTCTTTTATTCAAGTTAAAAGTAAATATCCTGCAAATATATTTGCTGTTCATCGAATTTATCAATTTAAAAGACAAATCATATTTCTAGTTGTTTCAATTAAAACTATAAAAGGTATTAAAAGAAAGGGGGTCTTCTTTTGAGGGATTACATGCGCAAATGCAAAGCTTGTATTATTTAATGAAAGGGAAATTATTAAACCAAATCAAAATGGGAGGGAAATGTCAATTGAAAAAATTAAATATCTTGAACTTGTAAAAATATATGGGACTCGTGAAAAAATATATATGTACCAGGTGTGTAAGTATGAAACCGGAATTTGCCCATAGGTGGCGCTAGATGTCGATGCAGTTACCGACACATCACGTCAGCGGTGTCTTGTTATTGTATTGCTATCCGACAAAGATTTCCAACTCACAATAACACGAGTTTCATTCAGTAGCAATAGTTTATTAGAGATAAACATGTCGAGTTTTGTGCCAACAAATTACGATTTGCCGACAGCACTACTTTTCTGTTTTCATCTGAAGAAAACCGCAGCCGAATCGCATCGAATGCTTGTGGAGGCGTTTGGTGAGCATGCTCTCGGTAAAACACAGTGTTTCGAGTGGCTCAAACGGTTCAAAAGTGGCGATTTTGACGTGAGGAACGAAGAACGTGGAAGACCACCGAAAAAGTTTGAAGACGCTGACCTGCAAGCCTTGTTGGACGAAGACGACGCTCAAACACAACAACAACTGGCGGATGTACCTACGGTAATGATATGATACTTTGTATCATATCATTACAATAAACGTGTTTTTTCTGTACAAAAATTCCGGTTTCATACTTACATACCTGGTATGTATGCTTTATTCGATTCCCCGTAGGGTTACAAAGGCCTCCATTTCCTCTCCTCCCTGACATTCTTCCTTATAATTTCCTTGAGATAAAATATATAAAATTATTTCGTAAAATTAATATAACTACAATAGTGAAACCAATTATATTAAAACAAATAAATTTATTCAATAATTTTTAATTCTTTCAATAAAGTTATTCAAATCAAATTTTAAAAATTAATTAATCGACAATCAACTATTCGAAATAATATTAGTATAATAACAAAATTTGAATGCAAGAAATTCAATTTAAATCAACCATTGAATTGGTACTAGAATCAAAAATAGAAAACAAAGTTCTTACCGTTTGAAGATACGTTTTGGAAAAAATTATTATTATACGAATTAATACTTTTTTCAATCTAAATAAAACTATATTTAAAGTTAATCAATTGTATAGTGATACTTGTAGAATATTAAAAAAAAATAATTTTAATAATTTAAAGATGAAAATTTTAACTTTATATCTTAACTCATTTCTTTCATTAGAGGTAATTTTAATGACAATATATTGATTTAAGAGATCAAAACTTTAAATTCAGTCATCCAATGAAAATGGATAAGAAATTCATTGTACAACATTTTCATGATTAGTTCTTTCTTTTAATTGCAATAGATATAAATCTATGAGTTCACCACACTTTTCAGAACATTGTCCATAATATAATCCAGATAGATTTATATTAATTGAAGTTTCATTACTTCGGCCAGGGATTGAATCAATTTTCATACCTAATGATGGAACAGTTCAGGAATGAATTACATTTGAAGAATTAATATACGAATTTGATTTTTATTTGGAATTATTATATTATTATTAACATCTAATAAACGGAAATTATTTATGTTCATATCAATATTTTAAATTATAAATAAATGAGATTTAATTGTATTAAAATCTGAATATTCGTAAGATCAGAAACATTGATATCCAATAGATTTCATTGTTAGAGTTGATATATAAATTTCATCTGTCAAATATAAAACGTTGAATTGTTAGAGTAAGACTTCCGAGGTACCAGGAAAATATAAATAATCATTGACCCGAGTTTGGTAATACTTTTATTAAGTTTTTGCCCGAAGGCCTTTGAACGATTAACATCCTCTTTTGACCGAGGCCGGGGACAGACTAACTTCCCAATTTCGTTTAGTATCCCAACTTGCGATCCATCACGTGGTCAACGATATGCGTACTATCTTATATACCCATTGTAGCGATATAGTATAAATATATATATTACAGTCGACCATCCTGACTTCTGTTCGTCCTCGAACAATGTCGTGTGCACGTATGGCATATAAAAACTTAATCTAGGTGATACATTGTACATGTCTGTCGAGTACATCTTAAATGAACTACTTCGGTTTCGAAAATATCGATGTTCAAAATATCGCTCGCTTCATTTTCATTGTCTGATTGACGTTTCAATTCCAAACCCAACAATCCTATTACATCCCGTCCTAAAAGAGCTGATGTTTTCATTGTATTATCGGGTACTACGAGCAAGCGAACCTTTCGTTTAATTACAGACTCGAAAAACATATCAACATCTACAGTTCCATGCACGACCAGTGTACTGTTGTTAATCCCCTGAAATCTCTCGTGGAATTCTCCTAAACTTTTCATCGCTGTGGCTTTGATGTAACGCTGTTTAATTAGGCTCACGGCGCTCCCGGTGTCAAAAAGCGTATTCAATCGACATTTGTACGATTCCTTTTGTGCGTGAATGGTGTACTCGATATTCCGGTGAAATTCGTCTTCCTCCCATACCTCCTCGATGATATTGACTTGCGAGCTTTTGTTCGGGCAATCGTACGCTCGATGTCCATTTTCACCGCAGTTGAAACACGTGCCCCGTTCCCTCTTTGGATTGCGGCACTCGCTTGAAATATGCCCTGGTCGGTTACAATTGTAGCACCGTACAATTTTCGGCTTTCCATCAACACCCTTTCCATCTTTGTTGCGGTGGTTTCGGATTTTGCGATTGAACTACGAGCTGGATGACTTTTCGTATCGCTTAATGAGACGTTGGTGAATGCTTCGAGTAGGGTGGTACTGGTGCGGAAATTTTTCAGACGTGCTTGATTCTGCAATTGAAGATCTGGAATTCCCTCCACTACATAATCAATTAGCTCCGCTTGATCGATCGGTACACGATTTCCGAGAATGACTTTGTCATGATAGTATTGGCTAAAGGTTTCGTCACATTTCCACGTTCTTGATTCGAAGGTTTTCCTTAGTGACAATTTATGAGGCCGATGATCAAACATGTTCTTCATCTCCACCAGGAGATCGTCCAAGTTCAGTTCAATTAAGTTCGGTTTCGAGTAAAACCAGTAGAGTGCTTTACCTTTTAATTTGGAGCACGCAAGAAGCCTAGCTAAACGGTCGTCTCGCTCGTAAGTGTTTGCCAATAATCGGACTTGTTGCTCCCATTTCCAGAACGCGTCATCTGCTCTACTAAATTCACTAAGTAGATCGCTGATTTTATTCACACTCGTATTAATTCGTGAACTTGACGACGCTGCTGGAACTTCAGATGAAAAGGGGTTCCGCTGGCTCAATGGCTCGCCGTACGTATTCCGATTTCTCGACAACATCTCGTTTTCTCGTTTGAATAACTCGAGTTCTCTTTGCATTAGATCTCTTTCCCTCCGTAGTAACTCAACTTCTTTCGTCAACTCAGATGATAAAGTTGCCGATGATGGTAGGGTAAAAGCACCAGAAGACATCGTGGTAAAAGTGTCTGCCCCCTTGATTGTGCCTGGTGTATCACTAATGTTGTCGACTTTCGCGGCGTTCCTTCGGTTATCATCAATGTCCGTGAGATCTACATTTTTCATCCATTCTCCCGATGGATCTGCTTCATTCAGTCGACTAATCAGTTCTACCTTCGTACCGAGTGTCGATAGTGATAGAAGACGAAGCTTCTCTTTTAATATCGCTACTTTAAATTCGTTCGGATTCATGTTCTCTCATTTGCAATAAATTCAATAAAAATCCCGTCCTCAGGTTAATATTCAACCGAATAAATAGTTCACACAGAAAATACTCCACACAGAAAGTGTCTCACACACTAACATCTGACACAGAGAATCTCTCACACAGAAAGTGTTTCGTATATAAAGGTCTCACACAGAGAACGTCTCACACAGAAAGGTCTCACACAGAGAATATCTCACACAAAAAATGTTTCGTACATAAAGGTCTCACACAGAGAATATCTCACACAGAAAGTGTTTCGTACATAAAGGTCTCACACAGAGAACGTCTCACACAGAAAGATCTCACACAGAGAATATCGCACACAGAAAACGACTCGCACAATAACATGAATTTCACGGACTTCTAAGATCGTGGTACACACTTCGGTTCGAGTAAAACTCGTATATTCTCGCATGATCGAGAGGATTATTCGACAATATAGCACGGTGAAATAGATTGTCAACCACTCGGCCACATTGGCCTTGTACAAAAACTTGTACACAATCGTTATCCACTTTCCATTCATGAAATTGTCCGAACATGGACTCACCACTTCTTACGTACTGGGATATACGAATTCAAATATAACGGCTGTAAGCCCTTGCTCTGCGGACACAGATAATACGCAAGTTTAATCGGTTAGCGAAATCGAAATAGTTTAACCGATGCGCCATTGTCGCTGAAAGTAGTGGCTAAGTATTTGCTACCCAATTCGCACACTTTTATAGTTTCATAATCATTAGTATCGCACTAATGAGCCAGTCTTCATTTCGTGATGTCATTCACGATCACCGTTCATTAATAGTCACTCGATGATTTTTATCTTTATTCAAATTATTTTATTTGCGTGTTCTGATCCCACTTCTGATTTGTTAGAGTAAGACTTCCGAGGTACCAGGAAAATATAAACAATCATTGACCCGAGTGTGGTAATACTTTTATTAAGTGTTTGCCCGTAGGCCTTTGAACGATTAACATCCTCTTTTGACCGAGGCCGGGGACAGAGTAACTTCCCAATTTCGTTTAGTCTCCCAACTTGCGATCCATCACGTGGTCAACGATATGCGTATTATCTTATATACCCATTGTAGCGATATAGTATAAATATATATATTACAGAATGAAGGATTTACTAGATAAATTAAAATTAATATCGGAATTAAAGTTCAAACAATTTCAATGCTTTGATTTTGTTAAATAAACTTATTATCCAAATGATTAATTAATGAGAAACAATAATATAAATAATTATAATAGTAATTAGCAACAACATTATAAATGAATGATCATAAATTTGTTTTAAGTTTTCTGTAAATTATGAATTAGCATCTTGTATATTAATGATGCATTAGGTAGAAATTTCATCAATCTAGAGTGAATTAATTATGATATATTAAGGGAGTTTAATTAAATCTATGATTTAATGGGGGGTAAAATATTCTTAATCAATCAATTGAAGACATTGTATACATTGAAAAAAGATTTAATCGTTGAGGTGATAATCGTTCTCATATTCAAAAAATAAAATTTATAATTTTTAATATTGAAATTAAAGATCCTATAAAAGAATAATATTTTAAGTCACATATGAATCAGGATAATCAGGATATCGTCAAGGTATTCCATTTAGACCCAAAAATCATTGGGGGAAAAAAGTTAAATTAACTCGAAAACTTAATTTAATAATTTTTATGTAATGTTAGGCCGTTTATTAATGGATATCGATAAATAAAAACTTCGATAATAGCAAATACAGCTCCCAGAGATAATACATAATGAAAATGAGGTACTACATAATAAGTATCATGTAAAGTAATATTACTTGATGAATTACCTAGCATTACTCCAGTTGATCCTCCAATTACAAATAAAATACAAATCCTAATCTTCAAAGGTTTGAAGGATTAAATTTTATTTTTGATCCATGGATGGTAGCTAATTATCTAAAGACTTTAATTCCTGTAGGGATTGCAATCATAATAGTTTCTAAAGTATAATAAGCTCGAGTATCTATGTTAATTGTACATATATGATGGGATCATACAATGAATCCGCAAAATCGAATAGCTAATACTGCATAAATTATACGAATAGAACAAAAAGTTTCTTTTTATTAATTTTGGTAAAAAATTATATGGGAAACCAAATATGGGAAATTATATGGTGTAACCAAATCCTGGTAAAATTAAAATATAAACTTCAGGATGTCCAAAACATCAGAATACATTTTGGTATAGAATTGGATCTCCTACACCCAATGGATTACAAATTGTATTTAAATGTCGATCTGCTAAAAGTAAAGTGACCCCTGCTAGAACAGAAACAGCTCATAATAATAAAATTGTTGTAATTAATACCCCTTTAAAAACTTTTAAAAAGTAAAAAAAGAACGCCAAGTAACAAAATACCCCCGAAAACATTATTGCTTGTTTGATCATATACAAAATTCTGATTTATCTTGAAATATTTTTTAATTTTATTTAACGAATGCTTTTATTATATTTTTTCAATTAAAATGTACAAAAAAAGTGAAATAACTTTTTATAAAGCAGCCAAGCAAGTTTACTAAAAACGTAAACAAAATTGTTAAACCTTAGAACTAATGTTTTCCTGAATATTTCATTTTTATTTTAAAAATCACATTACTATTATAACAAAAAATTGGTATTACAATTATATAAAAATACAACGTATTTACCACATAAGTACACTGGAAATGCTGTGCAATGACTTGGCGTGCATGGTTAAGAGAAATAGCTCGGGAAGATACACAATATATATATAATCTGTAACAACGCATCAACTGCCAGTGTTATTAACAATGCGATTTCCTGCACCTTGCGCTAGTGTGATTCGAACAAGATAACATTGATATATAGTGTTATCGGTGTATATATCGGTCCACACAATTCACGTGACCGTGTCAGAGCTACGTTATATCCACTATTGACGAATATTCGACTGTACTCGGAAAAACCATCGAATATAGCGCAATGAGTATCAGGAGAGATACTCAGATATTTCGTTTTTCACCAGCAAGACGACGGCACCGTAATTCGAATTTTAAAATTGCCGATGCTGTGGCTTAGAGACGGATACAATACACAAACAGACGGATCAATACATAAAAGTATATACGAAATATATTTCATGTAATGTATAAAGTTGTCTGATAGAGGAGAAAGAATATACTTTTATATATCGTATTAAATTATGCATAAAAAAAAGATTTAACGTATCGTGTCGTCTAGGGGAACATCACTCATTTGATCCATACTTTGCGGGATCACGAAATTTGATTTCCAGTTACATAACAAATTGCAGCAGTCTATGTTTTTCCAACCTGAGAGTTAAGTAGTCGGAAAGACGAAATCCTTCGCCGAGCTATTTTTCTTAACCATGCACGCCAAGTCGTTGCACAGCATTTCCAGTGTACTTATGTGGTAAATACGTTGTATTTTTATATAATTGTAATACCAATTTTTTGTTATAATAGTAATGTGATTTTTAAAATAAAAATGAAATATTTAGGAAAACATTAGTTCTAAGGTTTAACAATTTTGTTTACGTTTTTAGTAAACTTGCTTGGCTGCTTTATAAAAAGTTATTTCACTTTTTTTGTACACTTTAATTGAAAAAATATAATAAAAGCATTCGTTAAATAAAATTAAAAAATATTTCAAGATAAATCAGAATTTTGTATATGATCAAACAAGCAATAATGTTTTCGGGGGTATTTTGTTACTTGGCGTTCTTTTTTTACTTTTTAAAAGTTTTTAAAGGGGATTTCATATCTTTTTGAAAGGGAAAAAATCTTTTTTTCGTTCTGCGCCAGTTCAAAGAGGAGTGAATGCAAATATCTTTTCATTACTTGGTATTATTTTTTTTCACTTTTTCAAAGATTCTAAAAGGGTAAGATTTAAACAGATAGTTAAAAAAACAGGACACGTCGTTTCTGAAAACTTGTATATTACCAAATGCTATAAATATTTTTTTTTTAAGTCTTCAGTCCCTTCCACTATTAAATCGACGTATTTGCAGGGTGATTTACAAACGCCTATTAGTGAAATATTTATTCATAGTTCGCTTATTTGTATTCACATGCATGCATACAAATACAATTGTATTTACAAATATTCTGAACGTGTACAAATAAATTCACAGAAAAAAATTGGGAATACAGTAGAACCTCGATTATCCGAACCCTCAATTATCCGAACGATGGCTTAGTTTATCGGAACGCTCAATTATCCGAATGTTGGCGCGCAAGATACATTGTTGCTCGCTGCCACTGCCGTGAGCAACAATGAGCAACCCAACGCAACTTCTTCTCAAACGGCTGCGAGACTTAGCCGCTCAAAAACGCGTTACGGCCGTTCGTCAATTAAAAATGGACGATTTTATTAAAAACATATTAAAAGAGGCATTCGCCTTTTTTCAGGTGTTTAATATATACAGTAGAACCTCGATTATCCGAACCTCGATTATACGAACCCTCAATTATCCGAACGATAACTTAGTTTATCCGAACGCTCAATTATCCGAACGTTGGCGCGAAAGATACATTGTTGCTCGCTGCCACTGCCGTGAGCAACAATGAGCAACCCAATGCAACTTCTCCTTCTCAAACGGCTGCGAGACTTAGCCGCTCAAAAACGCGTTACGGCCGTTCGTCAATTAAAAATGGACGATTTTATAAAAAATATATTAAAAAAGGCATTCGACTTTTTTCAGCTGTTTAATATATATATATATATATATATATATATATATATATATATATATATATATTTTAACACCTGATATATGTATGTACATAAAAACAGTACATATATATATATATTAAAATTTGACATGTACTGTACTGTTTTTATGTAGGTTTTATGAGGTTGTTGTTTATGATCTCGTCACAAATAACCCACGTTTCGATTATCCGAACTTTTGATTATCCGAACTAGTCTCGGTCCCAATTGGTTCGGATAATCGAGGTTCTACTGTATTCACAAAAAATGTGAATATTTACAAGAAATCCTGTGAATTAAAAAAAATTCAAATCAATATTTATGAATGCAAATGTATTCACAAAAAATTGTAAATACAAAAAATTCACAAAATAAGTTGAGCATTTTTTCGTATTTAAGACAAATTAAAATCAAATTCACAATGATTAGATTAAAACGTATTCGATTAATACGTAAGAACTCACGTTACACCAAACGTGAGTTCTGACGTATTTTGAGAGAAAACATTGCGTCGAGGCGAAGAATTTTTTGCAAAAAAAGTGAGTTCCAAATATTACATCATAAATATGAAAAAATTCACAAAATGAGTTGTGAATTTCCTCAAGTTGAAGAAAATTAAAATCGAATTCACGACAATTATATTAAAATTTACGCCACAAGTGAGTTCTTATGTATTTTGAGAGAAACCATTGTGTTGAGGCAAAGGAATTTTCGCACAAAAAGTTTTGTGCAAAAATTTCTTTGCCTCGAGGCAATGTTTTCTCTCAAAATGCATACGAACTCACTAATGGTGTAAATTTTAATCTAATTCTTGTGAATTTGATTTTAATTTGTCTTAAATATGAAAAAATTCACAACTTATTTTGTGAATTTTTTTGTATTTACAATTTTTTATGAATACATTTGCATTCACAGATTTTGATGTGTATTTTTTTTAATTCACAGGATTTTTCGTAAATATTCACTTTTTTGTGAATATTCACAATTTTTTCTGTGAATCTATTTGTATGTTCAGAATATTTGTGAATACAATTGTATTTGTATGCATGCATGTGAATACAAAAAGTGAAGTATGAATACATTTGTATTTATATTCACATGAAAATCGCGATGTGAATAAATTCATATTCGTATTTATAAATAGAATTACGCCCAAGTCTGTACGTCTTAATGTTTTACTTTTTGATATACCGTCTCCATGTTTCATGAATTGCGTTTTGTTTGTTGCAGCAGGAGAAAACTTTTAATTAAAAAAACTAGAGATCAATAAAAATATTTTACGAAAATCCAACTTCATTGCGTTATTTTATTTGCGTGTTCAGCGAGTGGAATGCAAATCGATTTGTTCATTGTAAACAAAAACCGGATGCACTTGGATAACGCGTAACATTTACCCTGCTGGAGGCTGCTCAAGAATACACGTCTTTCCTTATATCGTTAAGAAGCTTCGGGTCAAATGATCAAATGTTACCATTTGTTCAAATTTATATAGTGGATTCGTTACATATACTGAATGCACCCTTCAAATTTTAATATTTGATTTTAATAATTTTGAATTGAATTTTGAATTTCATAATTTAATTTTAAATTTGAATTCAACAAACAGTTTTTACATAAGAAGATGCCTAGACTCATGCCGATCGGCAGTTTTACACACGGAATAGTGTAAAAAATGTTAAGGATGTTATGAAAAAATGTCAAATCGTTCAGTATATTACCAAAATTGTCACCCAAAAATTAAATGATCCGTCTACGGCATTTATTAAATATTGACTTTTATGTCAATGAAGACGTCAGTTTTTCTCCCGGCGACGAAACGGAGAGGTGGAGCGAGCCAACGTCGCATGAAGGCTTAATGGCACACATGTCTCAATACCAATGGTCACCGTGGCCGGGCGATACTTTCAATAAAGCTCATTTTCAAAGAGAACTCATCTTTTTTTTCTTTCTTTTAGACAATTGACATTTATCGTTCAAAATGAATTCGGTTGAATAAAGGAATGTAAACACCGTGTAAAAATAATAGACGAAAATCAGTTATTTGTTAAATATTCGGGTTTGTTAAAGATGGCCAGGGCCATCTAGCTCGTTTGAATTTGCGCGCGCGTTTGGGCAGACAGATGGCGCGTGGGAACGCCACGAGACGAGCACGGCGTCGAGAGGTCTTGCCGGGAACAGAGTGGGTGAGATGGAAAGAGAAGCGGGAGAGTTTCTTCTCGCTCGGACGGTCTGTGTGCACGGACGTGAGGGTTCGGAACCGAGTGAGAGTGAGAGAGAGTTAGAGTCAGCTTGCGATAAAACGGCGATGTGGAGTGGCTCGCGCGTAGGCGGAAGCGTGCCTCGCGCGTAAGGGAATTAGCAAAATTAACCGCGGTAGTGCGGGGAACCTTACGATAACTTACCTTTAAGCTTAGCTTCTAGTTCCTCCCTGTAATAAATAGTCGAATAAATTATACGTGTGTTGAGTGTGCCGAGAGTTCGGAGACTTTTATTAATACGTGTCGTCTCCTCTCACAAGTTTAACAGGTTCGTGAAAGAAATACCTTAAAGTGCAGAACCATATATTTTCGAAACGCGGTTTTTCTTTTTTTTCATTTAACACAGTCAGATTGGTACGGAAAATTTGAATATAAAAAAAACTTTTCTTTTAGACAAGCTTTTATTTAATGTACTAAAAAATGTAAAATATTTTTTTTCACCCAGTCACCTATATGTGACTATTAATAAAAGTTTGAGGGTCCCTACGTTTCAAATGTTTGATAAATGTAATCAATTCAGTTTCATTAACCATATTTAAGTGCGCACAATAGAAATTAGAGAAATTATTATCACACATTTATACTCAGTTTCAGGATTTTTATTCAAGAAATCTTAGGTTGTTTTACAGTAAATTAAAACTAAAGCCGGTCTGACAAAAAAAAGGTTTTGTTGACAATCATCTTATTTTAAATTTACATAATAGCCGATAATCACGTAACACATAAAATATGCAGCTTCAATCACACTTTCATGGTAACATTAAAAAGCGCACAATCATTCACAATCTGGCCTTCCTTGGCCAGATGGCACAATAGTTCTAAGGCCTTTTCATTTTATGAAAAATGCTAAAATTCATGTTTTAATCATTTTTATGTTATGTCAAGCTGGAAAAATGTCAAAAGGTTTCGTTGTCGCTCTCCGTACCGGAAAAGGGTTTCATGCCCAAATGTTGCTCGATTCGAGGCATCGAGTGACATGGAGTATCTGAAGTTTGGCTTTCCATAGTATTTGACACATTGAGCCCACTTGGGACGATAAACTTCAAGGCGTTGAACGACATAACCAAGGAAAGTCTACGATGCAGGTGTGGCACTCGAAGATTTCTCGGTATCTATTATGCGTATCTATTACTCTGTATCTATTTGCGTATCGTCCTCGCTGTTTCTCCGACGGTTTCCGCGCGAGCGCCACGGCTAATATACGCATGTTAGGATCAAATAAATAATCCACACCTAAATTTGAACGACGTAAACCTTTGTTAAATAAATTTTTGGCTCTAATAATAGCCGTTTGTTTTTTTTTTCACACCCACGCTCGACTAACCGTGTTTGGTTACTCGAGCTGTCAAAGCGACTGTATTAGAATACATATATTGAGACGTATAGGTACGTCTCAGGTGCGAGCGCTCCCGAAACGCGAAGGCCAACAGTGTTATTGCGGGCGGTCATTGCCTTCGTGTGATCCTCGATCTCTCGGTGGGTAGATTGGAAATCGAAAAGAGTCAAGTGGGGGAAAAATATTCGAGAAAATTCGACGAACGACCAAGACACTTGGGAAGGGGAACAAAAACGCGGCAAAAGATCAGTATAAAAGAGCCGTTCTGGGGCCAGTAAAAGGTCTTCTGGTTTCGACCTCCAACCCTGACGCAAGTAGCGAAAGAAGGTATCGGTACGAGCTGCAAAGCGAGGAAGATATCGGAGTAAGGAAAGCGTCAGGGGAAAGAGGAAGGAAAAAGGAGCAAAATAAAAGAGACATTATTAGTTAACATTTCACTGCTCATTGCGGCATTAGTAGTAAAAAGGCAGCGTTCAATAATCCCGATTAAGGAATGTGTGATTAGGCGCAAGTAGCGAAAGGGAGTCCTAACGGATACCCGACTAAGGAACGTGCCAATTAACGCAAGTAGCGAAAGGGAGATGTGAATGCGCCGGAGTAATGAAAATGCTGCGATTAAGAGGGAAATGAAAACGAAAGTCTCAGAAAATAATAAAAAGCAAAGGGATAAAAAGGAGTAGAGAAATTTAAAGTCGCGAAGATATAAAACAAATCCAGCTGACGAGAGTCAGCGACGTCGAAGCAACGAAAGAAGTAGAGAGAGAGACAACAGTAGGCTCGCCCCGAGAGATAGAGAGAGAAAAACGAATAACACATGGGTAGTGGCCGCGAAAGGCCGAGCTGTCGAAAATGACAGATCCGCGATCGAAACAAATATAGCAGTACACATCAACACAAATGCACAGTTAAATACGGCGGCTCACCCGAAGAGCGACACACATACAATATCAGCGAGCGAAACAAACACACACAAACACACACATACAATATCAGCGAGCGAAACAAACACACACAAACACACACATACAATATCAGCGAGCGACACAAACACATCCACACACACACACACACACACACACACACACACACACACACACACACACACACACACACACACACACACACACACACACACACACACACACACACACACACACACACACACACACACACACACACACACACACACACACACACACACACACACACACACACACACACACACACACACACACACACACACACACACACACACACACACACACACACACACACACACACACACACACACACACACACACACACACACACACACACACACACACACACACACACACACACACACACACACACACACACACACACACACACACACACACACACACACACACACACACACACACACACACACACACACACACACACACACACACACACACACACACACACACACACACACACACACACACACACACACACACACACACACACACACACACACACACACACACACACACACACACACACACACACACACACACACACACACACACACACACACACACACACACACACACACACACACACACACACACACACACACACACACACACACACACACACACACACACACACACACACACACACACACACACACACACACACACACACACACACACACACACACACACACACACACACACACACACACACACACACACACACACACACACACACACACACACACACACACACACACACACACACACACACACACACACACACACACACACACACACACACACACACACACACACACACACACACACACACACACACACACACACACACACACACACACACACACACACACACACACACACACACACACACACACACACACACACACACACACACACACACACACACACACACACACACACACACACACACACACACACACACACACACACACACACACACACACACACACACACACACACACACACACACACACACACACACACACACACACACACACACACACACACACACACACACACACACACACACACACACACACACACACACACACACACACACACACACACACACACACACACACACACACACACACACACACACACACACACACACACACACACACACACACACACACACACACACACACACACACACACACACACACACACACACACACACACACACACACACACACACACACACACACACACACACACACACACACACACACACACACACACACACACACACACACACACACACACACACACACACACACACACACACACACACACACACACACACACACACACACACACACACACACACACACACACACACACACACACACACACACACACACACACACACACACACACACACACACACACACACACACACACACACACACACACACACACACACACACACACACACACACACACACACACACACACACACACACACACACGGTCAATCATCTGAAGCAGCGTGAGTCGAGCGAGACTCTACACATACACACACACACAAATAGGCAAAATATCGGGCAAGGAAAGTACCCAACGACGAATTTTAAACGTAAAGGTTGGTTCACAACGAATGTACAAGAAGAGATTCCTCAATAAACCTACGATTATTTTATGCGAAAAAGGTCTTTACTAATTTACTCCCTAATCGAGTCCCGAATCCAATAAATTTAATGTAATTAGGGGTTACCCGTTACATTTGGCGCCCAACGTGGGGCTCGATTATAGTAAAGAACGACCGATCGGAAAAATGTCGCAGCCAGAGGAGGAAATTTCCCTTCAATGGGAATCGACAACAGCGGATGGATTACTAGGGGCCGAGAGAGTAAGAGCTCGCGAGAATATTGGGCGATTATCAGAAATCGCACCAATTCCAAACGACAACGCACAAAACAACGATACTTTCAACGTTAGGCCGAACACCACAGAAATCATGAAGGAGGTGGACGCCACTTTGAAATCAATCATAATAGGAATAAATAAATTAAGAGAGGAACAACGACAGGAGAGATCCACAACACAAGAGGAAATAAAAGCACATGACGATGTATGTGCAGGAAGAAACCTACGAACGCAAGAAGAAATAAAAAAGGCACTTCAGGAAGAGATAAAGCAAGCCGAAACGCGAACTGAAAGGAAAATCGTAATTTCGCAAAAGCTGACGGAGAAAAGCCACGATGAATTAAAGAAGAAGAGCGAGGAGGAGTGGAAAAGAATTGATGAGCGTTTCAAACAGGCCATGGACGGTCTGAGCTCGTTCGCACAGACTTCGCAAAGCATGGGAAGTGCCATCAACGAAAATACACGAAGAATTCATGAATGCGAGGACGCCCTGAAGCACCGAGGAAACGAAACCATACAAAACATTACCTGGAGCGGTGGACTAAATACAAGTCAAATGTATGCAGCCAAACAGAAACCACCAATATTTAACGGCGATGGTAAAGAAAGACCGATGAGATTTCTCACGGAATTCGAGGAATTTTGGCAATTTACTGGAGGAGGAGACCTTCATTACATGATCAGTCAATCCCTTCGAGAGGCCGCCAAAGATTGGTGGTGTGTGAATTCGCTACAAAATTTAAAGGGAGATATTGGAGCCAGGAAATACAGGATAAAGTCCGTCGAAATTTGGAATTCGGGGCCTATGAATGGGATGGCCACAAAAAGACCCGGGCCGAATATGCTACCCGAATCTTCGGCAACGCGAAGGATCTCACGGAGAAAATCGGGGGCGAACAAATCATAAAAAAACTCGCGAAACACTTTGACGAACAGATACGGATGGCAGTCAGGGTCAGCGGAATAAAAAATATCGAAGATTTTCTGGAACTATTGGAGGGAACCGATGGAGATGGCCACCTGAATGGGAAACGGATGTTCCCAAGGGCAGGAGAGGCAACACGGGAAAAACTCCAACCTAGCGGTCCAAGGTGGGATCAAAATCGGAACAACGGAAGTAGAGAAACGATCACTCATAGACGGCCATGGGAAAAGCCTGGTGACTGGTACCAACCGAGTTGGCAAGGACCCCCGCCATGGCAGAACCAAGCTAACCAGAAAAACACGCCACTTAACCCAAATGCAGCTGTTTGGAAAAATTCGGGAAATTTTAACAAGGAACAAAAATGGGGGGAGCCTCGAACAGGGTCTGAGCAACGAAACCAACCAGAAGTCACCACAGAAAAATCAACCCCGGGAAACGAGTGATGGTTGCGCCCGTAATGGTGAATTCCATGGAAGGATTACCACGAGGCGCAACCAGTGACGAGGAGGCGAAAGAATAAGTCGAAGAAAGGAAGAGGCGGCTAAAGAATAAAAAAAAAAGAGAAAAGAAGAAAAAGAAAAATACAACACCCCGACCAGAAGAAACAGAAATAGGAACGATCGAGATCAGTACACAAAGCCGATACAAAGAAGAAGACCCAAAATTTCGGAGAATAGCAGAAAAGTCAATTCAAGAAACGACCACGGCATTACCATCACGACACAGAATTCCCGAAGAAAAGATGAATAACGTCGAGAAACAGGAGAGTGACATCTTTGAGAGCCCTCGAGAATTTCTACGAGAGGAGAGTAAGAGTCAAATCGCAATGGGGAAAATCTATCCCAAGTGTGCCGAATTACTAATTAAAATGGAAGGCCAAGAAATACCGACTCTCATTGATAGCGGAAGTGAGGCGACATGTATCTCACGAGAAACCCATGAAAGATACAAAGAGAATTTCAACAAATGCCCAATTTTACCAGTATTAAAGACCAGTTTGAAAGGGGCACTATCAACAAAGGTCTATTATCAGGGAGTGGAAGTCCATCAAGGCGGGGTAAATCGGTTCGAGGACACACTGGGACAACCAACTGAAAGAAGGGACCTTAGCCCACGAGGGGGCGACGCTAAGGCCCCAAAGCAAACAAACGTCCCACTTAGCGAACTGGCACAGGAATTGGAAGCAGTGGGGGACCTACGGCAAAAGCAAGGAAATTTAAAATGCATCCAATATGAGTATGGGAATGCGAGGGCAAAAACAACAGAAATAATGTGCAAATGGGGCCCTCAAAACCACATTTTTTATGGAATGCGGACGGCACGTCTATCGAAATTCATCAAAGAACCTCTGATGAAGAAAAATCACGAGGTAGACGGACATCAGAGGACGAGAAAAGTTTTTCGGAGGTGGAATAGAAAACGAGAACGACCGGCACTGGCGACGTGGCGTACGGGTCAACAGCGGAAGAGGGCAGCCAAAATCTCCTATGCAGAAATCCAGAGCCACGAGCACGTGTCCAGAGACAGCTGGACGAGACGGCGGAAGAAGAAAACGAAAAAGCAGATGGAGGTCTGCAAGACAGGCGGGAACATCACGTCGAAGAAAGCCGGGGTGAGAAGAAGAGAGCCGACGTTTCGATTCCACAGAGCAAAAAGAAAAAAAAAAAAATCCTTTCCGTTCGCGATATTTTTTTGTGTGCGGTTTTGAGAGAGAGGAAGAATTTCGTCCGTTTTTATTAACGATAGGTTTCTTTTTGTTTTCAATTATTATTATTTTATTGGCGGTAACAAGAAAGTTTCTTTTTTTATTTCAGCGAAATAAAACAGGTCAAAGAAAGTCCTTTGAAAAAAAATATATGTTATTTTGCGAATTGGCGTATTTTTATTTCTGCGAATCGATGGTTCAAAACATTTCTATTTCTCGAAGCGGCGTTCAAAAAGATTTTTATTATTACTTAGGCATGGTAAAAAAAAAATGGATAAATAAAATTAATATTCTTTGATTGCGTGCAGCATTAAAATATGCTGGAAATGTATAGTATGATCGGTGGGTGGAGAGAATGAGATTGGATGTTTTATGATGGAACGAATGATATTGTTTCTTTTTAGTATCGGTGTGCGGGAGAGATCAAAGGTATTTGGAGCGTGCATGTTAGAGTACGGAGAAATCTTCAAAATATCCTAAAATTTCAAAGATTGAAATTTCAGGAAAGTTGATGATTTCGGGGGACAATGAGACGTATAGGTACGTCTCAGGTGCGAGCGCTCCCGAAACGCGAAGGCCAACAGTGTTATTGCGGGCGGTCATTGCCTTCGTGTGATCCTCGATCTCTCGGTGGGTAGATTGGAAATCGAAAAGAGTCAAGTGGGGGAAAAATATTCGAGAAAATTCGACGAACGACCAAGACACTTGGGAAGGGGAACAAAAACGCGGCAAAAGATCAGTATAAAAGAGCCGTTCTGGGGCCAGTAAAAGGTCTTCTGGTTTCGACCTCCAACCCTGACGCAAGTAGCGAAAGAAGGTATCGGTACGAGCTGCAAAGCGAGGAAGATATCGGAGTAAGGAAAGCGTCAGGGGAAAGAGGAAGGAAAAAGGAGCAAAATAAAAGAGACATTATTAGTTAACATTTCACTGCTCATTGCGGCATTAGTAGTAAAAAGGCAGCGTTCAATAATCCCGATTAAGGAACGTGTGATTAGGCGCAAGTAGCGAAAGGGAGTCCTAACGGATACCCGACTAAGGAACGTGCCAATTAACGCAAGTAGCGAAAGGGAGATGTGAATGCGCCGGAGTAATGAAAATGCTGCGATTAAGAGGGAAATGAAAACGAAAGTCTCAGAAAATAATAAAAAGCAAAGGGATAAAAAGGAGTAGAGAAATTTAAAGTCGCGAAGATATAAATAAATCCAGCTGACGAGAGTCAGCGACGTCGAATCAACGAAAGAAGTAGAGAGAGACAACAGTAGGCTCGCCCCGAGAGATAGAGAGAGAAAAACGAATAACACATGGGCAGTGGCCGCGAAAGGCCGAGCTGTCGAAAATGACAGATCCGCGATCGAAACAAATATAGCAGTACACATCAACACAAATGCACAGTTAAATACGGCGGCTCACCCGAAGAGCGACACACACACAAACACACACATACAATATCAGCGAGCGAAACAAACACACACAAACACACACATACAATATCAGCGAGCGAAACAAACACACACAAACACACACATACAATATCAGCGAGCGACACAAACACATCCACACACACACACACACACACACACACACACACACACACACACACACACACACACACACACACACACACACACACACACACACACACACACACACGGTCAATCATCTGAAGCAGCGTGAGTCGAGCGAGACTCTACACATACACACACACACAAATAGGCAAAATATCGGGCAAGGAAAGTACCCAACGACGAATTTTAAACGTAAAGGTTGGTTCACAACGAATGTACAAGAAGAGATTCCTCAATAAACCTACGATTATTTTATGCGAAAAAGGTCTTTACTAATTTACTCCCTAATCGAGTCCCGAATCCAATAAATTTAATGTAATTAGGGGTTACCCGTTACAATATATATATATATTGCAAGCAGGGTGTAGTTCGAGTCGTGCCGTTCGAGAGAGCGGTGGCGTTGCTGTGCCTGTTGCGCTAAAGTGTTAATCAATTCACAGAACGGCGTATGTGTTATGTTTACGATATGAGCCAACGACTTTATTTCATTCAATGAAAGACAATGGACGAGTGTTGAAAAATTTTTGGGGTAAAAAGTCACCCGAAAATTCGGCCGTAAATTATGAGATCCCGAGATTGAGTGGACAAATCGAAAAACAGCCCGAACAAAATCGATAGGAAAAAATCACATTACATTGGTAAACTGTCATTAGATTTTCGATTTGTTGCCGCGTTTTCGCATAATATCGGAACAAAGTTAAAACGTCGTCTGCTAGAGCCCAACTTACTGTATAAAGAGTCGCGGCGTGTCGTCAGTCGGTCAGTGGCGTCGAGATCGGTGGCATCGATCAGTGGCGTAAAATTTTTTTTTTTATTACTTGGCGTCAAGACGCTGCCGCGTCTCTTGATTAATCACGAAAAAAAACACGATGAGTTGGAACATTTAACAAATAACAATATAACATTTTTTCATATTTATGATTGTGGTAATAAAATTAATTGCTCCTATAATTGAGGACAATCTTGCGAGATTAAGAGAGAAAATGGCTATATGTAATGATATTCCTTCATGATATAAATTTAATGAAAGAGGTTTCTCATAATTAATCAATTAATAAAAGGAGGTAAAAGTCAAAATCGCAAATAATTTATGCGTGGAAATGATATATCTGGGGCTGCTGATATTAAGGGAATTATTCAATTCTCAAATTCGCCAATTATAATAGGTATAACTATTAAAAAAAATATGATGAATGCATGACGTGTAATGATGGAATTATATAATTGATAAATATTAATGAAGTAACCAGGATTACCGAATTCTATACAACTTGATAAACTTAATGAAGATCCTATTATACCAGACAATACTCGCAAAATAAAATAATGAATTCCAAGATCATTATGATTAGTAGAAAGAAAAATCATTTTAGAATGATTTTTTAGTTAACAAAAATTATTGCAAATTTAAAGATATATTAGTTATAACATTTTAAGTATGTGTCCGATTTAAGTACTAAATTGTAAATTCATTTGGAAGATTAATTCTTTACTATAACATTATTAAGATTTAAAAGTAAATTTTTATTTTTATTTTGAAGATTAATCGTCTTTTAACTTGAAATGTTATATAAATCAATTATTTAACATTCATACATTTAATGAACTGATAAATAAAGTTATAAATAAATCATTTATATTATTAATATTAAAACTTTAAAATATAAATTAATTTTTAAGATCATTTTTTCATAAGCCTAAAGAAAGAATATTACGTGTGTAAAATAAAAAACAGATTGACATAATTATTGAAATTAATCAGATAATAAATGTAATTTAATGTTAATTGAAATGTTAATTGAAGATCAGGAAAATCAAAAACGGTTGGGGCCACGGCTAAATTTTTACTCCTTATTATAAATAAAAAATTCATATTTTGGTATATCAATGTTTTATTGATATACACAATTAACAAATTTATATACAGCGGTATTTCTAGAATTCCTATCGCTTATTTTCTGGTTCAGTCTGTGCTGAAGAGCCGGGGAGCTGTCAGGTGAGAAACTCAGTTCCGATGGATTTCGTGCGAAGGGAAATATAGCCGGTAGCGGAGTCTCTACAATCCGACAGCTTAGCTACATATAAGGTAAATGTCCCAATTATTGAACAGCTAAGGATCTGGGGGATTGAATTCGGCGAGAAAAAAATATAAAATCAAGAAAAAACCATCGCTTTCAGGTTCAAATGATACTTTGATATTTTTACTTTCGAAAAATCACCCTTTAAAGTATTTTTAAATGATTTCAAATGAAAAAAAGAATAACAATGTGAAGCATGCAAATGTCCCAATTATTGAACACTGGAAGTGCCTGTGTCCCTAATATTGAACAGGCATGTCCCAGTTATTGAACACTCTCGAGAATTCTCTTTTCGTTCTGAAAATATTATTTCGAGTACAATATTAAGAGATAAAAGCAAAATGAAACACTTAAATAATCTTTTGTTGATCATGTAAAAATACAAAAATATATATATAGACTCTTTTAACAGGTTTTTGGTTCATTCGCATTTGGTTTATTTTTGCTTTTCGACTCGAACTTCATTTTATTTTTATTTTCAGCTTCCTCGTTTTTATGTTCTGTGTTTGTTTGATTTTGTCGCAGTTTGGCTCCCTGAAATATCGGAGAGCAAAAAATAATGAACAGTATATTCGTATTTTTAAGTTACATTTAGGTTATATTCTCTTTTTACTTTCCTTTTTATATTTATTGCACGAAAATACAAATAAAAAATATATTTGACGATCTTAGAGTTATTATTAAAAGAATAAAGGTAAGTTTATTCAGGAACTTACAGTTTTTGTTTGAATAAATCCGATTCACAAGATCTGTCACACGTTAACTGTCTCGATGTTTTGATGGGTTTAATGACGCCATCTTGGAGAATTTGAGTGTTCAATAATTGGGACACACTGCATTTTCTATGTCCCAATGATCGCACACCGTATTTTTTAACAAATAATTAAATAAAAAAAATTCATAAAAATTCTTATTTGTAAGAAATTTTCTAAGGAACCTGAAACGCCTTTACTTTTTGAGATGCGACAGTTTTTGAATTTTGTATGCCCTTATGCATGAAGCGGCGCGTCTTAGCAAAAATGATAAGCAGTTACCACGAGACGTCAAATCGGGTCACCGTTGCTGATTAAATAATTTTTGCTCTATCAATTAAAGCTTTTTTTGCACAAGTAAGGTAACACTTCGATAGCTAAAAGTTCCATATATGTAATGAAATTTTTATAAATACGTAAATGCATGCAGGTGAATGAGAAATAATAAAAAATACAAGATAGTGTTCAATAATTGGGACATTTACCTTACTAGGCTGCCGAACATACCCATTCGACTTTCGGAGACCGTCAGCCTAAGCACGTGCAGTGCGCCGGCAAAAGACTAAGGGGCGGTTACGTACCAGTGGTCTTCAATTTCCTCGATTTCGTCGCGCGCGCATTTATAGTATTGGTGTGAATTGATTTTTCTAAATTTACGGCTAAACTATTGAAGATAGAGAATATAATCGTATACACCTATAAGGTAAAATATTCCATTCTACAACTTTTGTTCGCAACTTTTTTGCCATTTCCTCTTCGTTCTCGAAATAATGCATATTTTTCGGTTTTTAACCCTTTCCTTCACTGTTAATAGTTAAAATTCCTAGAAATTCGGATTCCCCGGGTCGATTAACATAGGAATACATGTTTCGCTAAGCGGTCGCAGACTGGCGTGACCAAAGTCGCCAATGTTCGACTTTGGTCACTTTTGACTAGACTAAAAGCTGACCCGAGTTCAGTAACTCGGTCCCGTGGTACTTGTTCCGAAATGTGTACACCAAGTTGCACCAAATTTTCTTTGTGTTAATCGAAAATCCTAATTTCTCTAACAATGATTTTGTCTGCTGAATATTTTCGAGACAGGCCTCCAAACTACTCCCGAACATCAGAATATCGTCAAGGTCAATTATCGACATTAGACCCTTAGCCCTCAAAGAGACCATAACCGGTTTCTTAATCTTTGTAAACACATATGGCGCGGGGTTAAGGCTGAAAAGGAAGCATACAAATTGGAATATTTTCCTTTGTTAAAAAAATCACAGATATTTTTTGTGCTTTTCGTTGATCGCGATCAAATAATACGCGTCTTGAAGATCTAATGAGGCCATAAAGTAGTCCGGGGTTAGCATTTTTTGAACCGTTGTGCCATCTTCAAGTTTGAAGTGTTGAGTGTCTCTGAACTCGTTTGTTTTTTTTTTTCAGATTGAGCACTAACCATTGTCTACCACTAGCTTTTGGTATTAGAAAAATGCTCGATATGAACTGGCCTTTGCACGCGAGTACCTCTGTAACCGCAGCTTTCACTTTAAGTTTTTCAATTTGAGCTGATAAGGGGGCATTGCCTACTCGTCATCACCGATTTCGCTCAAATTTATAGGACATGCATGGCTTGGCTCGAAATTAAAGTACCCGAAGTGGGAACTCCGGATGGCCAAGCGTCAAGAAAATAAAAATCTTGACTCGGCTCTCGCACCGTATAAACCATTTACGTTAGCATGTTTGCCAAGCAGCGGTTGGCGTGGCGGTAAGAGCTCGGACTAGTAATTCGATGGTCGTGGATTCGACTCCCCGTGTGGAGACTTTTTTCTGTTCCTATCTTTTTCTCAATTTTTATATTATTCATTTTCCAATTAAGCAGAGGTGAATAATTTATTTTATTTATTTATTTATACGCAAAAGGCATAGAAAAGGTAAAAAATTGAGATTTCGGACTTTTCAATAACGGATTATAATTAAAGCGCATGCGAAAAGACTTTGTACATGAAAATTAAAAACTTTATTCGTTGACATTTGATGATTTACGTGTGTCGGGATGATATTTATCGTAGAAACAAGGAAGACAATAATTGTTTCTGCATCTAGCGCACGTTATAAACGCCGCATTTTTACCACCACATCTTTGTTTCAACGTCTTCATAAAAAAACATACTTGATTGACATTCATAAAGCATTCTCTCTAATCGCAAAGTTTAGAAGCGAACCACGCGTAACATAACAAGTTACCGAATATTAGCGCGGATAAGTGATGATGAACAATCGAATGTATTTTTATGCAGTTTTCTCGAGAAGTTATTTCTTTTTATTGCTCGATGAGATAAGAGCAATTTTGTATTTTTTTGATAAAGTTTTTAACCTGACGATAAAAATATACATCGCAGAGTTGCACTAGTGGAATACATTCAGGGGGAATTACTTTGATGCTAGACATTGGCAGTCCTTCATCATGGAAGACTTCGTCGTATAATTACGGATTTGTTTGTCCTCCCCACGAGTCAATCAGCAAAAGAAATTTGTTCTCTTGTACGTACAGCTTCATTACGTCCGTTGAAAATTTTGTGTACAACGCTGTTGTAAGTTTTCTAGATTATGAAGAGATGACGACATTCTTGTATTTTGCTGCGTGTTCATCCACCCTTTTTTGAATCCTCGGTCCAAAAGAGTCAGTATTCTCTTGTAAGCATACGTAAACTTTTGACAATAGCTTTCCGGAAAGGCACATAGTATATTGCCCTGTATATGAGTGGGTTACTTTGTTCATATCCTTTCTTCTAACGAACACCGTTTTTACCCCTACATGTTCCAGGGTTCGGTTATACGTCGACTAGTACTGGCAACCTGGAAACAGAAAATACGAATGTAAATTTATTATACGCATCGTTAAACCGAGTATTTCATCTGAGGTAGACAAAGAAGAATTCTTGACTTACCTGTTTGATCAGTGTTGACAACAAAATCCTTGTCGTATTGAGGAATAAGAGCTCGAGTTTAGAGTCGGAACTTATCTGCCGCAGCATGGGTTTTCTCTTGTGTAGTTGTCTCTTTTTCCGACACAAATCTTGTAATTTTCCTCTGACGAATCTTATGCCTTTATTGAAAGTCGATAACCCACGATTCGGAAGCTTTGAATTCCAACTCTGGAAATTGATTGGCAGCAACGAGTGCTCATTGCTGCACGTTTTTTCTGGTGATTTTCTGGTTACAACATCGCGCTTCTACGAAGCGATCATATGTCCACGAATCAATTGAATTGTTTTTATCCTTTCGAGTTCCACCATTTTTAGTATGTTGTTCCCAAATTTTCAAATCTCGCATATCCTTCAAGCGTGATGCACCTTTCGTTTGCAAACTTTTTTAACTCCATGTTGGATGCGCTTTGGCAAGATTAACCATCGTTATTTTGTAGTAGAGAGGAACGTAATCTGGATCCTCTTTATTTTATTTTTTTTCATTGGGTTCATACTCATCACTTGACGACGATCTGGCACCCTCTAACATTTGATATTCTTCTTGGTCGATTTCTTCGCGCCAGATCAACTCTTCGTAGCATATAAACTGATACTCCGATAAAACTTCCACTACTTTCTCGTGTATTTTATTTCCTATTTGAATGTGTTCTTCGGTTATCACTTCGGAACTTTCTGATGAGATCAGATTTTCTTCGCCCAAAAGATGTAAACTTAAATCCATCGCGGTCTTCAATCGTTGCTTCGATGCTTCGCTGTGGATGCTATAGTCTTGCTCCTCTTCTTTTTCCGTCGACGTTCCAGGCATATCGATAGTTTCACTTTTGTCCGACATTTTCGATTTTTCCACAATATTTTCCTCACAGTTTTATCTCACAAAATTTCGATACCTTCCAGAATATTCTCACAGTATTCTTGTACAATTCAAGTTACTTGGCCAAGACCTAGCAAACGAATGAGCTCCCTAGCTAGCTTCATCCCTAACGGTCAGGGACACCTTTTTTCTACCGGCGCCAAGAATCTATTGTTCGTCTACAGCCGCCAGGAGCGACCTTCAGGTGAAAACGAATCTTATTGTGAAACGACTATTCACGTTTATAGCACATTCCCCAAGGAGGGGAAATAGACAATAAAGGAGAAAGAAGAAGAATTCCTGTTTGAACACGTCGGGAAAGTTCGCAACTACAAATTTTCTACGATTATGTGCTCATTGAAGAATGACGTCCATATTCCTTTTGCGTATAAATAAATAAATAAAATGAATTATTCACCTCTTTGCTTCATTGGAAAATGAATAATATAAAAATAGAGAAAAAGATCGAAAAAAGTCTCCACACGGGGAATCGAATCCATGACCATCGAATTACTAGTCCGAGCTCTTACCGCTACGCCAACCGCTGCTTGGCAAACATACTAACGTAAATGGCTTATACGGCGCGAGAGCCGCGCCAACATTTTTTTTCTAAACGCTTGGCCATCTGGAGTTCCCACTTCGGATACTTTCATTTCTAACCAAGCCCTGCATGTCCCATAAATTTGAGCGTAATCGGTGATGACGAGTAGAGAATGCCCCCTTGTGAGATAAAGTGTATCTCTTGTTCGGACCATTTTCGTTCTACCGGCACGCGCATGCGTAGGCACTAGACTGATTCACAAAAAAAATTTCCTTCTGGATTTTCGTGCTATTGTTGGGCACTGATAAAACAAAATTTCTCTAAAAAGATGGGCGCGGTCACTCAATTTTTAGAGGTGGCTATCTCGACTTTTTTGTATTTGAATTTTTTTTTACGAACGTATTGCATTTAAGCATAGTCATGGCTTCGGATTACGGATAAAAATCACATCCAGCAGCTTTTTCGTAACAAAAATAAACTCTAACAATTTGAAACGATTGCAATATTCACAATTCAAATCCAGGTAGATCAATAATGGCGTCTATACTACTCTCGTTATTCATGTAGATTTATTTATACGCATTAACATTTCGCACTTTTTACGAAAAATTAAATTATAAGCTTTTATTCATAAATCGTATATTTACATTTCTTCCCAGCCATTCTCAAGTTCGTTAACATTTTGGGCAGAACGAAAATGTGCAACGTTAAACAGTTTGTCCAAATCTCTCTTAAATTTACGCTCCTTCGATATTTGTGACGGCAAATTCTTTTTAACCCGATTTTTTTTAAGTTTTTTCAAGACTAGATGGAGTTTTATTGATTTCGAGATTGCGTTATTCAATCGACGCGTTGGAATTTCAGCACATTTCCATTGTTCGAAAACTTCTTTCATCGTTTCGTGTGCACTTCGACGTATGGTCAGTTTTTCTCTGTTATGTTTGTAAAAGAACAAACTCAAAACTTTTCCGATTTTTATCCGTAATCCGAAGCCATGACTATGCTTAAATGCAATACGTTCGTTAAAAAAAATTCAAATACAAAAAAGTCGAGATAGCCACCTCTAAAAATTCAGTGACCGCGCCCATTTTTTTAGAGAAATTTTCTTTTGTTAGTGCCCAACAATAGCACGAGAATCCAGAAGGAAAAAAAAATAATTTTTTTTTTGAATCAGTCTAGTAGGCACACGTATATACCCGCATATATACATGCCTAAACATACACCAACACATGTATACTAGTATAGGGATCTAGTATACTGTTATAGGGATCCAAGTACACATGCATACATGGGGGCAATTCCTATAAAAAATATTGTCACTGTTTGCCCAAGATCCATTTCTTCCACTTTGGAGAGTTGCTGAAGCTGCAGAGGCAAGTTTGAAGCGAATGCGAAAGGTTCGCTGGGTGGAGATAATGGAAAGGCCATTGGAAAAGTAGGCCTCTACGGCGAACGCGTGGTTCTACCTAGTCCAACGCATGACGGCTACTGAAAACTATCAGACCCGCTCTTTCGAATGCGACAATCACCATTCTCGTTTCGTCGAAACAGCCAAATGCACGATAGGTACAAACGCAATCAAAAGAGGAGCTGCGACGGTTTCAGCTAGGTTAGGTAGGAGTATAAGGGCCCATGCAGGAGATGAGCAGTGAAGGAAGAGCATGTGGCGGCCCATAGTAGGACTTTTCGCAGTAAACGGACTTAAATGAGGCTGACATAGGATCAAAGGCCTTTAAAATAGGCTGAAAATTTCGACTCGGGTATATTTTTCAAAATCAAACTCCGCCTGATGAGCGATTCTTTCCGTTGCAGGTCCGCGAGGATTCTTGTTATGCTTCCGACGATCTCGATCATCCGTAATGTCTCATTAACCTTTAGTGACAAGGTTAACGACATTAGTTTTGCCATGCCAGCTAAACACGCTGAAACGCGTCCTTCTTTTCTATGATGCGTTCGTCTTTTTTCATGAGAGCTTCTTGGAGAGAGGCTTTAACTTCTGGATTAAGTTTGGGGGGGGGGGGGGTCCACGAATAACGCGTTTGTTGGTGGAAGAAATGTCTCCATGATAGCTTTTCTCTCTTCCATTGGTAATCCTTTTTTAACGGGTTATACGCAGTTAGAAATTTCAAAAAACCAATGTTTTTTTATTGACATTTTTGGAATATACAAATATGTGAGTATATTCCCTAAAAATTTCACATCGATCCAGCGAATATTCTCGGAAATACACACATATTTGTAAGGACGCTCGGAGCGCTACAAAGTAAGCGCGCAAAACATCAAACGCGTTTTTCTCAAAACGGTGTTTTCAAAGTCAGTAAGCACGATTTCTCAAAAACGGCTCAACCGATCGGTCTGTAATATTAACACAACCTTGTCAGATATATTCTTCAGGTATTGATCGAAGGAACAAGATTTCCGATAATTATTTCTATTTTTTTTCAACGATTTAACGAAAAAAATCTCGTCGAAAATCTAAATTATTTCTTTTCGGAGCCACCATTTTGTCAAAGATTAAAATTTCGATTATTCCTTCGATCAATACCTGGATTTATCTATTCCCTAAAATAATCTTTTTGGTTTTTTTTTTATTTAAGATAATCTAAACTGGAGATACTTTGCTCACCGCCGGATACTTTTTTTCGGGGACCTCCAGGACACTTCCGACAGGAGCAATGTTAATGAATATTTTAAAAAATAAAAAATGCCAATCTTAAGCTAAAAGATGCCACTACACTGCCTAATACTTTTCGTTTCGCGAAAAAACGACTTTTTTGGCCTTGCAACTGCGCATAACGCCTTAATAATATCTTAGATCCAGATAACAGAATCCGGATGGATAGTGAATGCCAGCGTACGATCAGGGATGATCCGGTTACCAATCAGTTGTAAGACATCAGCATCTAAAGCGGTCTCCGCCCCCGTTATTTCGATAGTTTCGACCTACGATGCCGGTAGGGGCGCCGGCAAGGTGGCCGTGGCGTTAACGGCACGTTCATATCCTAAGTCCTTTCTTCACAGAATTCTCCCTGAAAAGATTCTCTTCATCCCGATTATCTCTTTCGGGCGATCATCGATTTGGGGAGTTTGAGGAGTTGTGAGGCGACGTACTCGAATAGCTGTGACGTCTCCGTTTACCATGATTAGAATGACGTCTTCGATGTTTGCCTGTCGACGTGAAATCCCTGCCAGGAATGTTACAAAATCTAGCCAGACTTCGCGATAATTTCATTATTTTCTCTTTTGGAGACTCAGTTCATTCTGATCATCACTTTATGATCCTAAAGAATCAGTGATGAGAGATCTCGTTTTTAATAGAAACCTCGAAGGATTTTGAGGATATTGACCTCACTCCTCGAAACGTAATGACCACACGTCTAGCGAAGAAGGTATTTTTTGCAGAATTGTGAGACCTTAAACTTGCTGGGTTTTAGGTCTCGGCCATTCGTGTAACGAACTTTCAATAAACATTTCATTTGTTGAGATGTTGCCGGGAATCCATATCTGAAAAAGAGGAATGTGAACTCACTACGGTGCTTTCTTTTCCTCTTAACTTGATCTTTCAAAAAAATTTCCATTTTTTCTAATCTCTTCTGTATTCGCTTCTCCTTTCTTTTTTCGCTGTCCGACTCGACTTCGCTGATATAATTCATTAAATTTGTACGCTCGTTTGATGAACGTATGACGTGTTCGGCACAAGGAAGAAGAATGACGATCGAGAGTCGCGGTAACCATGGCAGATTTTTCGATCTTTAAAAGTGTGGCTACATCGGTGTGAGGCAGGGGCATACTACAAATTGATCTCGAGGAAGAGTCGCATAATTCAATAACCACGGCTGCTGAGCATTCAACCAGAATCGAAAAACCAGAGCTTGAGTTACATGACGTTAAAGATTAACTAGCTATACGAGATAAGGCATCGAGCGAGATTATCGTTGCTGGCTTGCCATCTTCCACTGCGATTGACCCTGGGATTCTCGTTCATAAAATCTTTGCTATACTTGGGATTGTCGAACTGAGTAGCCACATCCTCTCGGCGCGTATCCTGAAACGGAAAATTCGCGAAGGCCCTCAATCAAGATTGCGTTCTACTCAATCTTCGACCTCTTTCTCGGTCGTTGTTACGCTGACATCATCTCTGATTTGTGATGCCATTGTCAGAGCAAAACGATTGAAGCGTGAGCTGCTAGGGCGCAAAATTCTTGGTGGCGACCTTACTGGCAAAATGTATGTTAACGAAATGCTTCCGTCTAGTATTTATAAATTGCACTGCGAAACGAGATCACAGGCCAAGACGGCAAATTCCCGCTCTTTTGATTTCAGTGTACGAAATATTAATAGGTAACGGATTTGTCATTTTCCATGCGCTACCAAACCCCTTTGAAGATGCCCGATCGACCGTCGGGGACCCCCGACCGAAGCGCGTGTAGCGGCCGTGTGCGAGAGGGCGGAGGTACCAGCGATGCTCACTTTGGCCACTTTTGCCTGGACCCAAAGTGGTACCATCTATACGCGCAAGTTCGAAGGCCAACTAGCTATTGCTATACGTTGTCACGTCCTGAGGGGACGTGGGCATATATATATATGTGTGATATCCCTCTTTCTTGCCTACGCCTAGCGCAATAGCACGGGATGAGGGTTAAAAAGGGGCCGTGCTGGTAGACGGGGGATTTTTAAGGGATTCCGTGGATGATCCAATTATTGAAATAATGGTTGTGACACTTGTCTTCGATTGACTCGTAATTTATTAGAATTAACCGTATGGGTTAATTCTATTATTTCTTTGCGATACAAATCGGAAACAAATATAAGAGTATGTTCGCTTACATTGGTGCGCCTCGGTGATGACCAAGTCGCTTGGGTGTCAGGTAGCGGTCGTAAAACTAAGAGCCCTGCGCCGGAGGACCAGAAGCGCTCGCAGATGGTGTGTGCGTGTGTGAGTGAGACGGATACAGATGTTCGACGACACAGATTCTAATATTTGTGAGTTCACGGATCGAGAACGAAATTTACAATAAAGTAATGCGCGGAATACAACGTCAAAGTTTTTATGATTTTCGCGTAACGTGAGGGAGGTTTCGAAGTACAAGATGTTCCAAGCTTAAATCGTATGACGACGTTCGCGTTACAAAACAGAACAAAGGTTTTACGCGATGGATATCGGTAAGAGAACTCCAGGTCTGAGAGTAGAGGAGCTAGGCCGATTCTAACTCAGTGATCTCAGGGGGGAGCGGGGCGGGGGAGTCGAGCGCGGGGAAGCCGGGGAATGCATGGCGGAGGGGGGGAGGGGGGATCCTGCATGCGGCAGCCGAGTGCCGGGTTCCGGTGGAGGGAAAGGGGGGGGGGGTGTTGGAGAGTGGGGAGGCTAGTTTTTGGTGACGATGTCTTCCAGGCGATAGCTGGACCCGCTGGCGAGAGGGGGAAGCCGCTGTCGACTCTGTGGGGGAGGAGGGCATCATAGAGTCGCGGGTCCTTGAAAACCCATAAAATGTGATAATTTACTATCAACATTATAGATGTAAGCGGAGCATTTTTGATCTCAGGGGGAGCGGGGCGGTGGGGGCTCCAGCGCGGGGAAGCCTAGTGCGGCGGTACGGCGGAGGGGGGAGGGGTTGTCGGGCGCATGTGACGTCACAGAGGGGCCTCTGTGGAGGGGAGGCCATGTCGCCCGTGAAGCGCCTGGCGGGAGGGGGAAGCCGGCGTCGATGAGTGTTTTGTGTGTGTGTGTGTGTGTGTGTGTGTGTGTGTTTGTGTGGAAGGAACGAGGAGGGGGCAAAAAGAATGTTTCGAATTAAATGACAATAAAACAATAGTTTATTAATAATTAAATTGAACAATGACCTTCCATAGTATATATTGTACATAAAATCTTTGGTGTGTGGGTGTGTTTGCCTGTTTTTCATTGCTTAAAATTATTTTATTTTGAATATCCGCAGCAGATCCGTTATGCTGGAACATAACAAATTATGCATCTTATTAACCCGTCAAACATAATCATATTTTGAATCATCCTAAAGATAATACGAACCATCGACCCAGTATAAGTTCAGTCAGGTGGGCCACGTGTCGCGCATTGAAACTTGGTGGGTCGGCCCGCCGCAGTTGGTACAAAATATCCCCTGGATGTTGTTAAACCGTTCGCTGAAGTGGCCACATCTTTGAATTAGTTGATCAACCGCGCCCTGCATATCAAATAGTATAACACGCAAAATTTCACCCGATCATTTTCGGTGAGATATTCGTAGATCACACAGCCCATGATTCCCCGGTTCAACCGATTCATTTGCTGCTGGTCCACTATGATTTCGCGCTCATAATGGACTCCTTTATCTGAGGCATCACCCAATCCACTATCAAATGATTCCGTATCACTGTCCATCTCGGCCAGTTCCAAGTCAGTTCCAAGTCAAGTTTCAATTTTTGGATCCTCATAGGCTTATAGTGGGGTGGGGGATGACCAACAGGATGTGTAAATAGTTTTCAACATCAGTTGGCACTTGTAGAAAAAAAACCTTGCAAGATGGTGCATCCTGGCCAGGGGATAAAAGAAAAGTTTTTTTTCTTTAACTATCCTTGTGGGGGTAGGCATCTGCTGTCCAGAAAAGTGTGCACTTGTGGAGGTGAAAGCTGGCCAGGCTTGCCAATCATTGACTATCGCGATCTCTACAGAACAGCGTCTAGTTCATGGAGACTGAACTGGCGTATTATAAAGAGCATCTTGGAGTTTTTATTTTCTATTGCCACGTGTTCCAGTATGTATGAAGTGCAGCCTGTCACGAATCATAGGACTCTTCGCAGAGCATCATCAAACCTATACAAGTGATACTTGAGGCTATACAGTTCTTACCGAATCAGCCATATACTTAAGGCAATTTTTTTTTGTTCGTCGACGTTCGAAGCCACCCTCCGAGCATAGGGAACATTTTGAAAAAATAACATTCCGCTCAAGTAATGTCTTGGTTATCCAAAACACATATACGAAAACGAGGTATTTATTACAACTTATATTTTTTTTGCATTTTATTTTTATTTATTTTATTTTTTAATTAAAAAAAAAAATTATTTTTATTTTTTGCTCTCGTTAAACCCCGACCGGCTCGTTCTGTGTATGTATTGATTTTTCATGCTTTCCACGATACAAGATATCAACGTGATATTAAAAAAACTCTGGTGGAGGTGATTCTATGACATTTTCCGAGCCAGAAGGGAACGACAAAAATATTTTTTGATGGGAGACCATTTTTAATCATCGAGAGCGCTCAAAAGTGGCCATACTTTGAATGAAGCAGTGAGTTCACATATCTCTCTGGTAAGACTTTTCAACTCGTTAATATGGAGAACAACAATAAACCATCAGAAGAAATCTTGCACAACCCAGCCACGCTCTTAAGTTCGATTGATGACTTTGCTGTGTGAGAGATACAGATCGTCGAGTCCATCGAACTACTGAAGACGCAAAGCCGAATTAAGCGCCAACGATTATCAACTAAACATCAATAGTCATTGATAGGCCAAATACCGCATCTGGAAGGATTGAAGTATTCCATGTACAGGCATTTTATATGCATCGGTGCAGGACACAGCGGTGATGGGTTAATGTGGCGAGAACTCGACTTGAACGAGTGATGGTCTATACTCTAACCCCTGCTCGATGAATTTCAACAATGTGGAAGCTTTGCGAACAATACGTAATCTACAATAAATGTGAATAAGTACAAATCAATACGCGTTGAATGTTATATCTCATTGCCACGGGAAATAATAATTATGAGGGCTACGATTAATGTGCAATCAAGAGATAATACACGTTTCGCATGGGTGACAGTCACAGCTTTATACCCAGCTGAACGAAACAGTGACCACGGATCTTCTTACATGCATTATTCAATAGTATTGAATATATCGAATATTGGATTCCCCATAACTATAGGGCAAATTAAAAAAAAAATGGTGCTTCAAAACAATTTATCCATTAATGTGTGTACCACCGAAGAAGACATTGCTCCGATACGTGTGGCTCAACATAAGAAGAAGAAAATCATATCAATTTGCTATACATACAAGATACCGAAGATAACAATGTATGACATATTACATAGATAAAGAACCTGTCAAGCCTCGTGAGCGCAGAACAGAGGCAACCACTAAAAATATATATATGCCATCAGTGTGTGAAGTTAACATAATTACTATATCGTTATATGCGCTAAACGAATTAAACAACAATCCATTATTTCGCAGGTGTCTGCATTACTTTAGATCAAAGGAATAACTGCAATCACATGAGATCGATTGTGGAGCACTAAAGCACTGCCCCATCCGACTAACAAATAATACCAATAAGTGGCACCAAATCATCAACTCCAGTCGGAAAGCACGACATCCATTCATTGAAAATGCCTATTTGGAGTGTTTTTGACTAATCATCGGGAGAAGATGAGAGTGTGCAAAGATTGATGAGAAGAACGTAGCAGAGGATATGTATAAATATCATGAAGTATTTAGTATTAATAACCACATGTGCTTTTCATATGACGAATCGCTATCATAGTATCAATCACATCACAGCGCTGATTCCATATCATGGTTTGTGGTAGAACTGGAAAAACTAGTGCTGTGCATAAATCACATTTTCTACGAAAATTACTGCTCATCATGACTTAATTCCAATACGTTCACGCTATGGCAATAATTGTGCATTCAGTCATCATCAACCAATAGAGGTAGAAGTTGAATTACTCAAGATACAACGGCGTATGCCCCACACAATATTAGATGAGATCAATAAATTATCATTACTTTGAACATTGGAAAGTGGGCGATACTTGAATATGAGTTTTCACTCTTGGGATCTATACGAATGTCCACCGCTTCAAAGCACAACAGAGCATTCATGGACCGTAAAAGCTGCCCCCCCAACTAGAGAAACCAATATATGTAATTGGTGCGGCACAGACTAGTAAAAAAGATAATCTATGGCAAAGGACATTATATTAATGACCGACTGCAAACTCACAAGTGCTAAACTTTATCTCAATTCAGCATTCATTTCTCAGAAGGACTCGCATTTCGACTTGAAAAAAAGTTTCGCCATTTTGTTCAATATGTACTCTCGATTTCGTAGATACCATTACGACTGCAATAGTGATCGTTCTTTACTAACCATCGTCAAGTCTTAATGTAACGGCCCTCTCGCGGATAATGATTGAACGCATCGGAACGAGCCTGTTAAAAATGCTGCCGTAGATATTTGAATAGAGTTCGAATGCAAATAAAATTCACCACCGAATACAACTGCATAGTGTTTTAATCTTATATGATCGCGGTGTTGAATATTGTCCATTGACCGACATTATCCATAAAATTGTATAGATCAGCAAAATCTGAGAGATACGAAGCATCATGGTTGATTCGCAATCGTCATGGTCTAAAGTGGTCCTATGGAAACGTTCCAAACAGCGTGACTGAAGGTTTAATAACAGCTGCAGTTGAAGGTTCAACGGAAGACGACATGTATCCTATCGTATATGTTAAGGGTCATGAAAAACGAAAATGGCTAGCTAATATACTGAATATGAAAAATGAGCTATTCATTGAGCCGTTGAATATAGACTTTGACGATATGGATATCTCAAGAAAATTAGATGGAAGTTCTACTCTACGATGTGAAAAGTATACAAACAATTGTGCCTTACAAAACGTATTTAAAATCTTTAATTGGTGGCTGAATCATAAAGATTCATGCAAATAAAAGAAATGTAAAATTATGTACTTTTTACTCTCCTCACTCCATACTTAGTTATGTCAGCATCATCTGACATCGAATTGTGCATCTGCATACAATATTACTTTCGAATGTGAAAGTCAATTTTTTGTATGGAATTTGATTGAAAATAAATTAATATAATCGCCCAATGATGATCGAAGACATTCATCGGTGTACGTTCGATAGATGTTCGTGAGCCGTTTGTTGGAAGTGTGCGAGGCATTCGAAGATTTTCGATAGTCGTTCGTGAAACGTTCCAGAGACGTTCGAAGATATTCAAGAGACGTTCGAAAACATTCATAACACGATGAAGACATGCATGAGGGCTTCAAAGAGTTTCAAAAGACTTTCGATGATGTTCATGAGACGTTTGAAGGTGTTTGTGAGACGTTCAAGAGACTTTCGGAAACGTTCATAAGACGTTTGAAGACATTCATGAGAGGTTCGAAGACGTTCAAGATATCTGTGACGAAATTCATAATATGTGTGAAGACATCGATGAGGGGTTCGAAGGCGTTTAAAAGATTTTCAAAGACATTCACGAGGGGTTTGAAGACGTTCAAGAAACTTTCGACGACATTCATAACACGTTTGAAGACATTCATGAGGGGTTCGACGATGTTTTACAGACTTTCAAAGACATTCACGAGGGGTTTGAAGACGTTCTAGAGGCATTCGAAGACGTTCAAGAGACTTTCAACGACATTCATATTACGTTTGAAGACATTCATGAGGGGTTCGAAGACGCTTGAGAGACTTTCAAAGACATTCACGAGGGTTTCGAAGACGTTCAAGAAATTTTCGAATATGTTCATATTGCTTTTGAAGACATCGATGAGGGGTTCGACGACGTGTTAGAGACTTTCAAAGACATTCACGAGGCGTTTGCAGATTTTCAGAGACATTCACGAGGGTTTCGAAGACGTTAAAGAAATTTTCGAATTCGTTCAAGAGACTTTTGACGACATTCATAATACGTTTGAATACATTCATGAGAGGTTCGACTATGTTTTAGAGACTTTCAAAGGCATTCACGAAGGGTTTGAAGGCGTTCAAGTGACTTTCGAATGCGATCTAGAAACTTTCGACGACATCCATAATACGTTTGAAGACATTCATGAGGGGTTCGAAGACGCTTGAGAGACTTTCAAAGACATTCACGAGGGTTTCGAAGACGTTCAAGAAATTTTCGAATATATTCATATTGCTTTTGAAGACATCGATGAGGGGTTCGACGACGTGTTAGAGACTTTCAAAGACATTCACGAGGCGTTTGGAGATTTTCAGAGACATTCACGAGGGTTTCGAAGACGTTCAAGAAATTTTCGAATATGTTCATATTGCTTTTGAAGACATTGATGAGGGTTTCGACGATGTGTTAGAGACTTTCAAAGACATTCACGAGGCGTTTGAAGATTTTCAGAGACTTTCAAAGACGTTCAAGAGACTTTCGACGACATTCATAATACGTTTGAAGACATTCATGAGGGGTTCGAAGACGCTTGAGAGACTTTCAAAGACATTCACGAGGGGTTTGTCCGAAGACACATATAAGACGTTTGAAGACATACCAGAGATGTTCGAAAATATTCAAAAGGCGTTTGAAGACATGCATGAGGGGTTCGAAGAGTTTCAAGAGATTTTCTACGACGTTCATGAGACGATTGAAGATGTTCGTCAGACATTCAAGAAACTTTCGAAAACGTTCATATTGCTTTAGAAGACATTCATGAGGGTTTCGAAGACGTTCTAGAGGCTTTCAAAGACGTTTAGAGATCTTCGACGACATTCATAATATGATCTTCGGCGACATCCATAAACCGAAGACTTTCATGATGTTTGAGTTTCGCTGGAACTGTTTGCGTTTGTTTGGGATTTTCACAGTTTTGGTGAAATGTGATTGGGTGCGCTTGAAAATGTCTCAAGCGTCTTCGAACCCCTCATGAATGTCTTCAAAAGCAATATGAACGTTTTCGAAAGTTTCTTGAACGAACATCTTCAATCGTCTCATGAACGTCGTAGAAAATCTCTTGAAACTCTTCGAACCCCTCATGCATGTCTTCAAACGCCTTTTGAATATTTTCGAACATCTCTGGTATGTCTTCAAACGTCTTATATGTGTCTTCGGACAAACCCCTCGTGAATGTCTTTGAAAGTCTCTCAAGCGTCTTCGAACCCCTCATGAATGTCTTCAAACGTATTATGAATGTCGTCGAAAGTCTCTTGAACGTTTTTGAAAGTCTCTGAAAATCTTCAAACGCCTCGTGAATGTCTTTGAAAGTCTCTAACACATCGTCGAACCCCTCATCAATGTCTTCAAAAGCAATATGAACATATTCGAAAATTTCTTGAACGTCTTCGAAACCCTCGTGAATGTCTCTGAAAATCTGCAAACGCCTCGTGAATGTCTTTGAAAGTCTCTAACACGTCGTCGAACCCCTCATCGATGTCTTCAAAAGCAATATGAACATATTCGAAAATTTCTTGAACGTCTTCGAAACCCTCGTGAATGTCTTTGAAAGTCTCTCAAGCGTCTTCGAACCCCTCATGAATGTCTTCAAACGTATTATGGATGTCGTCGAAAGTTTCTAGATCGCATTCGAAAGTCTCTTGAACGCCTTCAAACCCTTCGTGAATGCCTTTGAAAGTCTCTAAAACATAGTCGAACCTCTCATGAATGTATTCAAATGTATTATGAATGTCGTTGAAAGTCTCTTGAACGTCTTCGAATGCCTCTAGAACGTCTTCAAACCCCTCGTGAATGTCTTTGAAAGTCTGTAAAACGTCGTCGAACCCCTCATGAATCTCTTCAAACGTATTATGAATGTCGTCAAAAGTCTCTTGAACGAATTCGAAAATTTCTTGAACGTCTTCAAACCCTTCGTGAATGTCTTTGAAAGTCTCTAAAACGTCGTCGAACCCCTCATGAATGTCTTCAAACGTGTTATGAATGTCGTCGAAAGTCTCTTGAACGAATTCGAAAGTTTCTTGAACGTCTTCAAACCCCTCGTGAATGTCTTTGAAAATCTTTTAAACGCCTTCGAACCCCTCATCGATGTCTTCACACATATTATGAATTTCGTCACAGATATCTTGAACGTCTTCGAACCTCTCATGAATGTCTTCAAACGTCTTATGAACGTTTTCGAAAGTCTCTTGAACGTCTCACAAACACCTTCAAACGTCTCATCAACATAATCGAAAGTCGTTTGAAACTCTTTGAAGCCCTCATGCATGTCTTCATCGTGTTATGAATGCTTTCGAACGTCTCTTGAATATCTTCGAACGTCTCTGGAACGTTTCACGAACGACTATCGAAAATCTTCGAATGCCTCGCACACTTCCAACAATCGGCTCACGAACATCTGCCGAACGTACACCGATGAATGTCTTCGATCATCATTGGGCGATTATATTAATTTATTTTCAATCAAATTCCATACAAAAAATTGAGTTTCACATTCGAAAGTAATATTGTATGCAGATGCACAATTCGATGTCAGATGATGCTGACATAACTAAGTATGGGGTGAGGAGAGTAAAAAGTACATAATTTTACATTTCTTTTATTTGCATGAATCTTTATGATTCAGCCACCAATTAAAGATTTTAAATACGTTTTGTAAGGCACAATTGTTTGTATGCTTTTCACATCGTAGAGTAGAACTTCCATCTAATTTTCTTGAGATATCCATATCATCAAAGTCTATATTCAACGGCTCAATGAATAGCTCATTTTTCATATTCAGTATATTAGCTAGCCATTTTCGTTTTTCATGACCCTTAACATATACGATAGGATACATGTCGTCTTCCGTTGAACCTTCAACTGCAGCTGTTATTAAACCTTCAGTCACGCTGTTTGGAACGTTTCCATAGGACCACTTTAGACCATGACGATTGCGAATCAACCATGATGCTTCGTATCTCTCAGATTTTGCTGATCTATACAATTTTATGGATAATGTCGGTCAATGGACAATATTCAACACCGCGATCATATAAGATTAAAACATTATGCAGTTGGATTCGGTGGTGAATTTTATTTGCATTCGAACTCTATTCAAACATCTACGGCAGCATTTTTAACAGGCTCGTTCCGATGCGTTCAATCATTATCCGCGAGAGGGCCGTTACATTAAGACTTGACGATGGTTAGTAAAGAACGATCACTATTGCAGTCGTAATGGTATCTACGAAATCGAGAGTACATATTGAACAAAATGGCGAAACTTTTTTTCAAGTCGAAATGCGAGTCCTTCTGAGAAATGAATGCTGAATTGAGATAAAGTTTAGCACTTGTGAGTTTGCAGTCGGTCATTAATATAATGTCCTTTGCCATAGATTATCTTTTTTACTAGTCTGTGCCGCACCAATTACATATATTGGTTTCTCTAGTTGGGGGGGCAGCTTTTACGGTCCATGAATGCTCCGTTGTGCTTTGAAGCGGTGGACATTCGTATAGATCCCAAGAGTGAAAACTCATATTCAAGTATCGCCCACTTTCCAATGTTCAAAGTAATGATAATTTATTGATCTCATCTAATATTGTGTGGGGCATACGCCGTTGTATCTTGAGTAATTCAACTTCTACCTCTATTGGTTGATGATGACTGAATGCACAATTATTGCCATAGCGTGAACGTATTGGAATTAAGTCATGATGAGCAGTAATTTTCGTAGAAAATGTGATTTATGCACAGCACTAGTTTTTCCAGTTCTACCACAAACCATGATATGGAATCAGCGCTGTGATGTGATTGATACTATGATAGCGATTCGTCATATGAAAAGCACATGTGGTTATTAATACTAAATACTTCATGATATTTATACATATCCTCTGCTACGTTCTTCTCATCAATCTTTGCACACTCTCATCTTCTCCCGATGATTAGTCAAAAACACTCCAAATAGGCATTTTCAATGAATGGATGTCGTGCTTTCCGACTGGAGTTGATGATTTGGTGCCACTTATTGGTATTATTTGTTAGTCGGATGGGGCAGTGCTTTAGTGCTCCACAATCGATCTCATGTGATTGCAGTTATTCCTTTGATCTAAAGTAATGCAGACACCTGCGAAATAATGGATTGTTGTTTAATTCGTTTAGCGCATATAACGATATAGTAATTATGTTAACTTCACACACTGATGGCATATATATATTTTTAGTGGTTGCCTCTGTTCTGCGCTCACGAGGCTTGACAGGTTCTTTATCTATGTAATATGTCATACATTGTTATCTTCGGTATCTTGTATGTATAGCAAATTGATATGATTTTCTTCTTCTTATGTTGAGCCACACGTATCGGAGCAATGTCTTCTTCGGTGGTACACACATTAATGGATAAATTGTTTTGAAGCACCATTTTTTTTTTTAATTTGCCCTATAGTTATGGGGAATCCAATATTCGATATATTCAATACTATTGAATAATGCATGTAAGAAGATCCGTGGTCACTGTTTCGTTCAGCTGGGTATAAAGCTGTGACTGTCACCCATGCGAAACGTGTATTATCTCTTGATTGCACATTAATCGTAGCCCTCATAATTATTATTTCCCGTGGCAATGAGATATAACATTCAACGCGTATTGATTTGTACTTATTCACATTTATTGTAGATTACGTATTGTTCGCAAAGCTTCCACATTGTTGAAATTCATCGAGCAGGGGTTAGAGTATAGACCATCACTCGTTCAAGTCGAGTTCTCGCCACATTAACCCATCACCGCTGTGTCCTGCACCGATGCATATAAAATGCCTGTACATGGAATACTTCAATCCTTCCAGATGCGGTATTTGGCCTATCAATGACTATTGATGTTTAGTTGATAATCGTTGGCGCTTAATTCGGCTTTGCGTCTTCAGTAGTTCGATGGACTCGACGATCTGTATCTCCCACACAGCAAAGTCATCAATCGAACTTAAGAGCGTGGCTGGGTTGTGCAAGATTTCTTCTGATGGTTTATTGTTGTTCTCCATATTAACGAGTTGAAAAGTCTTACCAGAGAGATATGTGAACTCACTGCTTCATTCAAAGTATGGCCACTTTTGAGCGCTCTCGATGATTAAAAATGGTCTCCCATCAAAAAATATTTTTGTCGTTCCCTTCTGGCTCGGAAAATGTCATAGAATCACCTCCACCAGAGTTTTTTTAATATCACGTTGATATCTTGTATCGTGGAAAGCATGAAAAATCAATACATACACAGAACGAGCCGGTCGGGGTTTAACGAGAGCAAAAAATAAAAATAATTTTTTTTTTAATTAAAAAATAAAATAAATAAAAATAAAATGCAAAAAAAATATAAGTTGTAATAAATACCTCGTTTTCGTATATGTGTTTTGGATAACCAAGACATTACTTGAGCGGAATGTTATTTTTTCAAAATGTTCCCTATGCTCGGAGGGTGGCTTCGAACGTCGACGAACAAAAAAAATTGCCTTAAGTATATGGCTGATTCGGTAAGAACTGTATAGCCTCAAGTATCACTTGTATAGGTTTGATGATGCTCTGCGAAGAGTCCTATGATTCGTGACAGGCTGCACTTCATACATACTGGAACACGTGGCATTAGAAAATAAAAACTCCAAGATGCTCTTTATAATACGCCAGTTCAGTCTCCATGAACTAGACGCTGTTCTGTAGAGATCGCGATAGTCAATGATTGGCAAGCCTGGCCAGCTTTCACCTCCACAAGTGCACACTTTTCTGGACAGCAGATGCCTACCCCCACAAGGATAGTTAAAGAAAAAAAACTTTTCTTTTATCCCCTGGCCAGGATGCACCATCTTGCAAGGTTTTTTTTTCTACAAGTGCCAACTGATGTTGAAAACTATTTACACATCCTGTTGGTCATCCCCCACCCCACTATAAGCCTATGAGGATCCAAAAATTGAAATCCGAAGAAGGATCGGAACAGCAGTTTTCGCCATTCCAGTCTTCAAACTGCAAGGTGTCATTGTGGAAGAGTCGGAGAACGGAAAATCAGTTAAGAAAAATGTCGAACCAAATAGAAGTGAGCGATCTCGTCGATGATGAGATGGAGGTTGTTATGAATATCGCCGATGACGACGAAGTGGAAGTTGGGGTAGACGAAGACGTTATTGATATCGCCAATGATGACGATGATGCGGGCATTGAAGTGCTTGCACATGATGACTTGGAACTGGCCGAGATGGACAGTGATACGGAATCATTTGATAGTGGATTGGGTGATGCCTCAGATAAAGGAGTCCATTATGAGCGCGAAATCATAGTGGACCAGCAGCAAATGAATCGGTTGAACCGGGGAATCATGGGCTGTGTGATCTACGAATATCTCACCGAAAATGATCGGGTGAAATTTTGCGTGTTATGCTATTTGATATGCAGGGCGCGGTTGATCAACTAATTCAAAGATGTGGCCACTTCAGCGAACGGTTTAACAACATCCAGGGGATATTTTGTACCAACTGCGGCGGGCCGACCCACCAAGTTTCAATGCGCGACACGTGGCCCACCTGACTGAACTTATACTGGGTCGATGGTTCGTATTATCTTTAGGATGATTCAAAATATGATTATGTTTGACGGGTTAATAAGATGCATAATTTGTTATGTTCCAGCATAACGGATCTGCTGCGGATTTTCAAAATAAAATAATTTTAAGCAATGAAAAACAGACAAACACACCCACACACCAAAGATTTTATGTACAATATATACTATGGAAGGTCATTGTTCAATTTAATTATTAATAAACTATTGTTTTATTGTCATTTAATTCGAAACATTCTTTTTGCCCCCTCCCCCTTCCTTCCACACAAACACACACACACACACACACACACAAACACACACACACACACACACACACACACACACACACACAAAACACTCATCGACGCCGGCTTCCCCCTCCCGCCAGGCGCTTCACGGGCGACATGGCCTCCCCTCCACAGAGGCCCCTCTGTGACGTCACATGCGCCCGACAACCCCTCCCCCCTCCGCCGTACCGCCGCACTAGGCTTCCCCGCGCTGGAGCCCCCACCGCCCCGCTCCCCCTGAGATCAAAAATGCTCCGCTTACATCTATAATGTTGATAGTAAATTATCAGATTTTATGGGTTTTCAAGGACCCGCGACTCTATGATGCCCTCCTCCCCCACAGAGTCGACAGCGGCTTCCCCCTCTCGCCAGCGGGTCCAGCTATCGCCTGGAAGACATCGTCACCAAAAACTAGCCTCCCCACTCTCCAACACCCCTCCCCCCCCTTTCCCTCCACCGGAACCCGGCACTTGGCTGCCGCATGCAGGATCCCCCCTCCCCCCCTCCGCCATGCATTCCCCGGCTTCCCCGCGCTCGACTCCCCCGCCCCGCTCCCCCCTGAGATCCCTGAGTTAGAATCGGCCTAGCTCCTCTACTTCTGAGCTCGTTGGATTCTAATCGGAGACTGATGCGAGGAGAACTCTTTCGTAGTACCAGAAATCAGGGTGGGATTAATTTTTGGAGGAAGACATCTTTGGGAGAGTGAAACTTAGGTGACGTGGTTTTTTTGGATTGGTGGTCCAGGCATAAAACGTGACCTGATTCGTGTGCTCGGCCGGCAGAAGGAAGCGAGAACGAGTTGTCGCTGTATTATTGGGTAAGGGCGCATATAATCGAGATCAGCGCTGCATTTCCAGAAACACAGCGCAGCTTTTCTTATTGAGTATATAGGGAAACCGAGAGGAGACAAATAGAGCCTTGTTCGTGACGGAATGCGTCACGCGAGAGAGAAGGAGCCAGTTGTCCAGCCTGGGAAAGCGCGTGGCTTAGGGCATCTAATTTTATTACTGCAAGGGTCGGAGCCCCTTCTTTTGGAAGAATATATTCTTTTTGTGCATGCAGAGGATGAGGCCGATACGTTCGTTCGGGTCTCATGCCGTGAAGTCGCGTAGTTTCAAATTTTTACGACCAAGATTTTCGGCTGGGTTATGCGATACTCTCTTTGTGTATGGTCGCAATGTGTTGGTCAGTCTTGGAATCTTGGACTCTCTGTTTCAATAATTTTTTATATAAGGAGAAATATGGAGTGTGTAGTCTGGTTTGGCTTAGGAATATGTATCGAGATCTCTCTTTCCATCTTTAGCAGAGTTTCTCTGAAACGTATCGCAAACTATTTCGCGGGGATGCAATTACGCAAGGACATGACAACGTAATGTTGCCGATCTCGCGGACATCATCTGACTTTCCCAGCATAGGCTGTCAAAACCTCTTTGTCTGTGACTACAATCGTGACTGCAATCGTGACTACAATCATCGATGCATCCCCTTCAGCATTCTCAAATGGACCGCAGTATTTACATCGGGTCGATCCACTATATTCGCTACTATTTATCGGCGTCTAAAAGTGTCATTTTCACTGACTTCCCTTCCAGTTTTGATGGTGTCAAACCTCGAACTTGCTCACGACTTTGATTCGGTGATACAGCTCGTTCGTAAGATCTCTAAATTCAACGTAAACAACTTTGATAACGCGCCCCAATTAGTTTACCTAGAGCTATCGACACTAAACTCTGCTACACTGTAACCGCTTAAAAATCTGTAAGTCGATGTCAATCTCGCTTGAATTTAGTCTATGTCCACCGCCCTTAAAAATAAATACAGTCACCACAAGTTAACGCTTGAAGTTAACGCTAACAAGTCTAGTTTTAGTTCTTAAGTCTCTCATGTTATTAATCTGTATGTCTATTATGTTCCTCACCGCTATATCTTTTGTACTCTTTGTTTTGTAATCTTTTATTATTGTTATCTTTTTGTAATCTTTCTATCTATTCACACCTAGCCCCATTGTTCACTAGGGCTAAATAAACTATTCAATCGATCAATCTATCCATCCATCCATCCATCCATCCATCCACCCCTCTCCCTCTCCCTCCCTCTCTCCCCTGTACAAGTTAAAACAGAGGAATCAACAATAAAATTGTTTCCAGATGATACAATGATATTTGTAACAGGAGATACTGCGGCTGAGATAGAAATAAAATTGCAAGCAGCGTTGAACAAACTGGCGGAGTGGTTGAATGAAAATAAGTTAAAAATGAATGTGAATAAAACAAAATATATGGTGATAAGAAGCATTAGGAAGGACTTGAGCAGGGAAATAAGAGTACGTACTAAAGGGGGGTACGAGCTTGAAGGAGTTACAGCAATGAAATACTTAGGAGTCATGATAGATGACCAACTGCAATTCAAAGAACACTGATTATGTACTAAAAAAAGTTGGAAAGAAAACAAGTTTTCTCAATCGAATAGGAAATCACATATCGGCATATACACGGTGTCTTGTATATAAAACAATCATAGCACCTCATTTTGAGTATTGCGCAACTATAATGATAAACATGGGAAAAACAGAAATAGAAAAACTACAGAAAGTACAGAATAGAGCGATGCGAACAAAATTACAGATAAATCGATACACAAGAATTATAGATATACTAGAGGCACTAAGCTTTATGTCCATAAAGGAAAGGCTGGAGTTCAATGTAAGTGTTTTCATGTATAAGTTGGTGAACAACACGATGCCAGAAGAGCTGAGTAATAGATTAGAATTAGTAGGGGAGAATAGAGATATGACGATACGACAAGCACAAAACATACAGATAAATATAAGGAAAACAACAAATGCGCAAAAGAGCATAATGTATGCAGGGGCAGAAGTGTATAATAGATTACCGGCGGAAGTGAAATGTTCCAAAGATCTTATTGGTTTTAGAAAACGTGTAAGAGAGCATATAGTGGGAAAAAGATAGAGTACAATATGTACATATGGGGGTATTTAAGGCAAAATGAGAAATTGTTCTTATACACTAAGCGCAACAATTAAGGGATCACTATTTTTTGACGAAAAATAGCCCTTTTTCAAACCGCTGTAACTCGGTGAAAAATGGTCGGAGAAAAAATGAAAAAAAGCATTTTGTAGTGTAAACCTTCGACCTTCGATTTTTAAATAAAGAAATTCGTTGTTAAACAAAACAAAACATAAAATCAAAAAATTTGCTCGAGTTTGACAAGGTACACGGGGAACAGAAATTTTTTTTTCGAAAATCTGTTTCAACCATTCGAAAGCTTATATCTTTCCCAACAATTTGATTTTTTTTTTCAATTTCTGTGCGATTTTTTTTAGCCAAGTTATCGCAGCTTTACGAAAAAATGCATTCTTCAACTTTGACCGGTCATAACTCTGCTCCAAATCATCGCACAGCATCCAAACCGGCATTGTTGGAAAGATTGGATTTCCCCCTACAAAACTGTTTATTTTTCGTATTTTTCAGAAGCCGTTTTCAACATTGTAAAACTGATTGTTTAAAAGTGTGTAAAATGCCCATTTTTACACTTTTTTGTTTATCATGTTATAACATTACAACAAATGCAGAGGCACCAAAGGTTTTTGCGTTTTTTTTTAGTTAAGGGTATGTAGAAACCCCTTTAAAAACTTTTAAAAAGTAAAAAAAGAACGCCAAGTAACAAAATACCCCCGAAAACATTATTGCTTGATTGATCATATACAAAATTCTGATTTCTCTTGAAATATTTTTTAATTTTATTTAACGAATCCTTTTATTATATTTTTTCAATTAAAATGTACAAAAAAAGTGAAATAACTTTTTATAAAGTAGCCAAGCAAGTTTACTAAAAACGTAAACAAAATTGTTAAACCTTAGAACGAATGTTTTCCTAAATATTTTATTTTTATTTTAAAAATCACATTACTATTATAACAAAAAATTGGTATTACCATTATATAAAAATACAACGTATTTACCACATAAGTACACTGGAAATGCTGTGCAACGACTTGGCGTGCATGGTTAAGAGAAATAGCTCGGGAAGATACACAATATATATATAATCTGTAACAACGCATCAACTGCCAGTGTTATTAACAATGCGATTTCCTGCACCTTGCGCTAGTGTGATTCGAACAAGATAACATTGATATATAGTGTTATCGGTGTATATATCGGTCCACACAATTCACGTGACCGTGTCAGAGCTACGTTATATCCACTATTGACGAATATTCGACTGTACTCGGAAAAACCATCGAATATAGCGCAATGAGTATCAGGAGAGATACTCAGATATTTCGTTTTTCACCAGCAAGACGACGGCACCGTAATTCGAATTTTAAAATTGCCGATGCTGTGGCTTAGAGACGGATACAATACACAAACAGACGAATCAATACATAAAAGTATATACGAAATATATTTCATGTGATGTATAAAGTTGTCTGATAGAGGAGAAAGAATATACTTTAAATATCGTATTAAATTATGCATAAAAAAAAGATTTAACGTATCGTGTCGTCTAGGGGAACATCACTGATTTCATCCATACTTTGCGGGATCACGAAATTTGATTTCCAGTTGCATAACAAATTGCAGCAGTCTATGTTTTTCCAACCTGAGAGTTAAGTAGTCGGAAAGACGAAATCCTTCGCCGAGCTATTTTTCTTAACCATGCACGCCAAGTCGTTGCACAGCATTTCCAGTGTACTTATGTGGTAAATACGTTGTATTTTTATATAATGGTAATACCAATTTTTTGTTATAATAGTAATGTGATTTTTAAAATAAAAATAAAATATTTAGGAAAACATTCGTTCTAAGGTTTAACAATTTTGTTTACGTTTTTAGTAAACTTGCTTGGCTACTTTATAAAAAGTTATTTCACTTTTTTTGTACATTTTAATTGAAAAAATATAATAAAAGGATTCGTTAAATAAAATTAAAAAATATTTCAAGAGAAATCAGAATTTTGTATATGATCAAACAAGCAATAATGTTTTCGGGGGTATTTTGTTACTTGGCGTTCTTTTTTTACTTTTTAAAAGTTTTTAAAGGGGATTTCATATCTTTTTGAAAGGGGAAAAATCTTTTTTTCGTTCTGCGCCAGTTCAAAGAGGAGTGAATTCAAATATCTTTTCATTACTTGGTATTATTTTTTTTCACTTTTTCAAAGATTCTAAAAGGGTAAGATTTAAACAGATAGTTAAAAAAACAGGACACGTCGTTTCTTAAAACTTGTATATTACCACATGCTATAAATATTTTTTTTTTAAGTCTTCAGTCCCTTCCACTATTAAATCGACATATTTGCAGGGTGATTTACAAACGCCTATTAGTAAAATATTTATTCGTAGTTCGCTTATTTGTATTCACATGCATGCATACAAATACAATTGTATTTACAAATATTCTGAACGTGTACAAATAAATTCACAGAAAAAAATTGGGAATACAGTAGAACCTCGATTATCCGAACCTCGATTATCCGAACTCTCAATTATCCGAACGATGGCTTAGTTTATCCGAACGCTCAATTATCCGAACGTTGGCGCGAAAGACACATTGTTGCTCGCTGCCACTGCCGTGAGCAACAATGAGCAACCCAACGCAACTTCTTCTCAAACGGCTGCGAGACTTAGCCGCTCAAAAACGCGTTACGGCCGTTCGTTAATTAAAAATGGACGATTTTATAAAAAAAAATATTAAAAGAGGCATTCGACTTTTTTCAGGTGTTTAATATATACAGTAGAACCTCGATTATCCGAACCTCGATTATACGAACCCTCAATTATCCGAACGATAGCTTAGTTTATCCGAACGCTCAATTATCCGAACGTTGGCGCGAAAGATACATTGTTGCTCGCTGCCACTGCCGTGAGCAACAATGAGCAACCCAACGCAACTTCTCCTTCTCAAACGGCTGCGAGACTTAGCCGCTCAAAAACGCGTTACGGCCGTTCATCAATAAAAAATGGACGATTTTATAAAAAATATATTAAAAAAGGCATTCGACTTTTTTCAGCTGTTTAATATATATATATATATATATATATATATATATATATATATATATATATATATATATATATATATATATATATATATATATATATATATATATATATATTAACACCTGATATATGTATGTACATAAAAACAGTACATACATATATATTAAAATTTGACATGTACTGTACTGTTTTTATGTAAAAGGTTGTTGTTTATGATCTCGTCCCAAATAACCCACGTTTCGATTATCCGAACTTTTGATTATCCGAACTAGTCTCGGTCCCAATTGGTTCGGATAATCGAGGTTCTACTGTATTCACAAAAAATGTGAATACTTACAAGAAATCCTGTGAATTAAAAAAAATTCAAATCAATATCTATGAATGCAAATGTATTCACAAAAAATTGTAAATACAAAAAAATTCACAAAATAAGTTGAGAATTTTTTCGTATTTAAGACAAATTAAAATCAAATTCACAATGATTAGATTAAAATTTACACCAAACGTGAGTTCTTACGTATTTTGAGAGAAAACATTGCGTCGAAGCGAAGAAATGTTTGCAAAAAAAGTGAGTTCCAAATATTACATCATAAATATGAAAAAATTCACAAAATGAGTTGTGAATTTCCTCAAGTTGAAGAAAATTAAAATCGAATTCACGACAATTATATTAAAAATTACGCCACAAGTGAGTTCTTATGTATTTTGAGAGAAACCATTGTGTTGAGGCAAAGGAATTTTCGCACAAAAAGTTTTGAGCAAAAATTTCTTTGCCTCGAGGCAATGTTTTCCCTCAAAATGCGTACGAACTCACTAATGGCGTAAATTTTAATGTAATTATTGTGAATTTGATTTTAATTTGTCTTAAATATGAAAAAAATTCACAACTTATTTTGTGAATTTTTTTGTATTTACAATTTTTTATGAATACATTTGCATTCACAGATTTTGATGTGTATTTTTTTTAATTCACAGGATTTTTTGTGAATATTCACAATTTTTTCTGTGAATCTATTTGTATGTTCAGAATATTTGTGAATACAATTGTATTTGTATGCATGCATGTGAATACAAAAAGTGAAGTATGAATACATTTGTATTTATATTCACATGAAAATCACGATGTGAATAAATTCATATTCGTATTTATAAATAGAATTACGCCCAAGTCTGTACCTCTTAATGTTTTATTTTTTGATATACCGTCTCCATGTTTCATGAATTGCGCTTTGTTTGTTGCAGCAGGAGAAAACTTTTAATTAAAAAAACTAGAGATCAATAAAAATATTTTACGAAAATCCAACTTCGTTGCGTTATTTTATTTGCGTGTTCAGCGAGTGGAATGCAAATCGATTTGTTCATTGTAAACAAAAACCGGATGCACTTGGATAACGCGTCACATTTACCCTGCTGGAGGCTGCTCAAGAATACACGTCTTTCCTTATATCGTTAAGAAGCTTCGGGTCAAATGATCAAATGTTACCATTTGTTCAAATTTATATAGTGGATTCGTTACATATAATGAATGCACCCTTCAAATTTTAATATTTGATTTTAATAATTTTGAATTGAATTTTTAATTTCATAATTTAATTTTAAATTTGAATTCAACAAACAGTTTTTACATAAGAAGATGCCTAGACTCATGCCGATCGGCAGTTTTACACACGGAATAGTGTAAAAAATGTTAAGGATGTTATGAAAAAATGTCAAATCATTCAGTATATTACCAAAATTGTCACCCAAAAATTAAATGATCCGTCTACGGCATTTATTAAATATTGACTTTTATGTAAATGAAGACGTCAGTTTTTCTGACGTCTTCATTTCTCACACATGTCTCAATGCCAATGGTCACCGTGGCCGGGCCATACTTTCAATAAAGCTCATTTTCAAAGAGAACTCATCTTTTTTTTTCTTTCTTCTAGACAATTGACATTTATCGTTCAAAATGAATTCGGTTGAATAAAGGAATGTAAACACCGTATAAAAATAATAGACGAAAATCAGTTATTTGTTAAATATTTGGGTTCGTGAAAGAAATACCTTAAAGTGCAGAACCATATATTTTCGAAACGCGGTTTTTCTTTTTTTTTTTTCATTTAACACAGTCAGATTGGTACGGAAAATTTGTATATAAAAAAAACTTTTCTTTTAAACAAGCTTTTATTTAATGTACTAAAAAGTGTAAAATATTTTTTTTTACCCAGTCAAAAAAAAGGTTTCGTTGACAATCATCTGTTAAGAGTCTTTTTTTCTTTTTTGGTTGGGACAATTTGTTCTTGGATACAACCCACGAACTCCTTTTATTTTATAATACTGGCACACTGCAAAACTTAAGCGTCAAGACTCGCTCGACGGTAACACACACAAAACGGAGTAGATAGTTCATGCTAGTAGAATAATTTACAGATATATATATATATGTATGTCTATATAACGGAATGTCTAGGTAATTATATTAACACCGGCGCATGCCCGGTTGCATTAACTGAGCCTCGATTAATGTTCTCTACTAATGGCCGCACACGCGCACTCTCGTCCTCGCTCGCACGCGTCATTAATGGCGGCTCCGAGCTCTCGGCCACGTCGCGCCACGCGGACCCCGACGCGCCGCCATCTTGCGCACCCGCGAGCGCGCGTCCCGGTACGGACCTTCTTTCGGGATCTGATCGCGCTCTTCCACGGCCAACACTCGGCGTGCGTTCGACGCCCATTTTGTCTAATGTTTGACGCACAAATGTTTCAAACTCACTTACGTCCACCATTCGCCACTCGCACGTTTTCTCGCAGCACCACGGCACGCTGTCCTTATCCCACTTCTGAAATGTTAAGAGTCTTTTTTTCTTTTTTGGTTGGGACAATTTGTTCTTGGATACAACCCACGAACTCCTTTTATTTTATAATACTGGCACACTGCAAAACTTAAGCGTCAAGACTCGCTCGACGGTAACACACGCAAAATTCCCCGAGACACCCGCAGGGAAACGGCCTGGTCGAAAGGTGCAACGCGACGATCCTGCCGGCATTACGCGCCAGCCTGGACGCCGACGATGGCCGCACGTGGGACCGAAACTTGCCGAGGCTCCAAGGGAACCTCAACGAGATGCGCAACGCGAGCACGGGAGAGAGCCCGTTTGAAATGCTGTTGGGATACCTGCCCCAACGCCACGAGGGTCCGTTGCGTCAGGCGACACGCCGGGACGAGGGGTACGCGGGGCCGTCAGCACGGAGAGAAGAGGCGCGGCGGCGTCTCCTGGAAGCGCAACTCCGGATGAAGCGGCGATACGATGACGGACGACGGCGGCAAGTCGAATACCATGAGGGCGACGTCGTCTACATGAGAGCAGCTAATATTGCCTCGGGCGAATCCACGAAGCTCCAGCCACGTTATCGGGGGCCACTGGTAGTCACCGAGAAGCTCCCGGCCGATACGTACAGGGTGTGCGATCTGAGTAACGATCACGCGGGGCGACGGTACGAGGCCACAGCGCATGTGAGCCAACTGAAGCTGTGGACGCCCGAGAAAGCGGAGCACGACAACAGCGAGGCGGAAGGAACGGAACCCAGCTCCGAGGACGAAATCCCGGAGGCGAACGAGGGGATAGAGGAACACGAACGGGTTCCAGGCAACGCGGAGCCGAGGGGTGGCGATGTAGCTGAAAACAGCCACGTCACGGAAAGGAAGCAGCGGCAACGGCGTCAACCAGCATGGTTGACCGATTATACCCAATCCTAGTGAGGGTTATAAAGAAGCCGGGGACCTGCGGGTTCCTCGACGGGAATCGCTCGAGGACGAGCGACAGGAGGATGGCCGAATGTTAAGATCAACGACATTCAAACGGTCCCGCCGGAAATGGATCAGGGCGCTGACGGGCACTTGGGGAGAGAGAAACCACGCGAGTGGCAACCGGGGGGCGCGCGGGTGCTTGGGCGAGCACGACGCGGTCTACGCAGGGAGTTGAGATCGGAGCGTCGCGCGACGCGGAGGAAAAAGAGAGAGAGAACGGAGTGCCCACCACGCGGTCGGCTGGGACTTCCGAAATTATACCGAAGTAGAGAACATTAATCGAGGCTCAGTTAATGCAACCAGGCATGCGCCGGCGTTAATATAATTACCTAGACATTCCGTTATATAGACATACATATATATATATATATATATATATCTGTAAATTATTCTACTAGCATGAACTATCTACTCCGTTTTGTGTGTGTTACCGTCGAGCGAGTCTTGACGCTTAAGTTTTGCAGTGTGCCAGTATTATAAAATAAAAGGAGTTCGTGGGTTGTATCCAAGAACAAATTGTCCCAACCAAAAAAGAAAAAAAGACTCTTAACACATCTTATTTTAAATTTACATAATACCCGATAATCATGTAACACATAAAATGTGCAGCTTCAATCACACTTTCATGTTAACATTAAAAAGCGCACAATCATTCACAATCTGGCCTTCCTTGGCCAGATGGCACAATAGTCCTGAGGCTTTTTCATTTTATGAAAAATGCTAAAATTCATGTTTTAATCATTTTTATGTTATGTCAAGCTGGAAAAATGTCAAAAGGTTTCGTTGTCGCTCTCCGTATCAGAAAAGGGTTTCATGCCCAAATGTTGCTCGATTCGAGGCATTGAGCGACATGGAGTATCTGAAGTTTGGCTTTCCATAGTATTTGACACATTGAGCGCACTTGGGACGATAAACTTCAAGGCGTTGAACGACATAACCAAGGAAAGTCTTCGATGCAGGTGTGGCACTCGAAGATTTCTCGGAGATGGCAGACTATCATCGTTCCATGTAGACGTAGATTGTGCAGCCCCAACAATGAAATATGGTGATCACCACAGTATGAAAAGAAAGGCGAGGCATATGAAAGCGCTGTCAGGCTTGAGTCTGTAAGATCGAGCCAAACATTAGGTGTTGTCCTAGAACACGATTACGCGACAATCACAGGTTCGCACCAATTTTATTCGTATGAACCCGTGATCAAATATACAGGTGTCGATTGCATCGCATGTATGTTAATTAGGCCGCCTATTCGATACCTGTATGTTTGATCACGGGTTCGTATGAACAAAATTCGCAAGAACTTGGAATGGTCGTGTAATGGCGTTCTATTTTACATGTTCTATTGGACGCCGTAGGGGATCTAGGTTTATATATCGTGTTGCACAAAGCCTTTATTTCTCATGAGAGATTTTTCTGCGATGAATAATATTTCAGGCAAAATAATTGTCAAGCTCTGCGTCAATATAAATTCTACAGAGCCGAATGCATTTTCTACAAAAAAAAACTTCATCGTCTATGACAAGATTCTGTTCAGAAAATGTTGAACATATGTTCATAAAATGTTAATGGAACGAGGTTATGAACACACAAATTGGTAATGACATATAGAAGCTAGGTTATGCTCTCCGGGCACACAAAAGCTACACATGCACGTCTGTCTGCGAATTTTTTTATGATTTTATATAAGCAAGTGAAAGAAATGAGCACATTCTTGAATTTTTAACTTACTCTATCTATTTGCGTATCGTCCTCGCTGTTTCTCCGACGGTTTCCGCGCGAGCGCCACGGCTAATATACGCATGTTAGGATCAAGTAAATAATCCACACCTAAATTTGAACGACGTGAACCTTTGTTAAATAAATTTTTGGCTCTAAGAAGAGCCGTTTGTTTTCTTTTTTCACATCCACGCTCGACTAACCGTGTTTGGTTACTCGAGCTGTCAAAGCGACTGTATTAGAATACATATATATATATATATATATATATATATATATATATTGCAAGCAGGGTGTACTTCGAGTCGTGCCGTTCGAGAGAGCGGTGGCGTTGCTGTGCCTGTTGCGCTAAAGTGTTAATCAATTCACAGAACGGCGTATGTGTTATGTTTACGATATGAGCCAACGACTTTATTTCATTCAATGAAAGACAATGGACGAGTGTGGAAGAATTTTTGGGGTAAAAAGTCGACCGAAAATTCGGCCGTAAATTATGAGATCCCGAGATTGAGTGGACAAATCGAAAAATAGCCCGAACAAAATCGATAGGAAAAAATCACATTACATTGGTAAACTGTCATTAGATTTTCGATTTGTTGCCGCGTTTTCGCGTAATATCGGAACAAAGTTAAAACGTCGTCTGCTAGAGCCCATCTTACTGTATAAAGAGTCGCGGCGTGTCGTCAGTCGGTCAGTGGCGTCGAGATCGGTGGCATCGATCAGTGGCGTCTAATTTTTTTTTTTTTTTACTTGGCGTCAAGACGCTGCCGCGTCTCTTGATACTCCACCAAATAGCAGATCACTGTCTTTATTCTTTATTCGGGTTGCAACCCCGTTCTTTTGGAGAAAATCGAGATCCGTCAATTTTCACGAAACTCGAGGTTTCTCAGGTATCAGCGCGGGGTGAAATTTCTCGAAAAAAAAAATCAGAAAATTACGAAATTTGGTATTCAAGGGTTTTCGAGGTTGCTGATTGCGAATCTGGGATAAGAATGGAAAAATTCAAAATGGCGGATCCAAAATGGCGGATCAAATGCAAAAATTCTTGCAATCGGGCGGAACTCGATGTTTGGGGGTTTTCGAGGTCATTCATTAGGGATCTGTAGTTTAAATTGAGGATCCAAATTCGAATTGAATCAAACTTTGCATTTCGGTTCGCCATATTGGACCCGTCGTTTTTTTCTTCGACCTGAGATTCGTAATTAACGATCCCTCAAAACCCGCAGATTACCGAGTTCCATGCGATTCAGATCCATCAGAAAAATTGTAAAAGTACCGCCGGCATTCGCGTTATCCAAAGCGTACCACGAGGAGGTTGCACCGTCGGATTTACGCTTCGGTGGGGGGGGGGGGGGGGGGGGCATTGGAGAGATAAGAACTCTGATCCGGTAAGTTCGAAGTGAGTTTTTATCTCTGAAGTAAGTTCTTATCTCTGCAATGTCTTTTTAGGGATGGGGAGAAGAGAATATGCACTCATAACATTAAAAAATAAGGAATACAGAGATCAGGACCCCGCGGTTCGTCAATTCCGCAGCATTTAATGACTCCAAACCCTCTCTGTAGGACGGAGAAATATTGCAGAGATCAGGACCCCGCGGTTCGTCAATTCCGCAGCATTTAATGACTCCAAACCCTCTCTGCAATAGGGGGTGAAAAGTGAGGGAGGTAGGACCGCACTAGTAGCGTATGTTGCCACCTCGGTTGCGGATCACTGCCAACAATCGATCACGCATATTTATGCACCTTCGGATTGCTGCCTGTAGAATTCGGCGCCAAGTACGAATGAGCGCACGACTTAACTCATTCGTATTGTCGACATTTGGATAATTCCGCCGCAAAGAGCGCCCAACCATATCCCAAACATGCTCTATTGGGTTCAAGTCGGGGCTGTTCGCCGGATGGTTGAGAGTAACAATCCGATTCTGCTCCCTAAATGCACGTGTAAATGCCGCTGTGTGACAACGTGCATTATCTTGCATTAGTCGGAAGCGACCTCCGATCCGTTGCCGAAATGGCACAACATATGGTCTCACGACCTCGTCAACGTATCGTCTTGAATTTAATCCCGGTGCTGGTATGATAACCAACTCAGTTCCCGTATAACGAGTGATCCCCGCCCATACCATTATGGAACCACCGTTAAACATTCGAACAGAGCGCGAACATTGTGGGGCAAAACGTTTACCACTTCGACGCCAAACTCGTATCCGACCATCATTGCCATAGAGCGTGAATCTCGACTCGTCGGTAAATAACACCCGACCCCATTGACTCGAATTCCAATGTACGTGAGCACGAGCGTAATTCAGTCGAGCCCGTTGATGGTCGCGAGTTAAAAATGGAACGCGATTTGTCCGGTAGGAACGTACGCCAGATTCACGCAAACGATTCCTCACCGTCGATCGTGAGATGGGCCTTTGAACTACTTAACTCACGATTTGCGGTGTTGTTATGAAATGATTGTGGCGTGTACTCTGTACAATCCACCAATCTTCGCGCGCACTCGTTACTCGCCTCCGTCCTTGCCCCCGTCGTCGCCGATATCGGCCAGTTTGCCGATGTCGAGTACTTACACGGCTGATAACGGACTGGCTCACTCCCATAGATTGAGCGACTGCACGCTGGGATTGGCCTTGCCCAAAAAGAGTTAAAACTCTACTGACCTCAACTTCCGAAAACTGTCTTCGCACCATGATAAAAATTCAGCCATCCGCGGAACAAACACAAAATTGAGAATAATTGTAAGGTTTGTTACGCAGAAGACTGGAAAGAATGAGTGGAGAAAAAATCAAAACGAACAAATATTGTGTGAAACGCACGCAAATGAAGTAGCTGACAAAACAAAAATATTGTAGGTACCTTTGCAATAACGTATGTGTACGTCTGTTGTACGACCTCTGCTTTCTTCACACTTTAAGACTAGTAGTTGTCAATCAATGTTTGTGTCAATGAGAGTGACGAGACAAATTTCATAGTTATTCCCCAAAGTACGGGGAAAAAACTCAAGTTCAAAATAAAAAACAAAATTAACAGATCACATATGGCGAACCGAAATGCAGAAATTAAATGAAATCGCATGGAACTCGGTAATCTGCGGGTTTTTAGGGATTGTTAATTACGAATCTCAGGTCAGGAAATAGAAAAAAACGACGGTTCCAATATGGCGAACCGAAATGCAAAGTTTGATTCAATTCGAATTTGCGATCCTCAATATAAACCTCAGATCCGTAATGAATGACCTCGAAAACCCCCAAACATCGAGTTTCGCCCGATTGCAAGAATTTCTGCATTTGATAGGCCATTTTGGATCCGCCAATTTGAATTTTTCCATTTTTTATCCCAGATTCGCAATCAGCAACCTCGAAAACCCTTGAATACCAAATTTCGTAATTTTCTGATTTTTTTTTCGCGAAATTTCACCCCGCGCTGATACCTGAGAAACCTCGATTTTCGTGAAAATTGACGGATCTCGATTTTCTCCAAAAGAACGGGGTTGCAACCCGAATAAAGAATAAAGGCAGCGATCTGCTATTTGGTGGAGTATTTCTACATACCCTGAACTAAAAAAAAACGCAAAAACCTTTGGTGCCTCTGGATTTGTTGTAATGTTATAACATGATAAACAAAAAAGTGTAAAAATGGGCATTTTACACAGTTTTAAACAATCAGTTTTACAATGTTGAAAACGGCTTCTGAAAAATACGAATAATAAACAGTTTTGTAGGGGGAAATCCAAGCTTTCCAACGATGCCGGTTTGGATGCCGTGCGATGATTTGGACCAGAGTTATGACCGGTCAAAGTTGAAAAATGCATTTTGTCGTAAAGCTGCGATAACTTGGCTAAAAAAATCGCACAGAAATTGAAAAAAAACCCAATTGTTGGGAAAGATACAAGCTTTCGAATGGTCAAAACAGATTTTCGAAAAAGAAATTTCTGTTCCCCGTGTACCTTGTCAAACTCGAGCAAATTTTTTGATTTTATGTTTTGTTTTGTTCAACAACGAATTTATTTATTTAAATGAAACGAAAAAAAATATTTATAATCAGATTATCAAAGTCAAAGGTTTACACTACAAAATGTTTTTTTTTTTTTTTTTTCATTTTTTCTCCGACCATTTTTCACCGAGTTACAGCGGTTTGAAAAAGGGCTATTTTTCGTCGAAAAAATAGTGATCCCTTAATTGTTGCGCTTAGTGTAATTAGAATTTATTGTAATAATTAGTAATGTATTATTGTTAGTACGGGAAATCATGTTTGGAAAGCACATTGTTATTATGTTGTAATGGAAAATCATATTGTTACTATTGAAAATTATATTGTAATAGAAATCATATCGTTATTATTGAAAAGCATGTAATGAATGTTATTGCATTATTGTAAGGAATGTTATTGTACTATAGCCGAGAAGGCTAAATAAACTTGAATCAATCCCTCCCTCTCCCCCTCCCTCCCTCTCCCTATCCCCCTCTACCCCTCTATCCGTCTCTCTCTCTCTCTCTATCTATCTCGCATCTCCTCTCTAATTTTTCACACTTCGACTACTGCTGCCTTGTTTACCACAATTCAACTGACGAACTTAACACGACCCTACAACGACTGATAAATACATCTATGCGTTTCATTTTTGACCTCCGACATGACGAACATATTACACCTTTCGGCCATCGACTGAAGAGGCTGTCAGTAAAGAATAGGAGACTTTCTTTCCTCGGTATAACGACCTATCGGGTCCTCAATTTCCCTTCTCCATCGTATCTCCGCGAACTACTCCCACTATTTGACAACTCCTTGAGAAACTCAACAAGATTCGAAACTCCAACCTCCACTATCCCCATCCATAGAACAACTACATTCCATAAATCATTCGGTCTCTCGGCTGCTTACTTCTGGCACTCTTTTCCATCGTCCATAAAGTTAAGTCCTACGTTTGCAAGCTTTAAATACTACTGTATTCCCACTTGCTAAAATCCAAGTTGTGCTCCGCAGAAAATTGAACATTTCGTAATATTTTGTGTTACTCGATTCATATTAGTCATATAATTACTAGCTATTGTAACATTTAGAATCGCTATGATCCAATAACTCCTCGTAATTGAGTAGTAACCATGTAACAAAGTATGCATATAGTATCAGTAAGCACGATGCATTTTGTTAGCGTGACTCACCATTTTGTTAATATCATGTATTGCCCCATAGTTAACTAGGGCATAATAAATTAATCAATCAACCTCGCGCGCGATCGCGCTTTTTGGACATCTTTGTATCTAATAATTTATACACTACATAACTCTAACCTAATGTAAATTGCTGACGCGTGTGAAAAAATGTAAAGATTCCGTAACGACACTAAAAACAGGGGGTCATCGAATGTTTAGCTCGTAAAAATGTGACGAGCAGAAGAATCTTCATAGCCACGACTTTTCAGAGAAATAGTAAAAATGTCAAAATCTGCTAAATTTGCGCAAAATTTTTTATTCGGCTTTATCGTTGGGTATAGTAATTGATTTTGACTTACTTCTATTAAGCGCTACTGTGACCAATCATTCAGGCGGGCCCGCGTGATGCTCCCACAAAACACGGCCCTCCGCGAAAGGAATACCTTAATACTGTATATGAACACAGAAACTGGAAGCATATATATATACTTAGTCCTCGATAAAATGAAGTGGGCGCAGAACAATGCAAAGTAAACACAAAGTGCATACTTTATTATCTATTCGTCTAATTTCGCGGGTGGGCGTGCGCGCGTGTATGTGTGCGCGCGTATGCGTGGATGCTTGTGTGTGTGTGCCCAGGCGCGCCCCTGTGTATGCGTGCTTGTTAGTGTGTGTGTGTGTGTGTGTGTGTGTGCGCGCGCGCGTGTGCGCGTGTGCGTGAGTATTTGTGTGTGTGTGTTTACGTGCGCTTGTGCGTGCGCGTGCGCGCGTCTTGAGTAACTTTCCCAGTTTTATTTGTATTATCAAAAACCACTCGGCACCGCTACCCATTTTTATTTCTATAACGGAAAACTACAGGGTGGGACAGAATGCAGTCCGTAGTTTCAAAACTTTCAAAGCCGTGGTCAGGTGAGAACCGGGGTTTTGTTGAGGAGACGTTCTTTAAAAAGGGGGAAAGCGTTGTGGCTACGGAGAGGGCTTTTCGGAACCGGTTCTGGATTCTTCTGTGCCCCAAAATGAGACTATGGCAAGAAACACGATACAGAAGCCTTCTGGTTTCAACAAGATGGAGCCACGGCCCATACTACCGTGGCATATCCGTGGCATGCCGCCCATGTCAGTTCACGCGAAATATTGCAAGAGTTATTTTCCGGTCGTCTAATCTCTTTACGGGAGAATGTTCCATGGCCCCCTCTCTCCTCCAATTTGACCCCGTCTGACTTCTTTCTGTGGGGATACGTCAAAGCTGAGGTATACAAACTTCGACGTCGAACCCTTGAAGCTCTGAAGGAGGTGATTGAGAATGTCACCGCTCGAATTCCGCAAGGTATGCTGGGAAAAGTAGCCGAAAACTTATTTGAAAGGCTCAATATGTGTATTGCTCGACAAGGCCGCCACTTAGACAATATCAATGTCAAAACATCATGAAAAAAGGGTATCATGTGTACTTTTAAGCAATAAAAACCTTTTTGATGTATCTTGAAGCGTTTTTTTTCGATTCACCCTTCAAATCAGGGACTGCATTCTGCCCCACCCTGTACTTCGTAATTATATCCGAATGCCTTAGGGGATTGCGAAGAATTGACGAATACCAATAAATGCATACTTAAAAAAATCATTTTGATTGTGAAGTCGTCTTTTCGTTCTTCCTCTTCAATGCTTGAATATAGCATAAAACTGTTGACCCTTGAGTGCAGAAATAAAGTAGTTATACGTATTGCATTATTATTTTCTCGAGAATTATATCTGGGATAATCACAATCCGATATCCCGACTTCACAGCGTTGGAAAACTCTAGCTGCCACGATTACAGTCGGAATGACATACAATATGCAAAATGATTCCTTACCGATGCATCGTCAGACGCATTTGAGATATTACAACAGTATGACCGAGAAAATATTTATAATATTTGAAGGACTCGGGCTGAAAGGAATGGGCCTATGACTGTAGAAAAATTTTCCGAGGTCCTGATAGTGACAACAAAGTCCAAAGATCTTCGTCCGTACGATATTCAATACTCGTTAATAATTAAAAATAATACCCATCGACTTTAAACTTTCACAAAAATATAAATATCAAGGAATACGCATACGGAATGCGTAGTTAGGACTCCACATCCGACGATATGTTTAGGTTGTACTGATACATCGTACGTAAATAGATCACATTTATAGCGACAAGAAGAGCGACGTAAGTGGTAGCTTGCGTATGGAGTGCGGCCGTTTTCGGTTATTTCGAAACTGCCACAATGAGAGTTTCAGCCCATTTTCTCTATAAATCGTTGGACAAATGAAAAAAAAAAAAAAAAAAACAAGTGAACCCTGGAACAAGACACAGAAAGGAGCTCGAGGGAGGGAAGAGAGAAAAGGACGGCGAGAAGGGATGAAGGGAGAGAAGGCCGGAATAGCGACGGGGAGCGCTTCAAAGTGAAGTTACATCTTCAAAATCAATTAAGCCAATATAAACTTATAGTAGTTGTGTGCTCGGGCGTTCGAGAATGGTGGAGTAGAATGAGCGCGTCGGCCACATGGGACAAACTCGAGGATAAGAAAAGTAACGGAACAAAAACCCAAGGCCCTTGGTTGCATACGACACTTGCTACCGTCTATGCGCACGCTACTCAGAAAAAGAAACAGGGAAAGCACAAAACCGCAGAACACCCTGCCAGACCGAACAAGTTTATAAAAGTCTTAAATGAAATAATTAAGCAAAATAGCAACCGGAAAGAGCAAAGTGTAAAGTTTTATAAATTTCAATTTTTACCCTTCGCTCCATAGTATATTTACGAGGATTTTATAACGTACGATCGAAAGCTATCGGTGCACCTGTTACGGTACGAAAGGCAAATATATTATAGAGGCAACATCGTTGTGACACATTTTCTCGTGTAGGTGTGACACTACAAGTTAAATTAATTTGTCCGCATTTCTCGGTTGCGTGTAACTCCTCCCAGTGTGCTTCAACGAAACATTGTTCACTCCATTACTAAGCATATATACATGGTGGCACCGTCTGCCCTTTTCCTAAATGCTATATCTACTGTTACCATTTTGCACGTCCACTGGGAGAACTCCTGCGCCATGATAATTACGGATATGATCCTGTGGATTAACAACATTAAATTTGTAATTGTTGAACTAATTTACGAACGGGATAGTTCGGGTTATATTATTCAAATATGCTTGAGGCTGCTCCCTCAAGTTGTAGCTTGAGACTTGCGGGAGGGGCTACATTTATTGAGGTTCCGATATAAATGGTTAATTATATCTACTGTTGTGAGACAAAGGCAAATTCAGGTACGTCCGTTAGGCTTTTCTTTATATTACTATAAGCAGTTAAGAGAGTTTTTGCTCCCTTTTATAAAGTGAATTCCTAAGCGGAACGATATGAACCCGGTCAGCAATAATTCGCCTATCCCTTCCCAAATGTCAGGGCTTAAGGGGCATGCACAACCTTGAAGTTAAAAAAACTAATCGATTTTCAGAATTTTTTTCGTCTCAAGTATTAGGATGATATGGTTAATCTTTCGCACACAGATAGTACGTAGTCTCGACATTTCACCGTGTTTTTTATCACAAAATGCAGGGTGTCCAATAGGAAGTCGCTGAAACTAATCGACTGTCATTTTAAAACACGTGCACGGAATCAGAAAAGCCAAGTTACTTTGAATAGAGGAAACTCTGCAGTTTTAAACGCACATAAATAAAACCCAGTCAAATATTTTTTATGCCAATTTATTACATCTTATAAACATAACGAAAAAGTACAGTGATTAATGATAGATATTTTCGAAGTGCGAACCGTTAGATTGTGCACGAAATCAATTCTCTTTTGAAAACTGTGAAAAACTGTGTCCAACATATCGTTTGTAATGCCGCGGACCACTTCCTGGATGGCCGCGATCAGTTCTTTTACTGTGCTGGGGTTTTTAGCGTAACAATGATCTTTAACGTAACCCCACAAGAAAAAATCACAAGGGTTCAGGTCCGGTGAGTGCGAAGGCCATGCTAGTCCGCCTTAAGCAAATTTAAGGTACCCCAGACCGATTACTCAAGTCCCATATACGCGATGAATAGCTTCAAACACCTCATGAGTCCGGTACGGCGTCGCTCCATCTTGCATGAAGTAAACATTTTTAACCAGTCCCCTCTTTTTTGCTGGAATTTCGTTTCCAAAAGCTGTTTGTAACTCTCTCCTGTTACCGTAGATTCCAAGAATTGCAAATAAATGCCTTTTACTGAAATCGCTGCCCATGCCGTTACTTTCTGTGGATGAAGGGACTTCGCTAGCGATATGTGGCGATTTTCCGTTCCCCAAAACCGGTAATATTGCTTGTTTACGTACCCATTCATCAAAAAATGTGCTCCATCGGAATAAATAATCAATTTCTCATTATGTTCTTCGGCTTCAAACATTCCCGTAATAGTATTACAAAATTCGATGCGTTTCGTCACGGTATGTTCAGTTGACAATTGATGAGTGCTTATTTTATACGGATGAAACTTTAAAAAATATTTCAAAATGTTGTGTAATGATGATTTGGTTATTTTTAATACTTGAGCAGCTTTCCGAATCGAAACATTTGGATTGTGTTTGAAATAATTCTCAACTTCGTTGATCTTCTCTGGTGTAGTCACCGTAACAGATAGACCTGGCAACTCGTGTCCACGGTCCTGGAGTGTACCATATTTCACGAAGTTATCGATTATCCTACAAAAATTAACGTGAAATTACTTCAATGCCGTTTAATTGAATTGAAACACAAGTTGTGTGATAGATGAATATGAATAAATATTAAATTCTTACCTTCCCAGAGTGTTTTCGCTGGCAACTCTATGAGTTTCAAACTAAGTACGAAACCCTCTATACGCATTACTATAAATTTTTTCCGCTCGAGAAGAAGCACGCAATAAGATATACTTTTTCTTCTATGGTGAGCTCACTCATTTTAATGCGCGCGTACTTGCTTCAACCACGGCGGGAATAAAACTGCGGGGCCTCAGGTATGCGCCTTGGAAAGAGGGACCCCTATTGAATTCATGGAGGGAAGAGACACTTATTTAGTTTTGGCATCTTCCTATTGGAAACCCTGTATATATAAACAACGTAATCATTGTTATTTAATCTCAGGGCTGTAGCCTCCGCACGCATCAGTCGCGTACATGATTCCGATAAGTGGATTCATCTAAAGTCGAAAATGGTAAAATATACTTTTAGTCTAATGGTAAAGCTACAAACTCTTACATCCTAGCGAATGTCCCTTCTCGCATTTAGGTGTCTTCTCTTGGTTATTCCCAGTATCGTCATTTGCCGTCATAAGTTTATTAAATGTATATATCTAAGAATAAGACGCGTAACAGCATAAAAGGGAACCTGCTTACGTTCCGTGAGCATATTTAAACCTCAACGATATATGCACGATAGCAGCACCATAGTCATCGACGTTTCTATCATATTGGGTTTCAACAAGAACGCGACCTCGGGCAAATAATCCACGAAAAGCCGCAGCTCAAAAACTCAAACAGGAACTCACTCAAAAAACTTTACGCTGGCCATCCGCATTGAGATAAAGAGAGGTCTGCATGATTCGATCCGGTAACCAGAGCGGAGTGTGAAAACGTCCGAGCCGTCCGATTCCAACGGGCGCCGCGCTATCGCGAATGACTTAGCGCGAATTGCGACTACACACTTGATGCGTGTTCCCTTAATGAAACGAAATTGCTCATCAGTGCCATTATTTCCAAGAAGAGAACCCAAAGATTGTCGCCCACTCACTCGAAAAATTCACATGCAAACCAATAAGGTTCAGTGTGCAAAAGGTCGTAGCAGCCTCCCGTCAACTACCATCAAATCAAGTTTTTCTATCGAGTCTTAACCCCAGCCTCCCGACAATCTCCATCAAATTCAGAACTTAGTATTCCGTCAACCAACAGCGAATCAACTTCTTCTATCGAGTCTTAATCCAGACGCCTAACGAATATCTCCAATTAGCCTTCATACGGACGGTC